>QPKB01000012.1:10678111-11098111 GCA_003546025.1 Camphora micrantha | reverse complement strand
AAGTTTCCCTCTATCCTAATGTGAAGCATGAAAGAAAAGAAATAAATAGCGACTTCAACTTTTATACCCAGTCCAAGTAAAATATCAGAAAAAGAAGAAACAATAAACCCCCATTAAAAAAGGACAAAAACACCAATCAGATAATCTCAAATTAACAGAGGAAGTAAAGCAGATCAAACACTTGCCTCTTCCACAGGAACTAGAATGTGACTTGTTGAAGACGAAAGAGTTATGCCATGCACACTCGCCCTAAAAATAATTAAAACATTGAGAGGGATCACGGAACCAAGCAATGACTAGAAGTAAAATACAAACTTGTACGACAAAGTTCCAAGCTACCAACTTAGTCATGCAACCGTGAACAACATAAAAAATGTAGTAGACAGATAAAAGAGATCACAGAACTTTTGAGCTTCAGTTGATTGCTGTGTAACATTTAGGCCTAAGTTTTCTTCATCTGTATCCTTCAAGAAGCAACCGCCTACGATCACATCATTTTCAGTAGTACCTAGCATGTCCACTTCCGTTGAAGCATCCTAAATAAGCAAACAAAAAATGTCATGAAATAAATGTTTCTCATAATGCAGAGAAAATGTCAGCATATAATGACAAGGAATGAAGCCACTATGAATGTGGAGACTAGAACAACCAAAAGATGAACTGGTGAGACCTTATAACATAAACCTAATTGACTTACAAAATGTAAGAAAATGATATTCATATGCCCAAAAATTTATAATAATAAGAAATGTAATAAATTTTGTAAAAACGATAATGGATTTCTTTTATCACCATGTCTACTCAATGTGAAACTAAGCTGTAAGATGTAACCTCCTTCGCCAAGACAACTTACCTCTTAACTTTGCCACTTCAAGAACATGACAAGAAAATTGTGCTAGATGCTAATAAAGAACACAATGAAATCCCGAAGAAATTCTCCATCTGACCAAGACCCGGAAAGTTTTTTTTTAATGGTAACTAGTATTAACAAAGCTTAACAGTACAACAGAATTATATTGGAAAGCAAAGAGGGAAGAACCCGAAAAGAAACAACAGCTACCACCCAAAAGACACGAAACAATGGCAAAACCAAAAAATGGGCCAAAAGAATCGAATTAGGAGAGTCACCTCCCTCCAATTGCGGAAGATGATGTCAATGGTTAGTGATGCGGAGCGGGGTACCAGATGCGAGGGGGGGGGGGGGGGTTGGTTTGTGGTGTGGTCGCGATGGAGAGACTAGAGATGAAGGGTGGAGGGGGTAGGCTAGGTTCCGCACCTGAAAATCTTGGCCTCACGCCAAATCCAATCACTAGAGGCAAACTTCTCCCATTGCAAAAGGAAGAGGAAAAGCGCAAAAGCACTCATTTTTTTTTCTCATTAATCAAATCTGTCTGCCAAAGAAGCATTACATATAAGAGAAAGCTAAACCTAGATCAAATATGGACCATCCAAACACATCAATGGTCGGGATTAAAACATCGACTTAAAAAACTTAAAACATGATTAAAAGTCCAAATAAAATAAAATTTATAACTGATGGGTGGGCCGGGCCTAAAGGTGGGTCGACCCATGGTGACCATGGGTTTGTCCTGCATCAACTCTCCGCGACTTGGAGAGAACTCAAGACTTGGAGAAAACTTGACCTCGAGTTCTGTAGATGTTTGCTAGGGTCAAAAGTCAACCGTATAGCTTCCCTTGCATTTCTTGATCTGCATGCTCTTCGCAAGGGTTTGACGAGTCACTCAAAATCTTTTCCCTAGTAGACTTTAGACGACGTGTCTCTTGATTTCCTGATCTGATTTGGATGTGTGCTTGAACAAACTAATGATTCAGCTCTTGAACTTGACTGAACTGCACACAATCTTCTAACAATGATAGCCTATCCCCAAAGATGAAATCAATGTGGGGAACTTCAATGACCTTTTCTTCACCATCCTTTTCTTCTTGCACTTTTTTATCCATATTGTCAATAGAAAGAGACTCGATTTCTCTGTCTTCCAAGTTCCAATGCATCTGAAATATGATGTTCATGAGTCGTGCATGTTACTTCATCAGAGGTGATTATGGAATCTTTTGCTTCTTGTTCTATCTTCTCAATGTCGTCTTTTACATTTTCTGCCATGGGTTCCTCAACATGTGTTTTTGTTAATTTTCAGGACTTTCCTTCAGAGACGTTGATTTTCGTATCAGAGACCATTTGAGTCTGTACTCAACACGAATAACTTCCCTATATCCTCAAACATGTATTTGCACTCTTTCATATGCTCTAATATGTCTAGTTGCAAACCTCAGAGAAAATTATCGAAATCATGATTCTCGCTTTTTAGCTTACATAAACACTGCAACCTTGAAGAATTCTTCAAGATATTCATCAACGGTCAAGTCTCCGTGCCTTGGATTAAGAAATTGTTCAAAGTAGACCTTATTCGCATAATACCAATCTCCATATTTACATGTATATATTGTTCTTTGAGTTGTTTTGTGTAATTCACTGATTTGCAACTTCGTATTGGCTTGCAATTCCATGTTAACGTGGATGTGAAGAACGAAAATTTAATGCTCTTTAAATTAAATCAACCTAACCTGATGTGAAGATCTGATTGCCTGGAGTATGCAGGTGAAGACGGATCGTCAATCAGACTTTAGATGATCAAGATATCACTGTTTACAGATCAGTGGCTGAAATTGAAGCTGCTGATGTCATACACCAGCCAGATGCTGATATTAACATTTTTTGTTGACTAGGATGCCGTGAAGAGATGTTCCTATTGCTAATGTCAGCAATATAACACTGCATAGTTGCTGCTGTCTTCAATTGTTAGCTTTAGTGTGGCCCACAAACACATGAGATAAGCGCTGGCATCAGTTGGCATGTCTCGACTGGGCTTTGAGACTCTCTCCTTGTTTTGTCCAGTTGGCCTAACCCAGTCAAAGGCCCAAAAGGATTTGGACCCAGCACGTGTTTGAGCCTTTTTTTCTTGACTTGCGTGCCCGAAGAGAAAAAAAGGAGGCTGGGGCTGAGAGCTCCTTTGACTATCTGCCCTTTTTAAAGAAGATGGGGTACTCATCTTCTCTGCTGCTGGACAATCGAGAGGAACGACGGCAACAGCTGCCTGCGATGGTGCGATGTGACACTGAGTGCTGGCTTGGGCTGCAGGAGTTTGGTTTCCAGGTACACAGTTTTTTTTTTTTGTTTTTTTTTACACTTTCTCTGTTCTCTTCCTCTTTCTGCCCACTATGGTTTTTTTTTTTTTTTTTTTTTTTTTTTTTTTTTTTTTTTTTTCGATTTCTCTCTTCCCTTTTTTTTATGGTATCGACCAAAGGGATTGGTGGGAAGGGTGGTCAACTGATGGGTTTGGGAGTGAAGGCTCCAGAAGGATGGGTTCAGCCAACTAGATCTTGGCTGCGTTTGGGGGGCACGACTGGGGTTGGACAATGTTGGGGATTTTTGGATTTGGGGATTCAGGGTTAGGATTAGGGTATGATCTAAGGGAAATGGGTTGTTGTGGTTCGCGTGGTGTTCGACAATGGGGTTTGGGGTTTAGAGATGTTCGGCTTTTAGGTGTTGGGCTTACTGACATTCAGTTGAGAGAGTTTGGGTTATGGGTGTTTGAACAAAAGGGTTCTAGCTTTTCATTATCTCGGTTTAGGGTTTTAGGATATTTTGGGAAATTTGGGGACGTGGGTATTAAGGATGCATAGAAGGGTTTGGATATTCGGCCATTTTGGGTCTTTTTTTTTTTTTAATGCCTGAAGGGGTTTGGAAGAAGAGGGGTTCGGTTGGATGTACGGATTATGACGGGGTTGTGTTAAGGGATCTGAGGGTTTTGTTAGGGTTTTTTTGAAGCTGTCGGCCTAGGGTTTCGAGAGATTGAGAGACAACGTGACTGGGTTGTGTAAGCTGTCGACCAGCATATCTGATGTGGAAAAGGGTACAAAGGATCTGCGATGGATGGCTGGTACAGTGGAGATGGCTTTTGAGTGTGGAATGGGATATGGTGACGGTTCAACGAGGATGATGGAGTGCCGATTATCGAATCTGGATCGATCTTCGGCTCTAATACCAAATGATATAGAGCAGGGTAACAAATGCAGGGCGTGTAGAGATGGAGGGTGGAGGGGGTAGGTCAAGCTTCACACCTTAAAATCTTGGCATCACGCCAAACTCCAATCACTAGAGGCAAACTTCTCCCATCGCAGGAGGAAGAGGAAGAGAGCAAAAACACTCGATTTTTTTTTCATTAATCAAATCTGCCTGCCCAAGAGGCATTACAATACTTTATATAAGAGAAAGCTAAAACCAAGATCAAACCTGGACCCTCCAAACAGATCGATGGACAAGATTAAAACATCCACTTAAATAACTTAAAACATAATTAAAAGTCTAAATTTATAACTGATAGGGAGGCTAGGCCCAAAGGTGGGTCGATCCTGCATCAACTAGACCCCAAAAAAGCAGGAAGAGTAGAGACCTAAGATGCAACACTAAAATCTTGCCCAAGCAAAGATATCTTCGTCAGAAGAAACAATTCCTTCAAAACATTCTTGGTTTCTTTCCTTCCAAATGGTCCAAATAGATGCAACAATGGATGAGCACCACAAAATCTTGCACCATGCAACCGTGGGTTTCCAAGCATCTTACAGATCACCAATGATTTGAGGGAGAATCCAGCTGCATTCAACTTGGATAGCACTAAATTCCAAAGCCCCATTAGCCACTTTACAGATGAGTAGATCAAGACCTTAGACAAGAGGCACAAGGGAAAGCATTGACAGCGCTCATATTTCAGCAACAGAGATTGTCCATAGTAACAAAATTGCCCTTTAAGAACAAGCCATCCAAACACTAGCACCCTCAGAGGAGCCTTAGTCTTCCAGAGAAATCTCACTTTCTAGTTGTAGTAAAAGCATGCAAGAATGAGAAAAAGAAAGATGACACAGAAAACATCATTCTGAGCAGGGATCCAAACTCTATAGTCCTGGCCCCCTTAAGTATTGAATATCTGATGCAACTCCTCCAGAAGGTAAAGAAACTGTCTCTCTTCTGACTCCAACAAGTTCCTCCAAAGCTTTTCCAAAAAAAAAAAGTTCCTCCTAAACCAGACCCAAAAGAACTTGGTTAGAAGACCTATCCATGTAGTCACTCGCCTTTGCCTGACAGTCCCTAGCACAACTGAAATAATCAAAAAACTGAATAGCTAAAGGTTTGTCACCATGGTTTAAAATATTGCCCGATACTGATTCATACCGGCCAATGTGTACCAGTACATGCCTTGACCGAACCAATTAGTGTATACTTATCGGTTTCAGTTTTGATACCCAAAAATATCGCCATAGTGATGAATGTATTATGTAACCTATAAATAAAAAATTTTGACGCTTCGATACTTCAAAATGGACTATCAATGCGTAAAATATGTATTCATGGAATGTTCTTGCCATATTCATGCCACATTTGAATATCAAAGCTTAGAAAGGTACAAAAGAAGGGCCAATGATCCACTCAAGCAAGATAGGGACCCATGTAATAAGGACAACACCAACATGGACTGTTAGGAATGGATAGTGCCATGCCTCCAAGGCATCCTTGGATTAGTATAGAAGCTTTCCAATTTCAGTTTCATTTGTTCAAACATCTTATGAGTTTTGTAGAGTTTGTTGTGGTTGTATAAGAGTCATAGTTATGTCACTGATCTCTATGTGAAGAGAGTACCAATTCCACTACATCTGCAGAACATGATACATCAACAAGTCTGATTGAAAGAAAGAGAACCATGGAGACAACTACTTGTAAATTAGTTCTTCCTAATCTAATGTACCCTTGTGCACATCCTATCTTTACCGGAATCAATACTTTCTTCACACTCTAGAAGTCTTTGTAAACCTTATTTGGTCATTGACTGCAAACAGGGAATGTGATCAAGTTCCTGTCCAACTAATGGACCATAGGGCTAGAAGTATCAGTAAGGACATGTAATACATGTTATTACCACATTTAATACACTTCAATTCTCCAGTTCTCTTATCTACATGACTTTGATGATGAACCCTTCCCCCCTCCTCAAGTGTAAGCTCCATTGAATCCTCTACCATGCTGACTTTAAAGCATTGAAGCCCTGTGAAGATTGTTGGCTCACTCTTATCCTCTAAAAACTTTAAACAATGTGTGACTTTCCAATACTTGGAAATAATTATGGAACATAAAGGAAGGATTGAGGCTAATATTGTAACAGGATTAGGTCAACTTGGGTAAAGCGAAGACAACGTAATGGAGAAATATGTGATTGTCAAGTGAAACTTTCATTGTTTAGAGATTCTTATAAGAAAGCAGTAAGAATTTCATTGCAATGTGAAGATGAATGTTAGGAAACAATGACAGGAAAACAACTTACATGCAGCCAAGATGTGGAGGATAGATAATTTGTCAAGTAAGAAGGGAAGGGTTAGAGTTGGGAACCAGTGAAATCTATGGTGGCTGTGATGCCCAAAAAAAAAAACAAAAACAGAAATGTTGTTGATTAAGAGTGTCTAAGCATGTGTCTAGATGACAGGAGTCACCACCTAACTAAAGAAATTAAAGGTTGCAAGTACAAGGTAGTGAGGTACAGGGGGATGTGTGAGACCATTTAAAGATGGAGTTGATTGGAAGAAACATACTACGTTGTGGGGGGTGACACAGACCTGGCCTCAAGAAGGGATGAGTGCAGAAGAATTCACGAGCCAACTCCAGATTTATGATTGATGGACAACTTCAATGAATCATCATCATCTCTTCTTTTATTATCTTAAGAGGGGCGCCTTAATAATGAAGAGTGGACAATCATGTGGATATTAAATGCATTCTAATTTTTCATAGAAGTAGAACACTAAGCCCAATATGAAGGAGAAGCACCCACTCAGCAATTAGAAAATGTGGGGAAAATAAAGAAGAAGAAAGCCAAATCTTTATTTTTGAGTATATATTTGTTGTTTAAGTGGTTGGTCTCTTAGACTAGTAAAGATATGTCTTTTGGCTTTCTTATGATAAAAGTAAACTGTTACCACTTTAAAAAAGAAGAAAAAATAAGAAGTATACATGGAAACAAATTAGAAAGAATGAGATGTAGACCTTAGATGGTGCTCTCTCACACAAGTCAGGACTTTCTCTAGCAATGCAAGAGCAAACCTCCTGTTTCTGTGAATCACAGCTCACCCTGCCATATTTAAGAGCAAGCATAATTAGTTCATTAGCAACTACGTACTGACTACTGACTATGTTTGCTGAAGTGACATATAATAAAAAGGCATGAATTCTTATACATCCAAAGATATAGAGAGAGCACCACCACCAACAACCTAAAACAATTTTTAATCCTAAACATTCAATAAATAAATACTCCCGGTGGGAGAAAAAATAATAACTCTTTAATCACTCAACTCAAAATCCACTTTTTTCAATGTCTCCATGAACAGAATTAACAACTGTAATACAGCCAACAAGTAATCACAAGTGGGAAACAAAATGAAGGAAAGGGAAAGCTTAGAAGCAGCACATGATTAAGGATACTAAGTCTTGCAACAAATCATCATGACTTCAAATAACAACTATGTGGTGTCTTCATAGCATCCTTCAAAGTAGCCACCATCCAATTTTTCCTTTTCTGCTCCAGTTTCCAAATGAGAAAAGATAGGCTTGTGTCATTGGTCCTTCAATGTGGACTTTTAATGATTGGATTCGACAACACGACCTTGTTGATTTGCCAATAAGAGGAGCAGATTATACCTGGTCAAACAATCAAGAGATCTGTTGATGTGTAGCCAGTGTAGGTTGGATCGATTCTTAGTTTCTACGACTTGGATGGATTTGTTTCCAGATTGTATTCAGAGAGCTTTGCCTTGACCAATTTCTTATCATTGTCCAGTATTGTTCAAAACAGGATTGGAAGACTGGGGCCCACCGCCTTTCCGGTTTGAAATTATGTGGCTTCTGGAGAAGGGATTCACAGATTCTGTTAAAAAATGGTGGGCTTAAAAACCAGGTAGGGGTTGGATGCGTTTTCAATTCGCTCAGAATTTGAAATTCCTTAAAAAAAAGAAAGATGATAGAGTGGAAAAAAGAGAACGTTGGAATGTTCACGGAAAAAAAAAATCAGTTGCTTGCTGCTATCCAGGGATTTGAGGAGAAGGAAGAGCTTGGAAGTCTAAATGCGAAAATAAGGAACATCGAAAGGATCTTCAGGACCAATTTCGTAGACTGCTTAATATTAAAAGAAAAAAAGAAAATCGTAGACTGCTTGTTCAAGAAGAACTTAAATGGAAGCAACATGCTTGAAACAAATGGCTAGAAGCAGGGGATCGTAATACAAAATATTTTCATGCTATAGCTAGTGCTCGCCGAGGTGTGAATCAGATAACTACTATTGATGTTAGAGGTATTGTGTGGGAAAAAAGAGAAGATATTGAGAAGGAGATTGTTCACTATTTTCAGCATTTGTACAAAGGGGAGAAGAGATTTAGGCCTACTATGGATGGGATTACTTTTATTTTAATGTTATGGATAGGATTACTTTTAAGAAGCTTTCTTTGTCTCAGGCCTCAAGTTTAGAAGAGAGGTTTTCTAAGGAGGTAAGAATTGCAGTTTTTGGTCTTGCCGGTGATCGAGCCCAGGTCCTCATGGATTTCCCATAATCTTTTTTCAACTTTTCTGGGATTTATTAGAAGATGATTTGGTTGTTTTCTTCAATGAATTTCATGGTAATGGTGTTATTACAAAGGAGTTGGGAGCTTCTTTTATTGCATAGATCCCTAAAAAACATTGTGCAATCTCTATTAAAGATTTTCGACCGATAAGTTTGATTAGAAGTCTTTATAAGATTTTAGCTAGTGTGTTAGCTAATCGACTAAGGAAAGTTCTTTCATACATCATCTCTGATATTCAAGGTGCTTTTGTAGATGGACGTCAAATATTGGATAGTGCGCAGGTAGCCCATGAAAGTTTTGATTCAAGGAGTCGGCAGAAATGCCCTGGATTAGTATGTAAGCTAGATTTTGAAAAGGCCTATGACATGGTGGACTGGGGTTTTCTTCAGCATATGATGAGTAGAGTGGATTTGGGCAGAAATGGTGTCAGTGGATAAATAGTCGTGTTTCTTCAGCTCACTTCTCTGTTTAGGTGAATGGGTCTCCCAAAGGTTACTTTTAAGAGTTCTAGAGGAATTTGGCAAGGGTATCCTTTATCTCCGTTGCTCTCAGTCATTGTGGCTGAAGCTTTGCATGCCTTCCTGGAGAGAGCCAATCAATTGAGATTAATTAAGGGCTTCTGTTACGATAATGTTGCTATTGAGGTAACTCATTTACAGACTACAGTTCGCAGATGATACTGTCATTTTTTTGTGATGGTGACTTGGTGCAGGGGGACAATTTGAAACTTATTTTGAAATGGTTTGAGTTACTCTCGGGCCTAAAGATACATTATGAAAAGTGTGAGCTGGTAGGTATTCATCTAGAGCATCGTCTGCTTGTTTCTTTGGCTACGAGGTTTGGTTGTAAAATCAGGAAGTTTCAGACTAAATATTTGGGGTTGCCTCTGTGTTTGGGTTTGCCTAAAAAATCTTTATGGGATCCAGTAGTGGAACAGATTGAAATTAGACTGAGCTCTTGGAAGAGTAGATACTTATCTTTGGGAGGCCGTCTTACTCTTATTAAATCTGTGCTGTCAAGTCTCCCCATCTATTTGTTGTCATGCTTCAGGTGTCCTAAAAGTGTGGTCCGAAAGATTGAGGAACTACAATGAGATTTTCTTTGGAATGATTCTGTGGAGCATAAAAAATACCATTTAGTGAAGTGGGACCTTGTTTGTCAACCTATTGCTAATCGTGGGTTGGGACTTCGTTCCATTGAAAAGGTTAATAAGCCTTTACTGGGGAAGTGGCTGTGGAGGGTGGGGGAGGATGGAAAATGTTTGTGGCGGCAAATTTTAATCCACAAATACAAACTAGAAAGGGATGGCTGGTTTGTACCAGGAAGAGATTATAAAGTTTCAGGTATTTGGAGGTCGATTCTCTCTGTGATGGGTGTTTTTGATCGATGGTTTAGGTACAAAGCTCATGATTGGCAGCGTATCAAATTCTGGCATGATGAATGGTGTGGACAGCAAGTTTTGAGTCAGCAATTTCCTAATCTCTATCTTTTAGACAAGCAGCAACATGCTTTTATAGCTGATCAATTTGAATTTACGGGTGGTTCTGTAGTTTGGAACTTTTGTTTTAAGAAGGAATTTGAAGGATATCGAAACGACAGATCTTTGTAGAATGTTTGGATTGTTGGGCAAGCCTGATGTCAGAATATGGAAACCTGATGTTAAGGGAAAGTTCTCGGTTAAATTTCTTTATAATGTCCTGATTGACAGTTCTAGTGTTTCAGATGGCGTCGTTTTTGGGACCGCTACATTCCCCCGTAGAGTTCTAGTGTTCTGTTGGTTGGCTAGGAGAGGAAAAATTTTGATGACAGATAATCTGAGGTGGCGAAATCACTTCATTCTTAATGGCTGTCCTATGTGCTTAAGGGATGAGGAAACGATTAATCATCTACTCATTCATTGTAATTTTGCTTATAATGTTTGGGTGGTTCTTTTTGATAGGTTTGATATGCAATGGGTTATGCCTTGGTCTATGGTAGAATTATTCCAACAATGGTTATTTTGTTGACATTTTACTCGTGGAAGGATCTTATGTAAGTTTATGTCGTATGCGGCTTGTTGGAAGATATGGTTAGAGAGGAATAACAGAATCTTCAACAATAAGGTTCGGTCGGTGGAGGAGGTTGTTGATATTATAATCAAGACAGTTTCGGAATGGGCTATGTAGCGGATAGAGTTTGATCGAATGTTATTAGATGACCTTAATAGGTCTTGGGCGGCTGTCCTAGATGGGGGATGGAGGGCTACATCGGCTCGCCAAAGTTTTTGGATGCCTCCTCATGGCATTCTTACGCTTAATTTTGATGGTAGTTATCAAAAGTCTATTAGGAGAGGTGGTAAACGTGGTGTTATAAGGGATTCTTTTGGTAATGTTGTTCGAAGGTTTTGTGGGCCAATGGACGCTTCAGAAGCAAATGAAGCTGAAATGTATGCTTTATTGATTGGATGTCAGGAGTTACTTAAGTTGGGTGGTCTTGCGGCAATCGTTGAAGGAGATTCTTTCTTAGCGATTCAGTGGGGTTCAAGGAAGACTTCATGTCCTTAGAGATTGGGAGGAGGAGGTGCAGGATATTTCTTCTCAGCTCGAAGTTTCTTTTCACCATATTTTCCAAAAGGCTAACGAAATGGCAAATGGTCTCGCTACGCAGGGAGTGTCCCTTGATTCTATTTCTTTTGATGTCTAACGTTGTTTGATTTTTTGTTTCCGGTCTTGGTTGTTTGTTTTAGAGCTGGTATGGGCTTCTTTTTCAGTCCAGCTCTTTTTTCTAAGCAATAAAATTTACTGTTATAAAAAAAAAGATACTCACTTAACACACACACTGCCCAAACCCCAACCAAGAGGACCAAAGATCAACACCTGGTTGTTTCTATGAAGAGTTGGGTATGGCTTCATACGCCTGTCTGGGCCTTCCACCTATTAGCTTAAGCTTTTGTGTTGATATATGGTTTCTTACATGGTATAAGAGCGGGTCCGATCCCATCGTTCTTGTGTAGCCCACGTGGCTCTTGGCGTTCTTGTCTAGCCCACATGGCAGGCCTGTCCATGAAATCTGTTGGGTCTGCACATGAGGGGGAGTGTTGAGAAGTCCCATATCGCCTAAGTCCTGAGTTAGACATGGCTTCATATGCCTATTTGGGCCTTCCACCTATCAGCTTAAGATTTTAGGTTGGTCTTACAGTATGGGCTATTACTGTCATCCAACTTCAGCTTACTAAAACCAAAGGAGAAGATTACCCAATTGTATGGCACCTCCATCTCCATGGCTCACCACCAGCCTCCAAACAAACCAACCAGCATCTGTCCGTCCCTACGACCACACCCTACTAGCAACACACTGAGGGTCTGCTCAGTTGAGGGATTTTAGGAACTGAAATGGAACAGAACTGCACAGCAGGTGACGTATTAGAAATACCAAGAGGAACAAATTCCACCACGACAAAATATTGTGACCGATTTTGCTCCATTGCTGCAGCGAATACATAAGGGCATTAGAGGAATGAAAGAAATTCTGGGAATAGGGTTCCGACAACCAAACTCAGAATCTCGAGAAAGAATCTTCCACATCAGCTTTTATCGACAGGTAAGCTAATTCCATTCAAAGAATCACTGTAATTCCTCAACCAAGTAGACCTTTAGCAATACTAAATAACCACCAATATATTTTTTGTTCATTTCTATCCACAAAGAATTCCATAACATACACTGGACAGAATCAAAAACTAGCCACACTTTAATGAGCTTCCTGACTGAAACAAGCATCACCATGTAATTAGTGAAAAGGAGTAGAAAAAGTCCCCCAAACTTTCTTCACTAAAGGGCAATGTCCAAGACGGCAATTCACATCTCACTATCTAATAAGCACATAACCTGCTAATCCTAAGATAATAAATAGGCTCTTAGATAGATTTGGGAAATTTCACTGAGGGACTCAATGAATATCCAGCACCTACCTAAAAATGAACCAAAAAGGGGGTTCAACAGCACCCCTACGCTTAAAATAGAAGTTCCCAAAACAATAATCAGTAGATCAATAAGGGCATCCACCTTGGTGTTGCTAAGATTCCAATAGAAGGTAAGTGACTATTCGAAACACCACCAAAATTATCGGCATACTCCATAAACAGGTTACTGAATTAGAATCAACTGCTACTAATGCAAAGAAAACAGTTCAAGCAAGACTCAGTTTCAACAACATTGATCATCTTGACATCCCACCAAATCTTCTTTTTTCTGGGTAACATGACTCTAATTCACATCATCATCTTTGCAATATGATCACCTCCCAATTGTTGCAGTGGGCTCTTGTTCCAATCACAAGTTTGAACCTAACTTGAAGTCTAACACTCAAAATTGCCATCTCAATTCCCAAAAAACAAAATCAAAGAAAGGAGTTTCTCAAAAATAACTTACCACAAAAACCGCTTTTCCTCCTTGCACAAATATCTTTAATGGAAGAGATCCCAAACCTCCATCCCTTCACAGTATATACCTTTTTCCAATTCACCAAACAGCACTTTTGCTTAACTGTAGTATCAATTTAAAGGAATTCTAGCTATATCTTTCTCAGTTCTATTAATAATACTGTTCTCCATCACCAACTGAATCTTACATAACCACATTCCCAAAAGAGATTGATCCATTATTATCTTCATCGGTCTAAAATGAAGACCTCCTTTCCTCTTTGGGCATGCAATGCAAACTATCTTCCATGGTCAGAGATAAGCAAAAGTTAAAGCATATAGATAATCACATCTTTGGAATGTCTGAAGGAAGTTTTTGATAGCAAGGTCAGATACAGGATTGGCTTGAATGAGCAGATTCATTTTTTGATAGATACATGGGTCGGAGATAAACCTCTAGCTTTGCAGTTTCCAGATCTGTTTGGCGCACCTATGACAATTGAGCCCTGGTCAGCAGCCGTGTGACCACTTTTCATGGCAGAGTGGTTTGGGCCCATTTTTGGAGGAATTTAAAAGAGGTAGGAAAGCCAGTTCCAGAGTAGCTGTCTATATTTCAGAAAATGTGATGAGCATATTCATTTTTGAACCACTAGCTTCGCAGTTCCAAATCTTTTTTGGTGCACTTAGGTCAGTCAAGCCCTGGTCAGCAACTATGTGACTACATTTGGTGGCAAAGTGGTTTGGAGCCCAATTTTTGGAGGAATTTAACAGAGGTGAGGAAAGCCAGTTCCAGTAAAGATGTCTATATTTCAGAAATGTTACAGAGAGGAGGAGTATGGATGGGAACAACAGATAGTAGCTTCTCAATCACCTAGCTCTTCTTGGCCATTGGGAGAGATTCTATGGACCCCACCATGAACTGCACAAAGAAATGTTCAAGAGAGAGCCTTACACATAGTTCTTATGTATAGTCCTCTCCACAACCTAGATTCAAATCCACACAAAAAATAAAATAAAAAATAATCTCTAAAGCCATTAAACTCGAGGGCAATAGATCAAGGGGTCAGGATGATTCGATGGGGTTGATATTTTGCACGCCACTACCCCTTTTCAATCGTTCTTCTCTTTTTCAATCATTCGAAAGAGGGCTTAGGGTAGAGGTTGGGGCTTTTAAGGGGAAAAAATGTAGCAAGTCCTCTTTTTTTTTAAATCATTTTGGCCAAAATTTCCGAAATCAACTAAAAAGGAAAATTCCAGCCGAAATTGACCGAAACGTTAGTCGAAAAGTTGAAAGGGTAGTTTCATTTCGATATATTTAAAAAGTTCATTACCTAGTGCAGGTCCCGCCGAAGCTGGGTCTTGGGAGGGTCCTGAACAAAGAAGCATGAACACTGGACATAGACACGACACGACAGGGACACGCCGACACGGCATTTTTCAAAAAAGTAGGACACGGACACGTCGGGGACACGTGAATATTTAATAATAAAAATAATAATATATCTAATCATATACTAAAAGATAATATCATTTTAACTTTATAATCAATTTAGCAATCAAATAAATAAAAATTCAAGTACCAAGTATACCACTGTACCAACTAACAAACATATCAAATTATCAAATAGCAATACAAAACTAAAACATAATTCATAATCATTAAACATGAAATATCCATAGTTCCATAAAATCCATACAAAGAAAAGGGAGGATCATCAATTTCCCTCCATTCCAAAAATACAAAAAGCAAAAAAGAAGTCAATTTCCGTCTAAAGTTTACTCAATTGATGCAACTTCAATTGCCTCATCATCACCATCAATTTGATATTGATCAATATCATCTATAAAGACCACGGTCTCTAACTCTGGCTCATCAAGCGAGAAATTAGCAACCTCAAGCACCTCTAATTTAAAGCCCTAGCCTCTACCTTATCTTCCTTTTTTTTCTTCCAACTAAAAGAGATTTTTTTACAAACAGCCCCCTTTTCTTTTCTTTATTATAATTTTAATGCTTTTCTCCAACTAAAACAGACAGCATGTCCTCAGCGTGTCCAGGAAATAAAATATAAAAAAAAATAAGCAGGACACCATTTTTGGCGCGTCGGACACTGACACGCTGGCCCCGAAGAGGTGTTCGTGTTTCCTAGGTCCAGAATGGAGACAAACCTAACCTTCGGCAATTTTGCACAAAAAGGTTGCTCACGGGTCTCGAACCTACGTTATCACACATGGCACCCGAGACTTTTACCATTGCACCAAAGCGATGAATTTGTTTCGTTAGATATGTCGATGAGAAATTTCATCTGAGACAAAAACAAATTTCACAACTATGTAACGACTGTCCAATTTGTGAATTGGGACTACGATAATCGGAATCGAGTTCTACGCGAACATTTAGACCCTTAGGCTTGGCACCTCTATCTGATTTAGCAAGAGCCTCTCTTATATTAAGATCATGAAAGCTTTCAAATGCTTCAGCAACTCAAGGTTCTTTCCCTCTTTTACTGTTGTTGGTTTTTCTTTTATCAACGATGTTCAAATCTTCGGATCTGTACTATTTTGACCTGCAAATTCACTAGGATCGTGAATCATTGAATATTCAATAGATTGAATTTGATCAGAGATCTTACAAGATCTGGACAGATTCGTGGCCCACCCAATTTATATGTGCTTACATGACTATTAGGGCCAGCGATTTTACCTGCCTAGTAGGCCAGCCCCTTTTATGTATGTAATTAGGCATCCATGAGACGTATGTGTTTGGGATGGTGCTATCAAGTGGTTAGGTGGTTGCCTCATGGTTAGATTTATTAGTAACCTTGACACCAGACCTTAACTAAATTTCCGTAATGATGTTACTATTTGATATATGTTATTGTGAAAACGAGCAATCTAGGACTCTCCGCACTCAATATCACTGATTGTTATTGCCTCAATCCAGGTAACCAGAACCTAGAGATGAAGGAGGGTCCTGACACTGAAGCAATAGGATTTGATATTTGTGGCTGAGCGATATCGAGCCTCACCAATTCTATTAAAACATTAGATTTAAATTCTTTAGTTGATTTACGTCAAACATTAAAGATTTTCAATTGAATTTGTATGGTTTTATTGGATCGATTTATCATTATTTAAATTCAGATATTTTAATTAAATAAGTTGAATTGTTTAGATAAATGCTCAATTTATTATGCAGTTATTGATTTGACTTATAAGTGTGAATATGATGCTTATTGGTCACGACACGGAAATCAAGGGCCCCATATTTCAGGTCATGACATATATTGATACAGACACAAATACAAGGATCATGAATACAACTTTGCTCTTTGGAAATCTAGTAGACATATGAATACAGCTATCCTAAACATAGCATGATATTTTAATTTTCATCTCAACACAGTAACACACTTATTGATTAATAAAATTATCATTATTTATCATAGTTGCCAATTCCGTTCCGGCCGCCGTTTACCAAACGTTCAATTCCGGTATTCTGTTCCGGAAAAGGCACGATTGAAAATGAAAAAACAAATATCAAAAAAGAATACATAAATTTAAAAAATAGTTGAATGCCAAAATAATACTAAAAATGCATACTTATGCCACTTAAATTAAACTGCACTCTACAATTGACCATTTTCTAGTTTTCACTACTAAAAAAAAACCGAATGGAAGTATGAAATCTTGGCCGGAATGGGACAGAAATGGTCCATAATTGCAGCCAGAACGAGAATGAACGGAACGGACCAGAATCGAGACCAGAAACTTTTAGGGGGCCATTCCTTTCCGCCCAAGGCTAATTCCAGAACGTTCTAACTAATTCCAGCCGAAACATAATGGAATTGAAAATTATGTTATTTATATTTCTTTCTAATAATTCTTTTGTTCAAAAATAAGAAAACCAATAGAAAACTAATAGAACTATATGAATAATGGACTCAATATATTACGTCATGCTAAACTTCAACCCTAGAAGTATAAGAGCATCACCGAGTACTAATATGGACACAAATATACCGGGCATGCAAAATTAGTTAGGTATCATAGGTGAAAATGGCAAACCAAAAGATAGACCAAACAAAAGTTTGACGTGTGGCAAAATAGTCTAATTATATCCATAAATGATATATGTACGCAATTCAGAAATAAATAAATTGGAAACAGTTGCCAAGTATCAACCATCGAACATACAGATGTTTCTTCAACTCAGATGTCAAAATAAAGTTTAACCTTAACTATTAATTTGCTCCTAATTATTCATTCACTACCAATGCTATGACATCTCAAAGATATCCAACAAATTTCACACAATCAAATTGCATTGAACCTTCCACATCCATCTTAACCATACTTAGGGGGTGTTTGGATAAAGGCAGAATATGATATCACCAAATTTGAATATTTTAAGATTTCATTATCACATAATAAAATAGTGACATATCATAATATTGTATTACTTATGGTGTTTGGCAATATCTACAAATTTCAATATACTTTTAAAGTGTTTGGCAACTTATAAAATTTTCACTAGATGATGCACCCAAATAAGAAATGAAGAGAGAAATAGAGATGATTGACTCAATGGAATCCACTAACTATTAGTCACACAAGTAATTTAATATTGATAACCATGGTAGGGCCTATCTGATTAAAAAATCATTGGACTAAATGTTAAAAACCACGAGCAATGTTGTTTAATCAATGTGGGCCCACCAAATATTGGTAACTACAATACAATACATCCAATGGTGATTGACAGGGCCCTATCGAGTGTTAGACAACACTGAGGAATCCATTTATGAAAAATCAATGTGGCACCCATTTAATGCTAGTACTCATATTAACCATGCTAATTATAGTAATCACTAGAGGACCATTAAACAAAGAGACTAATTTAATGATGACAACCTAATAATTAGTCACACAACCTAATGTTGATAGTACGGGACCCACTTAATGTTGGCAATCATGGTAGAAGTCACCTAATGTGATATTTGTAGGACCCACCAGTATTAGTAATCAACAAGGGACCCATGTAATTATGATAGGGCTATGGGATTCATATAAAATTTATAAACATTGAAGGGCCCATCTAATATCGAGTCCTAGTAAAACTCTTATAAAAGAGATTCTTGTTTTGAGTGGATAAAAAGCTTTGACTGATAGTTTGGATAGTTTTCTTAATGAAAGACTATTGTTTTATACAGCATATACTTGAATATTTTTATATGAAGGTTTTTCAAATAAAGTGAGATATTGTAGGATACCTTCTAAATTATCCAAAGACCTAGTTTTTAGGTGTGTAGATTATATTCTAAATTAAGAGATAATATAGCAAAATCTTTAGAAATATATGGTTTCCAAACACCCCCTTAAGTATTATTTATCCACATCTAAGGAAATTTCCTCACCCTTTAGTCATCTCCAGATTATAAGACCGTTCAACTCATTTTTTCAAAACTCATTTTCCGACTATTGATTTTTTTAGCAACTTCTCCAAAATGGCACCCGATAATATGTGAAATGCCTAAAGGATCAACTTCCTAAGAAAATAAACAACTGATAATGGAATTAACAACCATAGTTTTTATGGTTTATCAAGTAACATGACTGATTCGACAGAAAGGTTTTACTATTCATGCATTTTCTTCTTTTGTGGGACCCACAATTATCCATCAAATCCAGTCACCAACAACACCCAAACCCCCACCACCCCACAAAAAAAAAAAAAAAAACTCTCCTGTTTTTCTCTCTCACGTATGTCACCGGCCTGCCAATTTTTTCACTCATCCGTTGGAAATTGACGGTTGGATACTTGATTTCAAGTGGTCAAAAAACTACTAATTTAAAAATCATCGAATTTGATGGCGACAAATCAATGGGATAGGATGCTTTGATGGGTTCAAATTTTACAATCAAGTAAGGCATATCCACGTGAAAATATAATAATAATAATAATAATCCCCCACAGAACCGTTGCTCAATGGGGGCCCCACCACATGTCCCTCAAAGAAATGTCAAATGATCTTGTACATACATTATGTACCATCTTACAGTACATAGCACCAGTGTGACCCACCTTGTGAACCATCCGAATGGAACACACCCATAGTTTAAAATAGTTAAAAATAACGGTTGTTACCACTTCACGACGGCTGTTATGAAATGGTAATGGCCTATGTCGTTACATTATTTTCAATATCATGGTCACGGTAAAAAAAAAAAAAAGGTGAAAATAACGGTGCATAACGGTCATTACAGCAGTGATTTTGAAAATAACGGTGCATAAAACGGTCATTAAAGGTCGTAACAGCCGTTGTTTTGAAAATAGAGGTCAAAATAACAACAATGATTTTTTTAAAATTTTCTATCCCCTTCTTTCTTTCACTTATTTCTTTCCCGAACAATTTGTGGAGCTTTCCTGAGATTGTGCTAGAGCTTCTCAAGCCTCTTTTTCATCAAAACTTAAGTGATTATCAGGATTTTGGTGGATTCTCATATGAAGGCTTGTTCCCTACTCAACCACAATGTCCCTATATCTATAATTCATTGTTTTAGTTAATTAATTAATTCATCTTAATGTAGTAGTAAATGTTACTTGAAAGTTGAAATTCACTCTCAACTTACTTGGTGATCGAGTAATTGAGTATTGTACTACTACTACTACTAGGTTCTTGACTTTAAGTGTTTAACACAATGGTTAGCTCAACATTATGGTTGCAATACATACTATTAAATTTGTGATATTTCAACTTATTTTAATATATACATGTAAATCCATTTAATTCATAACAGACTTTACGAGTTTCATATAAGACAGCAATACATAATGTTGTGACTTAGGGGGCCGATATTTTGCTTTAAATTATTTGCCAATGGAAAAAAAAAATTGTTTTCTAGCACTTTATAATACTCTCTGGATTTTTGGATTTTTGTAGGTAAAATAAAAATCCACATCACGATGGTCCGCGATGGTCACAAACCGCAACGCAATGCCGCATCATAATGGTTTTTAAGGTCGACCGTGATGGCGACCGCGACTGTGATTTTAAACAATCTTGGAAGCACCCATTTCACATGAGTAAGCGCTGAATGATTCAGATTTACATATGTAAAATCTTCATGAATGTTTAGGACATATTTAATGAATCAACTCCCAGATAGTCACCAATCCCATGGGCTTGGACAGATCTGAATGTACTGGACTATTGGAGAGAGGGTCAAGTTTTACACTTATATATAAATCCGTTTAAACATGTGGGCCACAGAGAAAGGGGTTAGCAACTTAGATTGACTTCAAATTTGATGTCTAGGGAGGTCCCCATTTGGATCTTTTGATCCCCCCTCCCCAATGATCTGTGGGGTCCCAGGTGGGCCCCAACAGCTGGGATGTGTTAACACTAGTGATACAAAGCCCACCAGGCCCAGGCCCATTCATTGTAACAAATTAACCCATCATATGGGATACGTTTAGGATATACTCAAATCACTGTAACAGCTTTCATTCCATAACAAATAGATTGTATCAAGATTTGAATTGCCTTGATTAAGGCTAAACGAGATTATAAAAGGGAGGGAGGATCGTCCATGAGAGGCATCCAAGTATTACACAAATATTAATGTCCATTCACTGTCGTGACATGGTATCAGAACCTTCTGCTTCTCTTTCATGCTGACGACTCGTCGGCATCTCAGTCACTCCATGGAGATCATCTGATCTATTTCTAGAAATTCTCAAACCATCTCAGACCATCTCAGATCATCTGTCGCCTGGCCATATCAATCAGTGGCCCACTTGCGATCATCATGGAATGTCCCAGAATCCCTACAGCAGTGGTCGACTCCCTATCCTGGTATTTTTGAAGATTTTTTCATCATTTTTCCAAGATCAGAGGTAGGCCATTTGTCCCGATTTGTGATTTCCCAGTTTTTTAAGATAGTTTTGATCACAGCCGTACAAAATCTTGGATTGTGGATGGATTTTGCTGAATCTTGCATTGCTGGAAAGATAATTTGATTATACTTGAACATTGTCGATCTGATTCTCCATCAGATCAAGCTGTAGGCCCCACGCAGAGCATTAGAAGTCAAAATACAGGTCGCCTGGACCTATATTTTTTGATTTCTGCTCTGTCTCCAGTCATCTCTGGTTTCCACTTTCTGATTTCTGCACTTTCTGGATTCTGCTTGAAATTACTGCTGGTTTCTGCTTCCACTCACTGCTGCCTAGTATCTCTACTGCACTGTTGGGCTACTGGTTTCCGCTAGGAATTAGTGCTGCACTGTTGGCCTGTTTTTTTTTTAAAAAATTACTGCTGCCTACTGTCTCTGCTGCACTGTTGCCTGTTTTTTTTTTAAAATTGGTTTCTGCTGCTTGTGTTTGGCATTAATGTTGGCCTGCTAGTACATTTTGAGTTCTAATTATGGATTAAAGTGAACATTACCTGATTAAATTCAATGGGACAAATTACTCATCATGGGCATTCCAATTCCAAATATACCTTAAGGGAAAAGAGTTATGGGGCCATGTTGACGGGACTGATACTAAACCTTTAGAGGATGTAAAAGCAATATCTAAATGGGAAACCAGGGATGCCCAAATCATGACTTGGCTTCTGGGGTCCGTTGACCCACAATACATTCTGAATCTCCGGCCCTATAAAACAGCAAAAGGAATGTGGGACTATGTCCGACAGGTGTATCAACAAGATAACTCCGCAAGACGTTTCCACTCAGAACATGAGCTATCTCAGTTTAATCAGGGAACAATGTCCATCCAAGACTATTACTCTCATTTTATTCAATTATGGACGGACTTTACTAAGATTATTTACTCAAGTCTACCTGATGCCTCGATTGTGGTGGTTCAAGGCATTCATTCCACTAGTCAGCGGGATCAATTCTTGATGAAACCGAGGTCTGAATTTGAACATGTTCGGTCAAATCTGATGAGCAGGGTGCCTTCCCCAGCTATTGATTCATGCTTAGGAGAGCTTCTTCGCGAGGAACAACGTCTTACAACCCAAGCTACTCTTCAACAAGTTATTTCTCCAGGACCACTGCCTACCTGGCTCGTCCCAATCAGCAAACCAGAGACATGACCAAAGTACAGTGTTATTCTTGTCCGAAGTATGGCCATGTCGCCACTCAATGCAATCAGAAATTCTGCTCTTACTGCAAACGCAAAGGCCATCTTCTTCTGGAATGTCGGCGTCGTGCTCAGTCTTCCTCACAAAAGGCTAATCTAGCAACCCTGGATGCGTCCCCTTCTACAGTTAGTCCTGCTGCCAATACAGTCATGCCTGCTCAGCTTACTTCTTCATCATCTCTTACCCCTGACATGGTTCAACAGATGATAGTAAATGCCTTTTCTGCTCTTGGTCTCTCAGGTAAACCCAAACATTCAACCTCTACCTGGTATATGGATTCGGGGGCTTCTAATCATATGACCCACTCTTTTGATAATTTATCTCAAGTAAAGCCTTATGATGGAAATCTCCGAATCAATACCGCAGATGGTGGCAGTATCCCCATTACTGCCATCGGTGAGATCTCTCATCCCTTACCTTTTGAGTCGTGTCTTTCTTTCTCCTCAGTTATCTACAAATTTATTATCTGTTGGACAACTAGTTGATAACCATTGCTCTGTCTCATTTTCGCGTTCTGGTTGTGTAATACAGGATCAAGCATCAAGGGAGGTGATAGCGAAGGGACCTAAGTGTGGCCGTCTTTTTCCGCTACAGCTTTCTACACAAGATCGGAATTTGGTTGCATCTGCTTTGTTTTCTGCTTCTAGTTTACACAAGAGCCAATTATGGCACAATAGATTACGCCATCCTAATTCTCGTACTTTGTTGTCTTTATTTCAATCTGGTTTGCTTAATGATAATAAAATATCTCTTAAAGATGTTTCTTTTGATTGTTCTAGTTGTAAATTGAGCAAGAGTAAGACTCTTCCTTTTCCTATCGGTACCTCATTATCATTGAAATGCTTTTATCTTGTTCATAGTGATGTATGGGGTATAGCCCCTGTCATCTCTCATTCTCAGTTTAAGTATTTTGTTACATTTATTGATGATTACAGTCGATTCACATGGATTTATTTCTTACATTCAAAATCTGAGGTGTTTGTTACTTTTAAAATTTTCTTAGCTTATGTGGAAAATCACTTTTCCACATCCATTAAAACACTTCACACAGATTCCGGTGGTGAATATGTTTCTAATGCGTTTCAGAATTTTTTGCAAAACAAAGGGATCATTTCTCAAAAATCTTGTCCTTATACACCACAACAAAATGGTGTGTCTGAGAGGAAAAATCGACACCTTCTGGACATTGTTAGGTCACTTCTCTTAGAATCCTCTGTTCCACCAAAATTTTGGCCTGAAGCTCTATCAACAGCGGTTCATATTATTAATAGACTACCATCACCTCGTATAGCGAATGAAACACCTTATTTTCGCTTATTTCAGAAGCATCCTACTTATTCTCATCTCCATACTTTTGGGTGTGTATGTTTTGTTCTTCTTCCCCAAGTTGAACGAACAAAACTATCTGCTCAATCATCTAAGTGTGCTTTTCTAGGCTATGCGACTGACCACAAAGGATTTTTCTGTTATGATCCTAAGGTGCGACGTATCAGAACCTCTCGTAATGTTGTGTTTTTTGAAACTCAGTATTTTTTTCAACATCATTTAGATCATGATAATCCTATTGTGTTTTCCCGTGTTCCTGACTTTTGTGATAATCTTGTTCCTTCTTCGGACTCTATCAAGCCTTTACTTGTGTATGAAAGGCGTCGGCGGGGAAATACGATTGCACCTGAGCCTCCTGATTTGTCAGCTTCCTCGGCACTTGACCGAGCTCCTGCTCCAGACATTCCCCAGTCAGTTCCTCTTCGTCGATCCTCTAGGATTTCCCGCCCCCCGGATCGGTTTGGTTTTACACATACATCCTTACTTGCTACTTTGTCTTCTGTTCACATTCCTAATCATTTTTCTCAAGCAGTGCAACATGAGTGTTGGCGGCAGGCCATGCAGAAAGAACTTGACGCACTCAAAATGAATCACACCTGGGATGTGGTTCCCTGTCCTCCGTCCATCAAACCCATTGGCTGTAAATGGGTTTACTCTATCAAGCTACATTCTGATGGTACTCTGGCACGTTATAAGGCTCGATTAGTGGCACTTGGCAACCGTCAGGAGTATGGTATTGACTATGATGAGACCTTTGCTCTGGTGGCCAAGATGACAACGGTGCGTACTATTCTAGCTATTGCCGCATCACGTTCATGGCCTCTTTATCAGATGAATGTGAAGAATGCCTTCCTCCATGGAGATCTTAAAGAGGAAGTCTACATGCGTCTTCCTCAAGGATATGATACTACTTCTAAAAACAAGGTGGCACGGCTCCGTCGCTCGCTGTATGGACTCAAACAAGCACCCAGAGCTTGGTTTGAAAAATTCCGGTCTACTCTGCTTCATCTTGGATTTGCTCAAAGTCCCTATGATCCTTCACTGTTCCTAAATAACACTGCTCAAGCTACCACCATCCTTCTAGTATATGTGGATGATATCATCATCACCGGCACTCACAGTAACATGATCCATTGTCTTCAATCCTCACTTCAATCTGCATTCCATATGAAAGACCCTGGTCCTTTAACATATTTCTTGGGTCTTAAGGCACAACAGTCTAGGAAGGGACTGTTTTTACGTCAGCATAAGTATGCTACTGATCTTATTGATATTGCTGGCCAAAAGGATGCAACCCCTATGGACACTCCATTACAAGTCAATGTGAAACTCCGGTCCGATGATGGGGCTCTCCTCTTTGACCCCACCTCCTACAGACGATTAGTCGGGAGTCTAGTCTACTTGACCATCACTCGGCCCGACATCTCATATGCTGTGAATGTTGTTAGTCAATTCATGCAAGCACCACGGCATCACCATCTAGTTGCTGTCAAACGGATTATTCGGTACCTTCTTGGTTCTCCGACACGAGGCTTGGTTTTTCTAGTTGGCACACCACTCACCCTCAATGCTTATTCTGATGCCGACTGGGCCGGATGCCCGGATACTCGTCGATCCACTACAGGCTGGTGTATGTATTTGGGTGAATCGCTCATCTCTTGGAAATGCAAAAGGCAGGAAAGGGTCTCCAGATCTTCCACTGAATCCGAATATCGTGCCATGTCCTCTGCTTGTTCTGAGATCCTTTGGCTTCGTGGCTTACTTGCCAATCTGGGGTTTCCTCAGACCTCTGCTACCCCACTTCATGCGGACAATACTAGTTCCATCAGTATCACTGAGAATCCAGTCTTTCATGAAAGGACCAAGCATATTGAAGTGGATTGTCATTTTATTCGAGATGAATATGATCGCAAGGTCATTAGTCTTCCACATGTTTCCAGTGAACTCCAACTTGCGGATATCTTCACCAAAGGACTGCCTCGGCCACGCCATGAGTTCTTGATTCGCAAATTGATGTTGTTTGACCATCATCAATTTGAGGGGGGGTGTTAACACTAGTGATACAAAGCCCACCAGGCCCAGGCCCATTCATTGTAACAAATTAACCCATCATATGGGATACGTTTAGGATATACTCAAATCACTGTAACAGCTTTCATTCCATAACAAATAGATTGTATCAAGATTTGAATTGCCTTGATTAAGGCTAAACGAGATTATAAAAGGGAGGGAGGATCGTCCATGAGAGGCATCCAAGTATTACACAAATATTAATGTCCATTCACTGTCGTGACAGGATGTACCGTAACTATGTACAAGAATATACATTCATTGTATATAGCTTGCTTTGAATTATATGTACCGCATGATAAAGAAACAAACTGTTTATGGTGACTAAGGAAGATAATATCAGAAGAAAGTTGGGAAAGTGATTATAGCCACCAAAAGAACCCAACCACTGGATCACTTCAACAGGAAGGTCCTTAAGAAATCATATTCTTGAAAATTAAACCACCCTCCAAGCAACCCCAATACGAAGTCCATAATATTATGTAAGTTTTGTGTCATCTCTGTCATATTTCAAAAGCAGGATTCCAGTATTTAATGGTTTCTATGAATATGGAGAAATGAAAAACATAATAAATAATAAGGAAAATAAGACAAAACGCACCTTTGCTGCTTAAAACATGAATCACATCTCTTTATAAGTTTATGACTCTTGCGAATAGAAGGTGAAATCGAAATGTCATCTGCTGATGAAGTCTCTGGAGAGCAGGATGCTTCCTTTACTGTAAGAGAAACATCAGATTCCAGAATTAGAGGATTGCTTTTAAGATTTTCCGAATCAACATCAAAAGCTAGTGCCCTTCCTCCTGAAGAAGTAGATGGTGCCAATTCTGGGCTCTGAAACTCTCCCCTTCTACAGCAACCCACTTCTGTCTTTGCAGAATCCTTAATATTGTTTTGCAAACCTCGCTTTCCTGAGCAATCAATTTCTGAATCGCCATCATCATCAAGGGTTCTAGCTACTGATCCATCAGGAGAAGATTGGATTAGACTGTCGCCAAGTTTTGGAATTTGTGAAATGTCTCTACATTTTGACTCAGAAGCCTCCCCAGCACAAAATTTGCGCTTTCTGCTAAAACGAGATGAATTATCACCTTCCGAAGCCCTCAAACCAGAACCAGATCTTTCTACAGACTTTTCAACTCCTTCCCCAATATATTTTTCTCTAAGCTCATCTTCCCTTTTGTGCTTCTCAGAAAAATTACCATTGTCCTCCAGAGATGCCACTCTTCTTTGCTTCACAGCAAGACCTAGATTCCAAATACAATAAGATATAAATGAGGCCAACTAGAAGGAATGCCAGCCAGCATATGCTTTACCTTTCACAATATGCACCTAGATCAAAGTAGAACTAGCATGCAATGCATAGAAATGGGACTGGATATATGAGTATCCGACAATAATGACAAAGTATCCAACCAAAATTCATGGGTCATACAGGTTTTTCAATATTTGATCCAAGTATCCAACATGAAAACTATCACACTACATGAAAACCATAGCAATAATGATAATGACAATAGTATAATTTGGCTCCTTGCTCAAATGCAAACCTTCCTGTAAAGACATTAATTATTGGAATCCACTTTATTCAAAGATGAAAGACGCATTTGCATTTTTCAAAAAAAAAAAAAAAATACAGGGTATTCATAAAAATCATCTTATCTACTTAACAATGAAGGCCCATCAGTCAGATCAAAGGACTAAGCAATCCAATATATGAAATGTCCCTGGTGATCTATCCACAGTGAGCCACATGATTAATGATGCAGCAAAGACCACGCATCATCAAACCAGACCAGTAATTTGATTGTAGCGCAACAGATAACATAACTGGAGTGCTGCCAAACTCAATACATGTGAAAAAAAAACAATATATATATATATATATATATAATAAACCCAGATACCTGACTGCTTAACCTTCCTTGGTTGTGGTTTAAAGGATGCCCTATAAGTGCGCGCATCCAGTCTCTTCGTTCTTAATACCATGCCAGAACCCTCCTCTTTTAGTTTCTCTTCATTGCTATGTTGTCTGTTTTCCATTCCTTCTTTCCTTCCACTCCTCTCTTCGTTCGCCTTTTTCTTTCTTGAATCTGGCGAACTCGAACTCGAAAGCTGGCACTTCCTCTGCTTGTCACCTCTCTCCGATTTTCTTAGAGGACTTGCCATCCTTTCCTTCTCTTCTCGCTTCCTCTTCACTAAACCAACCACAGGCGTCCGACCGCCAAGTCTAATGCCAATTCTCTCAGATTTCCGTGTGTTGGAAGTGTTTGTGTCATCCTCCTTAAATTTTCTACTTACACTAGTAGAATTTCTCATTTTCTCGCCGGTTCCTTCTCTATCTATCTGTAAATGCAAAACATAGAGAGAACCCGCTTCAAAACAATCCCAACTAGCAATCAATGTGAACGAATACTCAACAAAAATCCAAACAACAGTATAAATGGAATCATCAAAGCCCAACAATAGCTATAGCTTCAGCTACTGAATAAAGAAATTGCAAAAAAAAACACACAAATGAGAACATACAACCCAATAAATCGTTTGTTGCAACAATCAATTGCTAAAAAACAACTGAAACATCAAAAACACAAACATGCAGCAGTTTCTTCACACAATACAAAATCACTTCACCAAGTTCAAGACCTCGGTCGATCTCAAACGTAATATCAAAACCCTAAATCCACAAAAACCATCAACACAACAACAGCATCAAAATGAGATTCCAAAAAGGAAAATGCACCAAATAACGACATCGTGGAAACCTCAAAAACCTCCACGCGCGTGCTCGCAGGAACAAAACCATACCAATCACAGAGAAAAACACCGAAAACTCGGAAACTCGGCATTCTCTCTGTAGAATCGCTTGTAGGGAAAACCGTTTTTCATGGAAATCTAGAGAAGAAGAAGAAGAAACCTAGTAAGAACTTTCTGGAAAGAGAAGATGAGAGAGTACCTTCCTCGTTACTGCATGGATCGATGGAGGTGGTTTTGGAAGAAAAAACTAGCCCTAGGTTTTAATAACGAGGAAAGAGGCGTGCGAGCATGGGCGGATTTGCATGCGATGATGAATCGCCATTTCAGGAGTGAAAACAGATTCAGAGATTTTGATTTCGTGTGTATTTTTAGGAAAGATGGTGAGGGAAAGCGGTTTCTAGAGTAAACTTCTTTACTGTGTTTTTGGCTGCCTCTCCCTTTCCGCTACTCTTTTTTTTCGGTTTGGTATTTCTTCTCCCGGGAGAAACTTTGGGGGTGGGAAAGAGAAATAGGAGAGAGACGATGAAAGGAATATGGTTGATTGGGAAAGTGGTGTACCCCACTATAGAGTTGTAGTTGACCGAGGTTTGGAAAATGCTTTTCTCATGGATGAGTGGGGCCCACGTCAGCGAGTTAATCGAGGTCTAAAGCTGTAGGTTTTTTTTTTTAATACTCTTTTATCCCCCACAAAAGGGGTGGGCCCATTGTGTCCGCGCTAGAGGAGAGCGCGAGCGCCTAGGGCAAGAAAAGGAGATCTCGGGTGAGGTAAAGGTAAGAGAATAAGGGAATGTGGCATGTCGTGGTAAGATTGAGGGAGAACTTTGGATCAATATAATCACCATTTGATGTCTATGAAGATAAAAACTAATGTGATCATGGTGATATTAGTTACTGGATTATAATAATTTTTTGTTATATTTATGAGTGAGACTCTCATGTAGTGTTTGTGTGTAAGGCTTTTCCTGTAGTAAAGTTTTTATAAGTAAGGCTTTTTTTTTGTTTATTTGTGGCATATAAAATAGAAAAGAAAGATGGATATGATGGTAATTAATGAAACGGATTAGAGCCTGTGGGAAAATCAGTTTCATGGAAAAGTTGATTTATTTTTTTGTTTATGCTTCAAAGAGAAAAATGACTGCACCAATGTGAAATTTTCAATATGATGGAAAGACACCTTTTATGTGAAAAGGGTGGACATATAAATATGTCATTTTATGGCATGTTTGTGTAGCGAGAAGATTTCACTTTATGTAGATTTTTATTACCGACACCTTTTATGTGAAAAGGGTGGACATATAAATATGTCCTTTTATGATATGTTTGTGTAGCAAGAAGATTTCACTTTATGTAGATTTTTATTACCCGATGGAAAGGAATTTTACATTCTTATCCCTCGTATAGGAAATCAAAATCTTCGATGTCAGGGAAAATTAGCTCATTTTTGTTTCCTTTTCATAGAGGAATAAGTGTTGTACCCCATACCGAACAAGGGCATGCATACAAAATTAGAACGATTTTCCTATCGACCTCAAAATCCTCAAGTCCCATAAATGCACCCTCAAACATTTATGTGTGCATTGGAAAATCTTTGTTCCTTTTAAAGTAATATTTCTAAACTTGTTCTTAAAAAATGGGTTTTACCTTTTCAGTTTCGTTTTTCCCCTTCCTTTCCCATGAAGAAAATAGTTGGGGCAAAGTGTTTTTTATGATGATGATGAATGAAAATATGGCACATCAAGCAGCAAGCTAGGAAGTGGTATTTTAAAGTTAAAAAGAAGAAGAATAAGAAGCTTTTCCTGTTGCACAAATCCTTTGTTGCACTGACTAACAAACATGCTAGGAGACACATTTATCCTGGATCACCTAGAGCTTGTTTATTTACTGTAGTTTTTTATAAGAATTAATTTTGTTAGTGTCTTTTGGACATTATGTGACATATTAACGCCTGACATTTACAAATGCCATGTTTTTCACAAACATTTCAAAATTACAGTCACTTAAAATGTCTCAAATGAGTTTTCTCACCATCTTTAACATATTCCATAAAATACTGTGCTTTTATAAATTGAGTTTTCTCCCATGTAAATGGAGGTACACAAACATATTCTTATGGCATTTATTAAATATATATATATATATATATATAAATTAGATCCAACATGCAATGCAGCAAAGTACAAGTTAGATCGAATGTGCAATGTGGCAGAGTTGCAACTTTTGGCACCTGTGCAGTGAACTCTTACCACTTGCAACATGTGTGATTTTAGGCCACTTGTAATAATGCAGAGCTAGAGCATGTTATATTGTTGGAGATACTAGGAAGTCATCAGTGTGTACTTGAGAGTGTTGATACTTGGAAGTGGAGAGAGATATTTGGAAAGTTAGAGAGATGATAGGAAGGAGGCTTTTATTTGAATTATTTGAATGGATTTTGAAGCATGCCTTTAAGCATCCTGCTCTCCTATCCGCGGCATTTATATATCAGCCGTGCTACACAGCCCGGATTTTGTCCCGGGCTATGGCACGGCTCCCCCCATGGGATCCAACGGCTCTCATGGGGGTCGTGCTACAGCCCGGGACAAAAATCCCAAGCTGTGTAAACTTTTTTTTATATATATTGTCATTTTCACGTTATGATGTTGTCATCCCCCCTATGATGCATTTTATGTTCCCTCAATTTCTATAAATTTAATTTTTTTAATTATGTCTAGACAATAATTGCTTTCTCTTTATTTTTGGACATTGAATGTCAAAAGATTTATATAAATGATATTTATGTTGGATGTAGTTATGGATTGTCTTGTGCTTATCTCTTTTTAGTAAATGGTCTTGCATTGAACTCACCTTTTTATCACCCAAGTCTCTAAATAGTTATTTGATATTGATAGGATCTTTGATGAGATTGCATCTATTCACATAAGATTGTTTCTGATTTGGTTTCGTTACATAGTGTTCAATATAAGAGTCTGGATCCCATGTTTCATGAAGTATCTTCTTTTTTTTTCTTTTTTTAATTCTTAGGAGGTCAATACCTTGGTATGAAACTTATTGCATGCAATTCACCCCAATGGGAAAAAACTATCTTCATTGCTTTTAAGCTGTTTGAGTCGGGATCCTACTTTGATATGGAGAAATGGAGTGGATTCTATGGTGGGGCCCACTTATCGAAAATATGGATGGGTCAAAATAATGATCTCCCCATGTACGAGGATCCCCAAATTTCAAGATAATATAAATTAGTCCTAGTATAAGATTGACCATTAGATAATAAATAAATAAAAACATATGATAATGTACATATAAGATTATACAAAAGAGTTGTATTACTCTTTTTGTCCATCTATCCGTAAAAACTAAAATCATATGATGTGTGCGAAAGCAAATAGACATAATATTTCAAATGTTCAGATAACAATTTGAAGAAATATGATGCCACTTTGAAAATATAATGTTACATGTGCTTTGAAAAAATTCATCATTTGACAATAATATATAAATCTTGATAGAAGGTATGGAGAGTGCGTGTGCGGAAATGTACATCTAAAGCAGGGGCAAAACAGGGGGCACTTGAAAAAATAAAATTTTTTGTGGGGAGCAAATTGCAAATTTTGGAGATCTCCTACTAAAATAAAGGGGTTTTTTGGGATTTCAGCTCTCTCCCTCTGTCTAAAGGGTTGTGTATAGCCCCTACTCTAAATCAATGAAAAGTAAAATGACAAAGATGGCTATATTATCCTTCAACTCACAGGAATAAGAAGACCCTTTTTCACTCCATGCACTTGGCAATCTTCAAAATCTCAACCGCTCCACATACTTTCTTCAGGACCACAACAAACTCACTTGGTAAAAAAAAAAAAAAAAACCTACAAGAGACTCTCATATAGATCACCTAAGACAATTCAAAAGACACGACTTTACATGTTCGAAGACAATAATTAAGACTCATAATGATGCTTATCTTTCTTACTTTAGACTTTCCAACCGACGCGACTCTTATAGATCTTTATTTGGTACCCCAGCCAAGGGAGTTGGAACCCAAAAGAGTATCCGCACACATATCGGAAGACAACTCACTCAAATGGGAAAGGAGCCCGCACACTTGGAAAGAAAGTTGACACAAGTGGAAAGAGGAAAAATGTGGCATACCTATAATTCGAACCCTAGGCTATCAGATGGGGATTGTCATTCCTTGCCCACGACTCTTATTGATTCGCTCGAAGATTCTATTTGATTTCATAGTTGAAAATTAAAAGTAATAATTCCAATGGCGTGACTTGAGTAAATCCCTTACTAATGGGGTTGGATTACTTGTCTTTGAATTAGATATTTAGACGTCTTTTATTTTACTTATTAAGATCATGCGAGTAGAGAGGGTAATGCATGATTAGATGACAAGACAGAGCAACCATCCCATGAGAATGTGCATCAAAATAAAAAAGATATGTCATGATCAAAATCCAATTAAGATATGAAAATCTGAATCAAACCAAGAGATTTTTTTTTTCCAAAAACAACAAATTCAAATTTTAGTAAAGTCAACAAAAACTAAATAATAATACTAATTATCATTCTAATTAATATATATATATATATAGAGAGAGAGAGAGATAACTTTTTCATTAATTATGACACTAAAAAGATCAGTAACAAGGAAGATGCAAATCCATACGTGATAACAAAAAACATTCCTATAAAAATAGAAAGACAAATTCATAAAAAGATCCTTAAAAGGAGGAGATAATGATTTATAGACCCAGCTGAAAAGAAAAATCTATTGTAATTAACCTTTTTTTAAATCAAATGTGCCACATAAGGTTAGCCTTACAACAACAGTACTAGTGGGGGCATTTGAGTTTTGGTCTTGTGCTCAAGTCTCTGATACAATATGAAGATGGCCCAAATAGGTGAAGAACAGCTTAATTTGATTGAGGTTGGTTGACCTTTTTTTTTTTTTTTTTTTTTTTACCTGATGGAGTTTCTCATGTGATTTAACCAAGGGTGGATGAATAAATAGTAGTAAAACATTGGCCTTGCGCGCACCACGGGCAGTTGGCACATGACAGGCAGCACTAAACTTTCCCACTTGAAAGAGGGCAAGCCCTTGAGAATCTACAAAATTTAAAAGTCGTTTGTTGGTATGAAGGACCAAATATCTGTGCAGTGGCGGATCCAGGATTTTTGTTTGGGTGGGGCAGATAATGATCAATTAAAAAGGTCAGCATTTTTTTTTTTTTTTGGCTGGTGGACAATTTTTCTTATTAACAATAGCAAAAGGGAAAATACATTACATTTAAATAGACACAAAATATTTAACTACACTAGCTAACATAGATATCTCTCATAAAAAAATCATCTCAAACTTATATTATTTTGTTTCACTCAAATTCATATGTCAAGATCAACGCCTATAGGATATCATCGCAAATTCAAGCGGAGTAGGTGTGTGAGAAAAAAAACTAGATACAAAAACTTTTCCCAAAGCCCATAATCAATTCTCACAACTTTCTACCTTGGTTATAAATACTGATTTCACTCAAACCTATACAAGCCCAACTTGAGTTTTTCATTTTTTGAGTTGGGTCAAGCTTCGTAATCAATGCATGTACTTATCATCTCTATGAACCATTTAGTCTGACCAATAGGCCCAAGGCATAAATCCGAGTGGCATGATGATTTGTCCAATTGATAGACTTGTAGAGGTGGTCCTCAAGTAGTTTATTGATGATCTAGAATAAGTGCTACGAATAAAGGTATATTGGTATATAGCATTCTAGCAACTGCACATGGATTTGAAGCGAGGAATCATCATATTCTAACTAAAATAAATAAATAATTCGGTTAGCGAAATGCCTCTAACGATTTTGTCAATATGAGTACAAGGCAATGCTAAATCAATCATATTTTATTAAGCCTATATAACACAAAATTTAGATATGTGAGGCTTTTATTTTTTTTTTTAGTTTTTTAAGTGACTACTGGATCTTTCTATCATAGTGGGGATAAGAAGACATGACAATAAGAGTGGATTTGGTAATCTTTGGATTTATAGATATGCCCATATTTGGTGATTTAGGGCTTACGGACTGGATTAGAATTTGGGCATTGTGAAAGAGAGAAATAAAGTTCAATTATCTAGGGTTATACGGAGAGAGAGATGATGAAGAAGTGTAGTCTTGAACCGACCAACTCCTCGTTTGATCGAGCTAGATTCAATCGATGCGCTTTCTCAAACAAAAAAAAATCAAAATCCAAAATCCGGGGTTTTACAATAACCAAACTAAAAACAAAAAATATCACATATGATTTACTTTTATAGATACGCAACCCTCATGCGCTTGGCCTCAACCTCCTTTATAATACAAAGTATTGGAGAAATGCTTCCAAGTGACGACAGCGCAACCTGGTTATCGAAAACCTCCGAGGAGAAGATGGCTTGCATAGGGACCGACGATGAGAAACTTAATCAACGCGAAAAGATCTCCATCAAAGAAGATGAAGCTCTTTATCTTCATTTCCACCAACGAAGGTTTAGATATTCACATACGTGTGGCCATTGTTTAGACATACGTGGGGCATGGTACGTGACTCATTTAACTCTTGGGGAGTTTTAAGATCCCGCCCCAGGTCATCAAAATGTAGGTCCGTCCTTGCATCTGTGGATTGTAGTCCATTTGATATTGATCCGATTGGATCCATGGGCCATGGCTATAAAATGAAAAAAAAAAAAAAAAAACCAGAGGATGTTACCAACTAGGCCGAAATCTTTCATATGCTATTATCAGCGTGGCTTATAGAGTTTGCTTAGAAGAACATTAATCTTCGAGCAAGTGGAAAGACCTACATTTAGCTCAGTGGAGTGTAGGACTAGAGTTATATGTACCATAATTATGGAAAACTTTCTCATGCGCACGTGCTTTTGTAGGAGTGTGCATCTTCTTTGTTGTTATAGTCAATAACCCCCCTAAATTTCACTGAATCCCACATGATGGGCGACACTGATATGCATTGCAAAGTGCACGGGATAAAATCGGCCCAACAATTATAACGCTTGATTTTATGGCCTCAAGGTTATACAAGTGTGTTTGAATGGATGGTGAATTGAAGTAAAGTGAGGTGAATTATATATCAACTCAAGAGAAAATAAAATATAAGGAAGTTACGATGATCTTTTGTTTTTAGTTGCTTGATAGAGAATCTTTTTTACTTTTGTGTAAAAAGACAAAAAATAAATTTTTTTTTATCATTTAGTGAGGAAAGGAAATTGCGCTTTTTTTTTTAAATGAGAGAATTTTGAATTTATATACCTTTGATATGACCCCTGGTCTTGTCTTGTATGAATAATGGAGGCTTTACTTCACCTCAATTCAATTCACCGTTCATCCAAACACGCATACAATGTTTATATACATGATCAATGCACCCATAAATATTAGATTAGATGAGCATCAAACTGAAGTGATTTGTCAGCTATAAGTAATAGTTAAATGATTATCAGTAATCTATTTCAACAAATAATTGTCATATACCAATACCATCATTATTGTGATCATATGCAAATCTGGTCCACATTATTGAATTTGTGTCTCTTCTCTTTTCTCTGCACTTGTTTTGCTATCTCTTTTCTCTGCACTTGTTTTGCTAGTAAACAGAGATTCATATATAGAGAAAAAGTTACGTACAGAAACACCATGCAGGTAGAGTTCAAGAGTAAAGAACCACTGGTAAACAGTAGACTAGAAAGTACCAGCATGTTGCCTGAAGTACTATCTGAGCGTTGGGTACGGAATACAGACTTGACCGATCAGGTCTAAACTTGGACCAAGACTCATTACCGTTTTTTGAGAATAAAAGACTCATTACTTTTTAGGCTGGGTCCCAACCTGGCCTGACCCATTCACAGTCCTATAGGTATCGAACTTTTTGTGGTAATCCAGGAAAGGGTGTTGGGACCGAAGCGAGAGTCCACACTCATACGAAAAGACAGCCCACATAATTGAAAAAAGAGCCCGTATGTACGGGAAGAAAGCCTACATAAATAGGAAGGGAACCCGCACACACGAGAAGAGATAACGTATCCAAAATTCAAACCCTGAACAATTAGATAAAAACCGTCACTCCTCACCACTCAGGTAAGGAGCCGTTTACTCCCATGGGTAATGAAGTTAAAATCACATTTGTCTGTGTGATACATATTGCAGAAGGTAAAAAAAAAGATGTATCTACAGCAGATACCAAAAAAAAATTAGTAGTCAGTCCTTGAATAAGGGATGCTTATGTGCAGGGCCAGCTACTATGGGCCAGATTCAGGCCTCAGTATTACTTGGGCCGGGCATAGATCTAAAATCTGGGCCGTTAGCTATTTCGGCTGGGCTTGGATCTAAAAAGTAGTGCTTGTTCAAACGAGTGATAAAAATACTGAATTGAGTAATAAAAAGACTGGACAGGCCAAGCATTTATGGTCCATGCCAGGCTTGGTCTGGATACGAGCCTGTGTTTCTAAAGTTGGGCTGACTCACCCTGTTAGACCCAGACCCAGTTCTTCACTATCAATATCATCAACAGTATTTCTCTTGCAATGCCTTCTGTCATAGAATGTTTAGTTATTTCTGCAGCTCTAAATGGATCTAAAAGTCTCTTTGAGGGTTGGTGTCACCAACCACCCACCTCTCTACTGCTGAAGACAGGGACAATTTTCCTACACCTAACTTGAATCTGACTCTGATTTCTTGCTAATTGCATTCTTTTTTTTTATGTCCTTGCCCTTGTCCTCTTCCTCCTAAAAAAAACACACACAGAGATTTTGAAAAAAAGAGATCATGAACAGCAAAGCCACCAGTGGAATTTCTTCCCACACAATGCACGGTTGCAAGTGGGGATACAACCATAACCCTTGCATGCTACACGTGAGCAGGGGTATATGTTTTTCTTTTTTAGGGCAGTCACCCTGTTGGAATTGGGTCTGCCTCCAAAATTTATATAGAAAAATTATGGGTCTGTCCCCAAATTTAACTACCTATTTGGGCCCACCCCGCTCGAGCGAAAATCGTAGGTTTTCCACTTAGGGTTGCAAATGGGATGATTCTGGGTCGGAACCATATCAAATTCGGACTTAGGCCTGTTTTTAAATAATGATTTTGGTAATGGATTTGATTCCAATTTTGTTGGCTCCACACCCAGTTCTGATAGGAGGATCCGAATTTAGTTTTAAAACTGCGTTCAACTAGAAGACCATAATTTAGTTTCAAAATCGGTTTTTTATTTTTTTCTTATATTAAGGATATTATTTACCTTTCAAAAAATAGTTTCGCTTACTTACCTTAAAAAAAAAAAAAAGAATATCATTCAACACTTATGCTAGTACATCAAGGTTCAGTTTGGCATCTCTACTTTGCTCTTCTTATTGGCTTAAAACTGATTGAATCCGGTTTTAGCATTTTTGGTTGAATTTTTTACTGTGTCCATTTCTAGTGGCATTAAGACAATTTATGTCTGTTTCATGAAGTAAAAAAAAAAGCAGCAGATTCCAATCCGACAGACTGGTCTGAAGTGGATAGATGCTTGTTGCTACAATGATATGGACGTCCTCATAGGATAGTCCGGTTTTTCAAAAAAACATTAATTTTTTTTTGTATTTTTTATAAATCGTGGGACCATAAATCATGATCCAAACCATTAGATATATTAAAAAGGCCAGGCACGACTATGGATCCGAATTCTAGCCGTTTGATCATCATGGATTGTAAGATATTGGTAGAAACACCCATATATTTTTATCTATTTTTAAAAAACCATGGGCCCCAAATGCATGATCCAAACTGGTAATTCTCTGTATAAGACTAAACAAGGTTATGGCACCAAATTTCAATGCTTGAATCCTTATGCATCTTGAGATATTTATGAAACACTTTTAACCATAGCTTTAAAAAGATCTATTTCAATCAATTTTTTTGTGTTACCAAACACATTATTTTTAAAACATCTATTTCAAATGGGGCAATTTGAAACAGATCTATTTTACATAGATAAGATTTGCCAAACAAGCCCCAAGTCTACTATCTCAAGAATTAAACATAAAACTTTTCAACAAAAGTTGGTTTTGAACTACAATTTGTAATATTAAAAACCCGTATGTTGGTTTCCAAATTCAGGATTCAGAGCTGTATGGACTCCAAAATTGAACTTGTTTATCAATCTAAACCTAAATTGTGTTTTTGACCCATATCTATTTATGAATCACAATTTAAAATAACTTCCAGACCCGATTCCTTTTATAGATGAGAGTCTCAAGACAACGGGGGGAATCCAATACCCATTTGCATGATTGCATCCTATCTCAGCTGTACCATGAAGCCTGTTAGTTTCGGAAAAGAAGCTCTTAGAGGTTCGAATTTATAACTTCATTCATATGCCCAGGGTCCCCAACATTCTCAACGTTACCTTTACTTTTCCAGGAATCTCTCTCTCCGATGCTGTCGGTAGGTGGAAAAGTATTTTGTGGAACAAAACCATCACTAGTAGTTTAATGACCACTTTTGTGTATCCTATACATTTGTTGACATCTTGTCTGTCAACTTTTACCAGGTACTTATGTTTACATGCTTAAGTGCTGGTTTTTCATCGTGTTGTTAACATCGTAATTCCTGATACAAGCATGATTAGGGAATACTTGTGGGAAACTGCCTTAATACCTTGCTTCTAATCACAACATTCCATGCTTGCTTAGGAAAAAGTGGAATTTTCAGGTTTAATGTACTCCTTAAAAGCATCCAACGGCCCAGTGGCGGACTGAGGATATTCATTTAATGGGTGCGGGTTCAAATGGGCAATTGGGATATTTTAACAAACTCAAGATTTTCATGTAGGTTTTGGGAGCGGACGCATGATTTTTTTAAAAATAAAACTAGAGTTTTCGTTTTGATTTTAGAAGCGGACCGGTGTCCCACGGGTGCGTATGCCCCCACATAGATGTATGTGGGTCTGCCCCTGTATCGACCTATCATTGGGGCTCATCTGGTTAATCTTATGATCAATGTGCACCCTTCATTTAGCAGTGGCAAAATTTGGCTCGACCCGCAATATATACAAGTCGGTCATGGCACATTAGAACCTCACATGTAGTTAAAAGGGCCCCGAATAAGGGTTAACCCACCTTAGCTGTTTAAATGGGCTTAATTAAGGTAATCCTACATGTTTAAATGGGCTTAATTTAAGCATTTAATTGCTTAAATTAAATGCTTTTTTTTTCATCGAGTTGTTGATGTCCTGATTCGTCAGTGGAAACATTTGCTTCGACCAGTTAACTCGACCCGCAATATATATACAAGTCAGTCATATCACGGTAAAACCTTATATGTAGGTTAAACGGGTCGGATAAGGGTTAATCGACTCAACTCACATATCCCACCTAAACTGTTTAGATGGGTTTGATTAAGGTCATCCTCCAGCTCTAAATTCATTTAAATTATTTAATATTTTGGTACTTAGAATAGTTTATTTATTTTTTACATGAAATGAGTCCAACATGCTTTGTTTTGTTTTTCCTACTATAACTTAAATCAACTACTAGCATAGTATTTAAGATGGAGTAGTGGATTTGAGTCGAGCTTCTACAAGTTGGGTCGAGTTAATTGGCTTGAATTGGATTGAATGTGGGTTATGAGGGTCGGGTAAAGTTGACCAACATTGGGTGTGTTGAAGTTATTTGATTAATTTTAAAAAGGGTCAAGTGTGGGATCAACTTTGACACATACATAACCCTCGTAGACCTAACTTGTTACATCTGCCAAATCAATTGTAAGAAATCTATGTATTGTTACTTATATTTGTTAATCTTGTTAAATGTATGAATTATTCAAGCAATTTTGAGCTAGGTTTTGGGCTTTCTATCACTCAATCCAAGCCTATCTCATATATTAAGCTAGTTACAAACTTAGATCCAGGCCCAAGTCGATCATAGAGTGGCTTTGTCCTTGAGCACCCCTACCAATGGGTAGATTAGATGACATTTTTTGGTTTTACCCTTTTTAATAGCAATAAAGAAAATGTATATTCACGATAAATGCCTCGCAGGCCATAGCTCAGTGGCCTTATCAATAGACCACATTTTTCAACTTCTTATGACGCGTTTGATAATTAAGGAGGAATCCTCTATCCATTTCCTTGGAACCATTATATATTTGGAAAACACTTAAAATGAACCACTCATTGTAACTCAGTAGCATTTTTTTCACTATGAGATCTGCAAAATTCAATGGGGGAGGTGGAGTCACTGTAAGATCAGATTTTTTTTTATGGGTCGGGAGGATTTGGAAAATGCTCTATCGCTTTTTCTCTCTTCTCTCAAACTAGAGTTTTCTCGAGAAACAAAAAAATATTCCTATTTGAGGACATCACCCAAACATGCTGTGATGTAAATCTCTACAAATCAATGGCTAGAGAATCTATCAGCTGCAATTGTTAATAGGGTAGAAAAAAAAATAGAGGATTTTATAGGAACAATATCGGTAGTTGGTCGTTACTCGGGAACAGACTCCAGAGTTTGTGCAATACAAATTCGGTCCTCTCACTAGTTTTTTATTTATTTTTTGTGTTTTTTATGAGTGACGATGGCGTCACCCCCAGAGAAGATAGGCATGCTTACAGTTGTCTCACCGTCAGAAAAGAAACACAAAAAACCGCTGCCGCAGTGCTGTAATCAAAGAAAGAATAGACGATCTCAACTCTGTTCACTTTTGTTTTAGAGAAAGCACTTGAAGAATTACGGGCGTTTTCCCTCGCCAAGACAAGTGATGAGGAGCAATGTTAGGGTTGCCCACGTTAGAGAGACTTGCTCCTCTAAAAGTTTCAAAAGCCAAAAAAAAAAAAAAAAGACGAAATTGGGATGACGGACTCCTTTTGTAATTGTAAGTCCCTAACTATGGGGTCCCTTCCCGAGCAATGGCAAACTACTGGGTTTTTTTCCGATAAAATCCTAAAAAAAAAAGTAAAAATAAAAATTCCACTAATAAAACACCATTCTCACTTTTTCCTACCAAAATCAAGAGTGGGGTTGTTGAGACGGAGACTGCCAAAACCTACCTATAAATAAAATATAAATACCATACCTTTCTCTCCCCCTGCAACACATCCCCCTCCCACTTCTTCTTCTCCGCTCCTCTCCTCTCCTCTCCAACAACTCCTTCTCACCAACTCCTCTCTCTCTCTCAATCTCTTTCTAGAAATGGGTCTGGAACGGATTCTTCTGGGAATGGGAAATCCCCTTCTGGATATCACCGCAGTCGTAGACGAAGAGTTCCTCACCAAGTAAAACCACTTCCCCTTCTCTTTCAATCTCCATCTCTTCTCATTTCCATAGACCTAACCCAAGAGGAACCCTAGATCTCCTCCTCCTCCAAATCCACTCTGTTTTTTCATGGATTCTAGCACTGGATTTCGAATCATCTCGTACTGTTTCCTGGTCTTTTACAGCACTGGATTTCTAGATCTCTCTCGTATTCACGTCAATTGATGTGGATTTGTTGCTTCCGAGCTGGATTTTGGTGTTTAGACAAGAGATCTAGTGTTCCAAGCTTGTTTAGACTTAGATCTGATTACTTGACGATTGGTTTTTGTGGTTTGGACATTGAAGAGTGGGAAAGTAATGGTTTTGGTTGTTGCTTTTGGTTTTACATGGTCATGTTGGTTGTAACTATTCATGCTGTGGTTTAATGCTTAGATCTGAGATTCCTTGTTTTGAAAATGCTGATTTTTGTAGTCGAGTTATGTAATTCCATGATTTTCAATGTCCATGGCAGATCTATTGATTTTTCTCATCTTTCCGTATCTCGATATTCATGTGTTCTTAGGATCCATCTGTTCAGAGGTAGATAGAACATGTTTTTGCAGATCCCTGTAGAGTTTGGTATTTCAATTCTTCTTGTTTTAGCATTTTGAAGTAATAGCATATATCATTGCAGGTTCACAACTGTAATAGCATAGTTTAGGTATTCTGTGATCGTTATGCTTTAGTATCGATATAAAGTGCGCCGTTGATGTAATTGCTATTTCACTGGTGGATGCTGGAAGTTGGCTAAGATTCATGATTTTGATGTGCCTATAATTTTGTGTGCCTGTGTTTTGGTGCTTTTCATGGTTTTGGGAAGTTGGTAGGATCTCCCATTGTTCTAGATGTTTCCTTTGATTATGGAGGTGTAATTAATTGTTGTGGTTCATATGTTTTAATTGCTTGTTTTTTTTTTATGGCAGGTACGACATTAAATTGAACAATGCTATTCTTGCAGAGGACAAGCATATTCCGATGTGAGTACTTGGATCTAGGTTCATTGATCTGTATTATTGCGGCTTTGTCTTTAAATTGATATACTGGTCTATCTTTGTTTCATTCCGATATTCTTTGTGGGTTTTCAAAGAATATAGATCACGAAACCTTCGAATTTCTCATGGAAGGAGAAGTTTTAAAATGAACGACGGGAATATCTATAATCCATAAATCTCAATAGTGAGAAGATTATTTGTTATCCACCAAACTAAACAAAGAGATATGTTCCAGTTTTAACTGGCTTTGAGCCAGGAGTGGTATTGCTTTCTCCCAGATTTTTGGGCACAATAAATGCTCATGAGTTGATTTCACTTTAGTCGCTTTCTATAATACTAAGGATGAGATTGTTCTCTGGGTTCTCAGGTATGACGAATTGTCTACAAAATACAGTGTAGAGTACACTGCCGGAGGTAATGTGATGACTTGTTGGATTCTGTGGAGCAATTATATATCTCCTACTTTTATATCATTATAGGTGCATTTTGACTGAAGTATGAGTTTTATGTCATTGATGTGCCCAGGTGCAACTCAAAATTCAATCAGAGTTGCGCAGGTATAGTTTTCATCATTTCCCCTGCGTGTGTGTACACATGTGCATGGGTGGGTGTCTTTTTTATATAAGTACGTTGAGCCTTTTCATGTAATATAAACAGTGGATGCTTCAAACTCCCGGAGCAACCAGTTATATAGGCTCCATCGGAAAGGATAAGTTTGGGGAGGAGATGAAGAAAAGCTCAAAACTTGCGGGTGTAAATGTAAGTGTGCCATGTTTGCTCATTTTATCGTGTTATTTTCTAATTAGATTTTCCTGCCCTGATTTAGTTATCCGATGATGGTAGTCAACATCTTATGTTTCTTTTCATTTAGGTTCCTTACTATGAAGACGAGTCTGCACCAACAGGCACATGTGCTGTTTGCGTTGTGGGTGGTGAAAGGTTGGTTTCTACATGTGTGTCCTCTACTTCTCTTAAACAAGAGTTATATGTGTGGATCTTATAAGATGAAATGCTGCTCATGTAGTGATCACTGATCAGCTTATTATATCAATTTTTTAGTCAAGTGACGTGTCCATACGGTGAAGAAGCCAATATGTTCTTTTTAGTTAGCTGAACACTCATCTTTTTTAGTGGTTGTTGGTTATGATAACCCTAATCCTGATGAATATTTCAAAAAACTCTTGTTGAATTTTATGAAGTCAACCTTTTTCAACTGAACATCTAAAAGTCCCTGCTTTCTTTCTTTATAAACATGTATGTGTAATAGTGTACTAGTTATGCTGGGCTTCCATTATTGTTTGAGCCTTTTCTTTTAATATTTGACAATGAAAACTTGTTTATGAGTGGCAATATTAGTTCATGAGCTTTTCTTTTTTAAAAGTAAGTAGCAAAAACTGTACAGTATAATTGTTGTACCCTGAAAGAGTAAGCAAGACCACAGCCCGAATGCCCCTTGTAGAGAGAGGCCCAGAAAATCGTTCACCATTACAAAAATCTGCAGTTCACCACTACAAAAATCTGCAGCGCCTGGTGAGTTGCTTGAGGCCCAGTATATTTTCTTACTCACCGGTCTCAATACAATTCTGAGAATATGACGAAATGATCAGGTAGCACCCTCCAATTCTGGGATTCTCAAGCTTTTCCCCTGGCAGCTCCCTCAGCATTGAAACTGGGAGGAGGTGCCGGTCACTTTGCTGTGACAGTTGGACTACTATCCCTCCCAATCATAAGTCCTCCCTGGTTATTTAGTATATCTGTAATGGTAAAGCCTTCAAACTCTTTCCTCATCAAAATACGAACCTCTTCCACCGGTTGTTGTTCAAGCCTGAAAACTCTATTGTTTCTGTCCTTCTAACTAATGAGCAACAAAACAACTGGCACTGCTCTCCACATGAGCCTTCCTCTAGTGTCAAAAGGACCGTACCCCTAATTCCACATCATGTCCGAAAGAGATGCTGCTGCAGTCCCATCAAATTGAAGGACCTGAAGAAAGCATGCCATATAGATACTAGATAAGAACACAGCCCAAACAGATGGTCAACCAATTCATTTCATTTGCTGCAAAGAGGGCAAAGAGCGGATGAATTTGACAAAACCACCACCCTTTTGACCAGATTATCCCTTGTGTGTGCCTTCTGAAATAGCAGATCAATAGAATGCCTCATGCAAAGACAGGATGTTCCAAACTAGTGATGTGGTCATATGGTGGATTCCCTGAAGAAGATGGACATTATGCTTGAAGCACTTGGAAGAGAAGTCCCTAAAGCTGCCTGCTTTCAACCTTCTATCCATGAAAAACGTCGTTATGAAGATCGAACAAGCAGACATACTGGACAAACTTGAACTCAGTAAAATGCCTATCAGAAAGCAGGCGCCATACCTAATCCCTCCCAGGCAATTTATTTTCTGAGATTTTACCTTCATTTTGGTAATGATTTAAGAATGTGGTTGGTTTGACCATGCCTTCTTTTTTGTTGTTGCATGCTGTTCTAACAGTCACACTAATGAAATATTAATTTTCCTTGCTATTTATTTGGTGTGGTTCACACAAACTCACATAAGAGCCAGGTACTGCCTCAGCCTATGTAACAGTCACTTCTAAATAGCCTAAGCCACTACCTCTGGGTGCCTCAACAATTGCCCCTAAATGTTGTATTCTAAATTTTTATAAAAAAATGAAACATCATAAATCATTATTGCTAAATGATAAATTAAGAGTCTTTATGCTCTTATTTTGACAGTTCCAGGCAGATTAGTATTTTTCAAGTTTAAACTAAGCCTCTGAAAACTTAGATTGACTTAGACTTCTGATAATCTGAGTACCCAAGTTTTCTCAGCGAATTGCCTTGACAACACTTTTTACAGCCCTTTTAGTTTCAGCAAATTTGTTTAGTTCCAACATGGCGATGCTTTTATCTTTTGCAAATACAAGCTCCTTGACATGGAGGAATATATGTGAGACAGAGGATGGCATGTTTTATACATTTTGTAGATATAAAGTTTCACATTTTTACCATGCAACGACTTCATATCATAACTCTGAAACATGTAACATAATAATAATAAAAATAATAAAAAACTCTGAAACATGTGTTTTAACTTTTTAACACCTGTATTGGGTATCTTATTGTTTTCATTTTTATCTTTCTCATGCTGCAGAAGAACTATCATTCTGGTCACTAGAAGTCTACAACATTGATGACTTGTATTCATTTTCCATGACAGTGACATCTGATTGGCATATTGCTTGCCATTTGCATTTTATAATGATTTTTTTCTACAATTGAAATGGTTAACAGGTCCTTAATTGCCAACCTATCCGCAGCTAACTGTTACAAAGTCGAGCATTTGAAGAGGCCAGAAAACTGGGCACTTGGTACCTTCCTCTCATTTCCTGTTCCGTCAACTCATTTTTCAAGACAGTTGTTAAAAACGATTTTATTTTTTCATACTTCTGCCAGATACTAGTGATACACACCCTCTATGTTCTTATGAAATGGTTCAGATGTTCATACCTTTTCTTTGAGTTGTAAAAGTTCTTGAAAACTTTCAAAATGAAAACAAAAGTATTGAATGAATAAAAGCTTCATTTAAATCATATATTTGAGCTACTTGAGTTAAGATATAATTTAGTGGTAAATTTGATTTGACGGTAAGAAACCTAAAAAGGTTAAGTACAACACATTTTTACAATATTGGTACTTCCATATGTATTCATCACCATGTCAAAAGCAATGCACTGTCATGTAGTTGTAGTGTCAAGTGCGCAAGGGCTAGCTAGGGTGCTCTTTGTAAGTGAACTGAAGCAGCTCAATAAAAATAGCTCTTTATGAAGGGCTTGACTACAAGATGAAAATGCCTTTTCAGTGGGGCGCACTTGGATGCATGGTAGTCAAGGGAGCACAACAGTGGGAAGGTTTGGACCTAGATAAGAGGAATATCAAATATGAGATATTAGGCTCATTAAATGAACCCAGCCTTTAGTTTTAAGTCTACAGAGGTTAATGGCCACACACCATGCAAAATTTTTTCCCCAGTATATAGCGAGTAATGTCTGGAATAGTGTCAAATTTGGGCATTCCCAAACAGAAGTAGACCCTACAACTAATCCTATCCATTGATCCATTACCAATCTTAATCGTGCCAATTAAGAAAGATCTATGCTAATTTAAACTTGTTATAAAACAAAATATAAATTAATTAAGATTTTCATTCACATAGGAAACTATCATGAAGAGGTGTGGACCTCAAGCCTAATGCACCTGCATCACTGAATTATGACCGAGTCTGATCAATTTAGAGCTTAGTTTGATTGTGACCCTGTTTTTGGTTTTGAACCATCACTTCCATTGGTTCTGTTTGGTTTTTGGTTTTAGTCTGATCAACTAACAGGTTTATATTATTCCTAATGCACAGTTGAAAAAGCCAAATACTTCTACATCGCTGGATTTTTTCTTACTGTATCCCCTGAATCCATTATGCTTGTGGCTGAACATGCAGCTGCAACAAACAAGGTAAGATCAATATATTTTGAACTTGGAATCTCCTTTAATTCACCACTCTAAAACATCTGCTGATTCCATGTGCAGGTTTTTATGATGAACCTTTCTGCTCCTTTTATCTGCGAATTCTTCAAGGATGTGCAGGAGAAAGCCTTACCGTACACTACTAACCTAAGCTTTTTTTGTTACTGGTATTTTTGAACTATCACAAGTGCTAATGTTAGTTGTTAACGTCTACTAGGTACATGGACTATGTATTTGGGAATGAGACTGAAGCAAGAACATTCTCTAGGGTTCATGGTTGGGAGGTGACAGTCTCTTGATTTTATAATTCTAGATCTTGTGTTAAAAAATTTATGCTGATTGGATTCATTTTCATTTAGACTGAGAATGTTGAGGAGATTGCATTGAAGATCTCAGCACTGCCAAAGGCTTCAGGAGCTCACAAGAGGATCACTGTCATCACTCAAGGCGCTGATCCTGTTGTTGTTGCTGAGGATGGAAAGGTTAGATTCGTCACAGTTTTCACTTGATAATATAGGGGACTTGAATGGACGATGATTTTGTTGTGAAATTGTGGCAACAGGTGAGGTTGTTCCCTGTGATCTTGTTACCCAAGGAAAAGCTTGTCGATACCAATGGCGCAGGTATGTTCTAGTATCACCTAATGTTGCCAGCCATCTCATTGTTGATATGGTTACTATACAATTGAAGCCTTCTGAAAACTCTAGTGAAATTTCTAAGAGTGCTGCTATATACAAATAATACAGCTGCATTCTCCTGGACTATGTTGCAGAATGACCTGTTCTTTTATTTTATTTTCTACTGTAACCATCATTAAATTGCATTCCTACTAGGAGAATATCCAGTTTATTAAACACCATGCCTTTACTGTGGCTTCTAGCTAGGAAAGCAGAATGGCTGTTGAGCATTCTTGTATTTATTGAATGTTACTACGAATAGTGATCTTTTGATAGAAATTTAGAAAAGGATATTCAGGGGAATGACATCATTGCAATATAAACACCAAGTCACATTATACTTCTGTCTTCTTTCTTGAATTTCACCAAGCATCTGTACACTTTTTATATTTTCTTCACTTTGTTTCTTGAATTTCACGGATCATCCACCATCATGGGTTCTGAAGGAATAAGTTAACTAGGTGTCTATAATGATTGATTGGATGTGTAGAAGCCGCATTTAGGATGGGCTGTATTGCACCAACTGTGGTCTGATATCTGAGTAGAGCTCTGAAATTTTGACTGTAGCATTTACTTTCTCCTTGTTATTTATTTATACATCGAACAACTATAACCAAATGGACCATTTATTTATAGAGTCCAATGGGGGAGTTTAAGACCTCTCCCTCCGTAACTGATATCCAAATATCAAATGTCTTGTTGGATTAATCAAGCAAAACCAGGAGGAAAAAAGAGGTGGCTTTTTTTTTTTTTTTAGACTAGATAAACGGCGAGTACTTTTTATACTTTCTACAGAAAGCCTTACAAAATCGTAGTTCATGCTAGCTAGTCTCTGCTCGTTAGCACATGCGTTGCTTCTGTGAGGGGCTGAGGGCTATCACACAAATGTAGGGACCTGCATAATCGACACCCACGACGCTTGTCTTTGTAATGAGTGTGGCTGTTTACAAAATCTCCAAAATAATTAAAAAAAGGACATCATTTCACAATTATATGTAGTTCTGTAATTTTTTTTTAATGTCCTAACAATTTTCTTATGTCTGTTTTGTATGCAGGAGATGCATTTGTTGGGGGATTTTTGTCTCAATTGGTTCAGGAGAAGCCCATTGAGGACTGTGTAAAAGCTGCGTGTTATGCTGCAAATGTCATCATCCAGAGGTCTGGCTGCACCTACCCAGAGAAGCCTGATTTCAAATAGGCACTTGTGTTTCATTCTTTGCGGATATCTCACCCGAGGGTCATGGCAGCCAAATGTTCTCTTTACCCATTTCTCATTCCTCAGCTTTATCATATCTTCCGGATTTTATGGCTGTTATACTTGAGTTAAGAATTGTCATATTTGAGTTAATTGTCATCTATTCCCTTTTGGGTTGCAGTTTTATGTTATTATTCTATATAAGGTGAGAGATATCTCTCATAGGAGCATTTCCCTTCTATATGTTTGGCTTGAATGAGTATATTTAGTTGAAAATATATACATCCACGTGAGTTACTGTTGACTGTGCCTATCTGTTTTCTTTGGATGCTGGTGGAAGAGCTGAGAACTGCATAGAAGCTTTGGTCAACAATAACCAAAAATCTCCATTTACTATCCAGAATAAGCTTATGGGGAGCTTATGTGTGCTTAATTGGTCGGATTTAGTTTCAAGAACATCCTCAATATATCTTAACTTTGTTTCTCTTCCAGCCCTATGGTTCTGATTGGTGTCTATGTTGTTATAAGTATGCTTGCAATAAACCAGCAGCTTCAAATAAGAAGTGCTTGTATTTGTTGAAATAATAGAGAAAGTGTGATGCCTCAAATCTGGATGTCATTTTTTTGGTCTAATTTAGGGATTGGATTTGGTGACCTTCCAGTTAATGACTAATTTTAAGGGTGACTTTCAGTTAAATTACTTTGGTACCGGGATTCCCAAAGTGGGTACTACTAGTTTTGATGAAAATTGGATAATAGGCGTCCGTTCTAGTCCTGTACTCTGTAGCTCACAGTAAAGTTGCCAATGGATGTTTCTTCCTTCCCATTGCCATCAACTTCAAACTTATTCACCAAAAAACCTAAACTGCATAAACTGCCCTGTAGAAACTATTGAAGCTTGAGATTGGCCATTACTGCCATTGAATACATTGAACCAAGATTCAGCTATTTGTGGACTTTGAGCCTGAGGGCTACATCATCAATTTGTCAGGTTCACTCACCAGTTACCACACTACACAAAGCTCAGATGATTTGATCTGGACTGTTCATATGGTGTGGAGCACCCTGATGATTATGGCATGAAGCATACCTAAAAGGGTTCATTATTCATTAACCAAATTGGCCCATGACCCAGGTCGATGTATATATTCTCTCAATTAAAAATACTCATTCAAGCCAGATATGTCCTATTAACTCAAGCATAACGGCCATAAAATCCAGAAGAGATGATAAAACTGAGGATAACCAGAAATAGGTAAAGAGGGAGGGCAATTGGCTGCCATGACCATCTGCAAGCAAAGAAAGAAAATTAAGCGCCAATTTAGTTCATCTTTGCATTTCTCAGCTCTATCACCAGCATCCAAAGAAAACATAAATGGGCGCAGTCAAGAGTCATTTCTTCTCAAGCAAGAGATGGAAGAACGTAGAAGGATAATCATCCTTCGATACAATCCAGAGCACTCAACAAAGCATTGCTTCAGTGATGTATCAGTAGTGTTTTCTTTCAGCTGATTAACATCAGCTAGTACCTTTGAAGCATTGGCAATTGCCAGTTCCATTGCAATACTGTCAAGCTCGCTGACATTGGCGTTGGAGCTTTTGAGGATCGGTGAAACTGCAACAAACTTTGCTTGTTGGAAAGTAGAAAGGTTCTCTTCTTATCCATGATCCTGCACTGGGGTTGGACTGATGAGATGATTCTTAACTTGATATGGGTTGGTGAGAAATTTATAGGGTAAAGTGGGATGACATGAATTCTCTCTATAAAAATAGAGATTTTGGATAAAGATTCTCTTGTTTGTATTGCTGGCAGATCTAATGTCAATAAAAAACAGAGTCCTATATTGAGCTGTCATGAGCCCATTCATTAGGCATAACTTAGAAACTCTTCCCCGAAGAGATATCCACTGTGGATTTCATTTATAGTAGAAAGATTTTCTTGTTTTTGTTGATCAAAGAGCATCCTATATGGGGAAATATTAGAATAGAGTCAGACATAGATCTTCACTATGGATTAAGGTCAAAAGCTCGTGGGAAATCCTAAATCTTTAGAACACGTTTGTATAACTAATTTATACAGAAAAAGGTATTATTTTTCTACGAAAAAGTGTTATTTCATGCATTTGGTGCGGCAATTTTATGTGAAAATGTTTTTTCGCCATGTCATCATTTTACTTAAATAGCCTGAAAATAGAGTTTATAGGGAGGGTTATGGGAAGTCCATTTCCACATAAAACTTCTCCCCTCTTTATTACTTCATTTCCTTACTCCCCTCTTTAATACTAGTTTCCAGTGAGGAAACCGCAGCTGCACCACATAACATTAGCATCAATTCATAGAGGAATTTTTTTTTTGTACAAAATATGAATTTCTAACTTCCGTGGAAAAACTTTTTCGAAATATTTAAAAACCATAGACTTTGTTGATGTGGTAATTTCATCTTTCCATGAAAATTGCGTGTACACAAAAGTGCCCTTGGTTTACGGAATGGGCGGCAATCAGAATTTAAAGGTCAAGTACGGGTTAGGCTGGCTGCTACTATGTAATATAAGGATGGCAACGGGGCGGGTTTGATATGGGTTGGGTAAACCCAAACCCCAACCCCCCCTTCTTAATTTTATCTCATCCAAACCCGACCCGTCCCGTGTTGGGTCACTAGCATATGATATTAACACACCCTGTTTGGGTTAAGATCAGGTCAAATTTAAAGGGTAGTCTTTTTTTTTTTTAAATATATAAATGTATGGGACTGAATTTGGTAGAGATGGAATGCCACTTTTTTTTCCCCAATGCGCTTAGTTAATGCCCAGCATCACTTAAACCACATAAGTTTTGTTTATAACTTTAATTAAAAAAACAAATATTAATTATATACACGGGGCGGGGTGGGTATAGCAGCAAAACCCAAACCTGCCCCTAATAAGAGTGGGGCGGGTCCCCATTTAAACCTGACCCATTGCCACCCCAGTGTAATAGTTGGATTGGATCAGGTTGATGGGTCAGACAAGAGAAACCCATCTATTAATTGGGCCAGAAATTTCAATTCAAAGTCCCAAACCCTGAATTACCAGGTTGGGTTCGGATAGGGTAGGTGGATTTATGTAGGCATTGTTACCTCTACTTGTATCCGACACGGTCAGCCTATTCTGAAAAGCAGCAGAGAGCAAGTTACAGTACAAAAGGAAGGAAGCACCAGAGGACATGGATCCCCAAAAAGGATCACCAATGATAAGCCAGTTCCTCAATCCAAGCGATGGGTGCATTCAAAAATCTCTTAATTCAGAAGGAATACCTTTGAAAAAGGAAAAAAATGAAGCTATGAGTGCCCTCTTATTCAAAAGGAATATCTTTGGAAAACAAAAAAAAAGATTTCCTCTAAGATACACATGACAGCGGCACAAGTGTCTCATCTCACACAACTGCCCATGGATCGATCGTTGGGTGAGTTTAGTTCTACGGGAGTGATGACCCATCTAGCACAAAAACAGAATAAAAAAAAAGACATTTCCTCCTAAATCCTTGGGTTGGGGATTATTATTCACCTACGAGCATAATGCATACAAACAGCACATGGGGCTCACCTAGAAGCATACCTTTACACATTAAAAGTATCATAACCTTTGATTTAATGGCATCAAAGTTCAACAGTGGAGTAACTAAACATTTCTTTGAGATTCAATCCAGTCGCTATTAGATGAGTTCAAATTAGGCCTAGTGCCAAGTTAAGAGGTGGCGGGTAGTGAAGGAGTAGACTGATCAAGGGTGAGCCCTGTGCAGCTGGATGATAACAGTATACGGTCTCCTTTTAGGTGAATATTTCTCCAAGGAATATGGAGTTTAGTCTTTTGCCCCAAAAAATATTGGGGGTCAGACACAGCCACAATATAATGCAAATACGCAAATGCACATGAATTGCAGAATGTGAGGGATAGATTACAAATGTAGAAAAATCAATAGAATTACAAAACAGCTTGTGTGAGCCACACTCAGATCAGCACAATGAACAGATGTTTCTACTCCGATCACGATCTTCACGGCCTCTACAGTAGGCTCTGATTGCAAGATGCTCCGAAGCATATGTCATGAATGATGCCAAAACTAGGCCTCCAGCAACCATTAGGCCTAACCTGTAAAATTGACAGCATTCAACATTTAAAGGCAGTCAGTGTTGGATTATGGTTCTCTTGCAAAGTGGCAGTGTGACACGAGTATTTAGAGCATATTCCCAGTGCTGAATGCACTCTCTTTTTTTTAACAACCAGCAAATTATAGCTAAGAAATAATAGTAAAAACCAGTTGGCGAGGATTGGCAGAAGTGCAAAATTAAGGTTCTAACCCAGAATACAATGAAGCTAGAATTTCTAGGAAGTTGAGTTTATAAGATTATATTCACACGATGAAATCAAACTCCCACCAGACCATGGTTTTAGATGCCCAACACATCTAGGCAATGGTCATGACTTTTTTTCTTCTTTCGATCTGTAGGCAATGATAATGACATTCCAAACATCAATTTGAAAGGGCTTCTTCCCCTTTTAGGTCTAACCCAAAAGTTAAATTTTTTTTAGGTCTAACCCAAAAGCTAAAATGTCATGGCTCAAGTTTCGCGATAGACTAGGAAATGGGTGGAAAAACTATCTTAGGTTCAATGTGAAACCTGGAATACATATCTACCCAAACAAGATATGCTAGTCCCTTGTATTGAAAAACCACCTTCAAGCATGACATTTGGGCATATACATGCACTTAGTTCAAGTTCCAAATTTCAAAAGGCAAGTCTGCATCAGCATAATGTGTTTTCATCTAAATCTGTGCCTTGATAAAAAAAAAAAAAGGGTGAAATGCATCACTTGCTATCACAAAGTGCGGCATCATGAGAGAATCACTTGGTTCATGCAGGTATAATTATGATAAAGGTTTTGAAGGGAGAAACCATAGTAATTGCAAAGCCTCTTTTCGCTAAAAAATATAAAGGTTTCTTGAATCCTGTTTCTTCACTCTGTTTAGAGGACTTGAGATAGTAGTCATACAAATCGTAAAAGGGGCATTTCAGCATCTCCAACTGATTAGAATAATGTTCATTTCCTAGTCTATAATGTAAAGGAAAACATTCATGATTCAAAAGGGAAAAAAGGTGGAAAGATGGGTGGAGGGAAGTCATGAAAATGTTTTATGCATTCTATTTTCAGGTGCAACCAATGGGTCCTGTGAGGAAAGACTACTTACTTCATCAGTTATTCTCGAAAAAGCTCTAGAGCTATAATGCAATTTTTTTCTTTTTTCTTTTCCTGAATTGTGTGGAAATGAAAATGTTGAGATGATGTGTAAACATAGAAACAAAACAGATATGTCCGTAAAATAACCTTGGAAACAGTGCAGTTATCCCGAAAAGCAATGGCAGTGAAGGAGTGGCAACAGCCAGAAATGCCATCCCTATTCCGTAGAACCAAGTGGCAGTATCACAATTAGATCCCTGGCGTTGATGATCTGCAGCACCAAATAAAATAAATTAACTGAGAAAATGACCAGCAAATATCAGAAGAAAAAAAAAAAAAAAAAAAAAAAAAAGATCAATAGCTCAACAAACCTTTGCTAGAATTATAGCCAGAGGACTCAACATGAGTGGAAAAGGCTCCAGCTTGACTTGCCTTTCCCCATTCATAGACCAAATGTAGAAACTTTCCGAACAACAAAAAAAAGGTTGCAAATGTCCACTCATACATTAGCAGCAAACCTGTCCAAGGCATCACCTGCCGAGGGACAACTGCAAATGCAATTGCGAGGGACACTGCAGCAGTAACAAAGCAAACAAAAACAGAGATACCACCCAAATACGCAGGAAAGCCATTTGCAAACTGTAAACACAAAACAGAGTCACATTGTATATCAATGTATAATTCCAAGTTCAATAGAGCTAACAAAGGAAAGTCACAGAAAAAAGCGCACAATCATTCCATATAATAGCGCCCATAGCACAGTTAGAAGGCGCTCATTGTTGCAGCCACGAGTTTGTGGGTTTGAGCCATCTTACTGATAAAAAAAATAAATAAAAAATCATATAATAGAGATACCAAAGGATATTCTTAAGAAAAACTGTGGAGAATCACATTTTTTTATGCATTAGCATCAGAATTGCGACTTCTAGGCTCTTGGATCGCTTTCCACAAAGAACTCAAGTGGCGAAATTGTTTCAGTAAAAGAGAGAGATGAGGGAATTCTTGAGGGGAGCTGAGGGTCCTTTATTTTATTTTGGTTGGCTTCTCGGTTCCTGAATCTTACTACAAACATAAAGTTTTGAGTAGTGGTTATATGGAATGGAATCTTCCCCAGTGCCAAACTTTTACTAAATCTTTCATTTCAAAAGTACTGGCCAAGACAAATACGTTTTTGAGCAACAGAACTGACTCGACAAAGCTAATCTTGCTACCAACATAAAGTTTTCAGTAGTTGTTCTATGGAATCGAATCTTCCCCATTACCAAACTTTTAGTAAATCTAGCTGTCTACCTACAGTTTCGGAAATAAGGCATAGATTTACATATCCCACACATTACAAAGTCCTGAAATATCCAATGTCTGGTTGATATTCAGAGCAACAATTTTAACGGTCCTATGTTGTAGTGGTGGAGGTAGTAGTGGTAGTAGTCGTCGTTGTTTCTGTTTTTGTTGTTGTTGTTGTTTTTATATTTATTTTGAATTATAGTTTCCTGATTGGTAACATGACTCAAACCCACAGGCCACAACCTCAAGGTTGCATTACCGAGCACCTTACTCGGTGCCACAGGCTCCTTTTCTTAGGAGCCCTATGTAGTTATTTGAAGCATATATCTTGCAGGTAGTGATTCATGGGGTGACTAAACAAGGTTTAAGAAAATTAGAAGATCAAAATCACAGCAACTGGTACGCCATACTTGATTGTTTCCAGGATATCAAAAATGAAAATTTAGAGAGTACCACAGGACACTGTTATTTACTTCACAACAACTTGAAGGCATTGATGACCATGAGGGCAAAGTTCATAAATTCTACCACATTTTGATGATGTACTGAGCTTGTAAAATCCAATAAACGATAAGCTACTGAGAGAGGTAATAAGAAATATGCTGACCTGTTGATTTGAATTTATGATAGATGACACACCAACACTGGTGGCAGAATAAGCCGTAAGCCCACCAGATTTGAATTTGTAGAAAATATGTCTTGCTTGATCTAATAACGAGCTTCTAAAAATTGCAGCAAACATACCCTTGTGCTGCAACAATAAATAAGAGTGTCATATTTTGACTGTCGTTCAAAGTAATCAAACCATAAATCTTTAACATGCTTGGACTTCGAGGAAAATATGCTGACCAAGAAGGTTCTTACCTGAAGGAAAGACCGATAGCAACAAAGAAACAGTGTACATATAGGTAGCAGAACGAGAAATTTGACTATAAGCTGATCATAAGGGTTCCTGCCTCCTCCGGTTCCTGGCAAAGTTTCCTCGAGACGTTCCCGAACATTCTATAGAATCAACCAAAAAAATAGACATCTATCATCAACCCTTCACAGTTTGATTGAAAACTATATCGGTATATCCTCCACAAACATGTGTGTAAAGGCCAAACGTGTATAAAGACATATTCATGGCACAATAACCACATGTTGGCCAAAGAGAGGGAAGATAAAATGGAGTTGTAAATATAGCCAATAATGTTCGAAAAACACCTGCCAGACATCCACAGGTTTCAGGAGCCAAGCTGTCCACCAGTCCCATGGTTTAAGAGGCCCAAGGGTGTAGTGAATAACTTTTAGTTCTTTCTCATCAACCATCCACTGCATATACAATACACAGAGAAAACATCAGTAATGCAAATTAAATACTGAGCTCAATCATTTGAGCACTAGATCGGAACATTTTAATTTACAAAATCAGTAAGGATGTCAATGGGCATCCAATTACCCTGTTACCCAAAGGACCAAACCTGACAAATCTGGAAATGGACCCTCATTTGGCCTCAGTTGATAATTGAGTTCGTGTCTGTGCCAAGTTAGGCCCATATTCAAATACCTGTTTTAGGACTGGAGCTCAGTCAGGCAGGGCCAGGTATTGACAATGCCCAAGACTGCCCCAACAGAAATGTGAATAGGGCATAGTTGTCAACTTCATTTCAGGAGCCAATTCGGCATTTTGAGCTTTCAATTTGGAGTTTCATTACGGAAAAAAAATACATATATAAATTTTAAAAATATATAAAATACTAAAAAGTGAAATAACATATAAACTACATATATTTAAGTCATTCTATTAAATCAATAATGCAATACGTCATATTTCTACATGCCAAATGAAGGAATTATAAGTCAAGTGTTAGTGATGATGTGAAATTATAAGAAGCACCATTCAATTATCCAGTTATTAACTCATTATCCAGTTATCAATTCATTATCCATTTATCAACCCATATATATATATATATATATATATCCAATTATCAACTCATATATCTTCTGATGATAGCACTATTCAATTATCCAGTTATTAATTCATCATACAGTTATCAACTCATTATCCATTTATCAACTCATATATCTGCTGATGATTTTTTTTTAATATTTTAAATTGTTTAATAAGAGTCAAAACTGTGACCCACTGATGGATTTAAAAAATGTTAAACCAAAGTGCCACAAAGCCCACATTATCAAAGATCCATGGTGGGCCCCTTTTTTCATACATTTGGCCACTGGATTTCAATTTTCTGTCTTGTGGCCCAACGAACTTCTCTACAGTTGAGACCCGATCCTTTAAAGCTCCCACGGATATGAATTTTGTGAGGCTGCTAGTGGCCCACATTAAAAAAAATCTAGTCCATTCAATATAAATGGCCTCTTCTATATTCAAATTCGGATCCTTAGAACTGAATTCCAACTCCCTGACCATTAACTTTCCAAAGATTGCATATATACATCATCCTCAATAGTCAATAGAGGTACTCCCACGGCTAACCAAGTGAAAAGGGTAAATAAGGTGGGCCTATAGGATTGGGCTTGGGCCATTTGCCAATTATTTGGCCACATCATGAAAAATCTCTCTGCCCTCCCCTCTTCCCTCTCCTCGCTCCCTCGCTCAATGAACCGATAAGAAGATCCGTATCAATGAATTAGCATGTGATTTCATTTCAAATCCTTCTAGGTGTCCCCCTTCTCTTAGATCCTTTTTGTCACTTCTTTGTACAAGGATTGTTTTTGGTTTCCATGAACACGCCTACAACACACACACACACACCCTTCTAGTGGTGTTGTTTGGACCAAGTGGGAGAATTTTGGAATTCACCATATGTAGTCCCAACAACCACATTTGTTTTAAAACAAATCTATCCTTGTCCTTGGTTCAGCATCCCATATTTTGTCTTTTTGGTTACTTGAGGATAACCTCTCTCACTAGTTTCAAGGTAGTGTTAAGTTTATGGGATATCCATCATGGAAAGGATATCCATCTAGTACATAAAGATTTCCATCTAGTACATAAAGGGTATCGTTAAGTTTTTTTACCGCCTCTACGAAAAACAAAAGGAGATTTCCATCACAGGTCATAAGAGGAATAGAGTCGGAAGCTACCGTGGGCCATTAGAGCATCAACCATCAAGTATCTGATCAAGAATCCAAACCGCAGATCCTCTTATCTTCATGGCATTAGCTCCATTTATTTTTCTAAGGCGGAAGCTACTGTGGGCCATTGGAGCATCAAGCATCTGATCGAGAACCCAAACCATAGATCCTCTTATCTCAGGTCAAGTGATCCTGTGAGGCAAGAAAGGTGAAGCCGCAGGGGTAAGGGTGGAGTGTTTCAGTTAGCACCGTAAGGCTTTGTCCAAGTCCCACATCGGAAATATCCCACATCGGAAATATCCAATTCCTGACCTTGGACTTATAAGTCAAACTCTGTCTTAACTCAACATGATGCGTTCTGAAGCCGTGCGGCCCCGGATCCTGTAAGAACTCCAAAGTTAAGCGTGCTGGGGCGGGAGCAGTATGAGGATGGGTGATTGCCTGGGAAGTCCTCTCACGTGCACGTGGGCCAAAGCGGACAATATTATGCGAAGTTGGACGGGGCTGTGACATAAATACTCCTAATTCTAACCTTATTCACTCTCGTCACCTTGCATGTCTGCCATAACCGCAGATCATTGTGGTAAGCTGAGATGATGATATCTCATATATGCCTCTCTTTTTTTTTCTCCAAGAACATGATGATATCTCCCTTAACATATGCATGTCAAACACATTCACCACCTTTTTCTGGTGTTTCTTTGTTGCCCAAAACTCAGCTTCATAAAAAAGAAAAAAAATGCAGGCTCGACTGTGATTATATAATATATAATGGCAGTCTGCCATCTTGTTTCTACTCTACCCATCTTGTCATGATTCTGTTTATGATATCCCCAAGCCCTCAATTTTGTTTTATAGTACCTCCCGTTTACTGATATCTATCAAAACATGTGTTGCAGTCGAATGGACAGAATATCAAGGTCCACACTTGTGCAAGTCCCTTCATGCAATCTTTCCATTAATTTAGAGTATGAAGTGCTTTACTTAGTCTTATTAGGATTCTATTTGAAAAATACACTAATATTCGTGAGGGGGCAGAGATTAAGCTTTGTTAAATAAAGGGTCAACATCAGCAATTGGGTAATTTTGCTTTCAGAAACAACTTTTTTTTACTGGAAATGGTGAGTGCTGTCATCATAAAGCATAAACTAGATACAAAAGATGAAAGAATAAGAGCTCTATACTGCCCAAAACAAAAGGACTTTCAGAATTTAAAGCCCAAAACGAAAGGACTTTTAGAATCAATAAATATGATCGGCCAGGGCATTTTTTGAGTTCAATGAATTTCGAATAAGTCTTCTTTGTGATATTTGTTTGTTCTCAGTTCTCTGTGAAGAGCTTGGGTGTGAGAGGTTTCCCCCTTTGTAGCTAGTTTACCCTATGGCATATTGTGAAATTTCAAATTGGAATTCCTTGTTTTTGGGAATTCACTTCCTTAATTTTGGTTAGCTTTTTTCTCCTTTTATTTAGGAAATTTGCATTCCATTGTAGCTTTCCCTTTTACCCCCTCCTGTTGCCATTCTTGCCTCTGTTCTACAATAAAATCTCAGTTACCAATTAAAATAAAAAAAAAATTGTCCTGCCATGCTACTCCAAACTACTGTATGAGAAAACAAGAATAAGATTTGACATTCATTATGGATGGGTCTATTACTTTATTATGTCATTATAATAGTCGAATCACATATTTTAATCACATAACAAGTACAACATAAAATACAAGCACAAACAATTACCTTGTTGGCTAGCATGTACAGACCAACATCTGCATTATATAAAGTAGAAAGTCTTTCCATTTCAGGCGCTGGCCTAGACTTTCTCACATCTGGTGACAGGTTTGGATCAAAAACATGTGCGTTGGCAAATTCACTATAATATGAATTCAGAAAACCCTGATCTCCTGTTGGAAGAAGCAAACAACCTTGAATTAGCTGGGGACAATTGATCCACAGATTATATTGAAGAACTAAGCCAACTAAAATATAAAATTGAAATACCCATACTTAGGTCACGTGGGATGCACTAAAGAAATTATAAAATCAAATACACTAACAGTCAGATTATTTAATTGACTGTGGTCCTCCTTGTGACAAGATATCATCATTGATTGTCATTGAAGCTTGAGATGATAAAATTCAGTGGATCACATAGATAGGTGTGAAGGGTTAAGAGAATGTCAAAGTAATGCTAATTTATATGCTGAATGATAACGTTCAGTGGATCACATAGACAGGCGTGCAAGGTTAAGAGAATGTCAAAGTAATGCTCATTTATATGTTGCACTAATATCAGTTTAATCTTCCATACAATGAATTAAGAATTAGTCACTGCAAACTTGTGCAGTTAATTACTTCCAAAACAACCATAGAGACATATAGAAATGAATGCCCCAAGAAAAACAAACGGATAAGGGAGACAAATACCTCCAGTGTAAGAATGTAAGGTGTTAACTTTGCTCATCATATCTTTATAAACAGCTTCAGATGGCTCCACTACCATGACTCCAGAATTCATCCTTTCAGAATGTTTCAAGTTTGCACAGAACTTTTGACATTTAAACAGATCCTCAATATTCTTTACCACAATTGTATCTGCATCAAGATATACAACTGTAGAAAACAATTCGCTCAGTACATAGAAACTTGACCAAATATCCAAATGCTACATAATAAGGACACTATAATACTCGAGAATTTATCCTTTTCCCCCTTAAAATATGGTATAATTCAGATTCAACAAACGGTTTATATCATAACACAGCTTTCATTATCATCATATGACTGTATTGGGTTGTTGATGTACATAGACATAAGCCAACAAATGAAAGGAGTATTCTCTACTGTTTCAAAAAGAGAAGGAAAACAGTTACCTTTCTTATAGTTTGTCATATTGAATATTTTTAGTTTGGTGTAGACTCCCCAAAATCTCTTTGGCCGTACCTGGTTTGGGTTGGCCAGTAGACTTATAAGCTTTACAATCCAACCATCAGCCTACACAGTAGTCCAAAATTAAAATTAAGTTCGGAAATTAATAAGATCATAAAGAAAGGCATACATAAAAGAACATAGATACACAAGAAGAACATAAATGACACCTCGAGCCAACAAATCAAATTTTATAGTAGTACAAACTAACTCGTTGTATGATAACATGATTAACATTATTGCTCAAGTATAGTAGAAGTACTACAGATTATGGACAAACTTGTCATATGATAAAAGTAGTGCATGCAAACTTATCACAAAGTAAAAGTAATATAGACAAACTTGTCATACAGTAAAAGTTATATTGGCAACCTTATAAAAAAAAAAATCAAAAGTTGTATGATTGCTTTAGACATTGGGAAGATTTTCACCGATGCTCTTGCACTCCATTTGGATCGGTGCTGTCGTCATGGCAGGACTCGTGAAATTTGGGAGGGTCCTGCCTTCCAGATGAGTGCTCCCATGGAGCGCATAGTGCAAGGGAGAATTTCCGTAGACATTCATGTTTGAGTGGAGTCTCATCCACTTTATTACTTTTTGAAAAAGAAAAAAAAAAGGTTTTAATGCTCATTCAATCAACTTCCCGAATGGTCAAAAGTACTCACATCTGTTTGGATCAATTTTAAGTTAAATAGACACTATTTTCAGACTCGCCAAACAGCACCCAAGTGTATGTCCAATGCAAGAAAATATCAACAATGCCATTTAAGATGGTTCCGGCAAGTTCACAAAAGGCAAGAATTGACCCATATAAGACCCATTGAACTGTTACAAGTTCATCGAACTTGTCAAATGGGGAGACCAATTAAGTTCTTGGTTGCAGCAGTTTACATGTTAGCCAGCAATGGTCCTATTAAGGTTTAGTGGAAAAGTAGAATTCACACAAGTGATCATAAATAAATGGCAATTTGCATGCTCTCCACCAAACATATGATTACATATCACTAAGGAGAGAGAGAGAGAGAGAGAGGAGATAGAGATATCTCTCTTTCAGACAACATAGGTTTGAAAGATGGAAAATATGATAAGAGTAGGTCTGCTTTCTTCTTTAATTTCACATAAGTAGAACTCATTAACCCAACCCCAGATCAATAGGATAAGTCTAAGCTGAATATGAAGATGATGTGACCCACTGTCTAAACAAACAAAGTAAGCTAACTACATATCTTTCAAATTGGATAACATGGAGCAGCAAGAATCTTAACAGCAGCTCATCCCCTGCAAATCATCCATACAAGACACACTAAACCCTAAATTCCATTTTTGAACAAAGTGAAACCCAATTACCTGAAGCAGCTTCTTCGCATAATCAGACACCCCATCCGAGACGAGAACGACCATATCTTTCGTCGATCCTGTATCCCGAATCGACTTGCCCAAAACCCGAACTCCCAGAAGAAATTCATCCCCATAAAGCAGAGTCACATAAGCCTCCGACCCAGATCCCAAAACTCGATTCTGACTTCCCCCAAACACCAAAAACACGATTGCAAACAAGAACAACAACAACTTCGAAGCAGCTGATCTCATCCTCATCCGACTTCAAATACAAATTTCAGCAAAAGGGGGGAACTATCGATTGTTCATGAGGATTGATGAAGGAAATGAAAGAGGCTATTGGATTAAAACCCTAAACAGAATTCAAACGGACGAACGAATTTGAGATGTGGAATTTGGAAAGAAAACAGAGAAATTGAGTTATTTTTACATGGAATTCATGAGAAAGTGAAGCTGGGATCTTTGATTTGAAGGCGTTTTTTTTCTTTTTGTGAGAATCAAAGGAAGAAGAAGAAGAAGAAAAACCCTAGCAATGCTTTCAAGAACCCTAGGAAGAAGAAGCTCTGTCTCCGAATCTGATGGGACTTTTCTTCTTCGCCGTTAAAAAGAGACGGCTTAGAAGGCATCGTCGTCTTGCTCGCAGTCATGTTGGATCTTTTGATTTTACAAAAAGGACCCTATGTTTTGAACATGATAGGAGAGAAACCCCCCTAGAATTGGTAATTTAGATAAAAGGGCTCTTTGTTTTTTTATGGTCAACACTAGATTAGCTGTTTGGGTAATTCATTTGTCCGGTGAAGTGAAGTGAGGTGAGGTGAAGTGAAGTGAACGGTCACTTTAGAAGGAAAGAAAAGAAGATGGGTCAAATATAAAAAATATCATATTTTAAAAATTATGTCTTTTATTTTGTTAAAAAAAATCATAAAGATACATTCTCACGCCACTATTCATAGCCTTCATCTATTGGTGTTGGGCAAGACTCAACTCCATAAGTTGGGCTCTCTGTGGGCTTAATCATGTGTAAAACAAGTGATTAAAATCTGAACAATGAAAGTGAAACAGGAGTTCTTACATATGATCCACCGACGAAGAGCCCAACTAAAATTAGAGTGAAATTCGGCTCAATCTCATTCCATTACGGAGGTTACGTAGTGATTTTAGGGGGTTCGAACCTCATTCTATTTATGGAGGGTAGTGATTTTAAGGGGCTGGGGGTCAAAAGGTTGGCATTGCTGATGGATTCATAGGCCAGGCCAGGCCTTGTATGCCTTGTATTCATTTTTAATTGAATGATTCCCTCTATTTTTATTTTTATTAAAAAAAGAAGCAAATATCACTACATCAACTCAGGTGGGACCCACCAGCATGCATTTTGACCAAGGGAGGCATGTCACTGGAAAGGATAGGATGCAGGTTAGAAAGATCCTAAATGGTTATATACTAAATCTAGCTTTAGATCCTAGTGTAAACTTCTTGTGAAAAAAAAAAAAAAATTTTCAAAAGTGAATAATGTCCAAAATAGTGAGAAATGAGATCTGTTGCAATCAAGGGTCCTAATGGTTATAATGTGTATGAATGAGTTGGATTGGTCAAAATTTGATCCCCCATGTGTGAAAGAGAGTATTTGTGAAAAGATCATCTTGACAAAAACATTATTTTGAGTCGAGTTTTTCTCACCAATAGACTGATTAAAAAAAAAAGAGATTATATATAATTACCTTTTGTATCATTTGACCGTAAGTCAAGGCGGGTTTTAGTAAAAAATAAAAGACAGATTTTTTTTTTAAGTTATATGAAAATTAGGGGCCTATTTATAAAAAAACCCCTTGAAAAATATGTGCAAAGATGAGGAAACGAAATAGTATTCTGTGTCAAGTATGTCAGCTTGTCTCTTTTATGTTTCTTCCACGAAATCAATTTCCAGAAAAAAGATGCAGGTGATGAAGCTAAAGAATGCAGATATTATACCTGTGGAATCCTCCACTGATTTCTTTATGGATTTCAATTCCAATTAATTAGATTAAGAAGTATTAATCTAAATAAAAAAAAATCAACCACAAGAAAGAGAGGCACACGACTTTTACGTGAAAAACCCAAACATGGGAAAAAACTATGAGTCCGTCGGGACCAATCGAAACCAAGCACAATGAAATAAAAGGTTACAAGAAGTACTCACTACCTTTACCTAGTTGGACACAACCTAAAGGACCGTATTTGAACTTGTCGATGACTATGCCGTTCACCTTTTTTCATGCTTGATTCTTCGCGCTGATGCCGCTTAAGATGAATCTACTTCAAGAGTAGAAGAAAGACTCCAGAAGATGAAGGCTTCAGCACAGCTACAATGATGGATCTCTGGAGAAGATAATTCTCTCTAACGATTTCTAGGGTTTAGAATTGTGAGAGAGGTGAGGTTTAGAGTTGCAAGACTGTTATATTTATAGGTCTAGGGATGTGCATAGGGTATCTAAAGAGATTAGAACTCAAACAAGTAAGTTGAGAGAAATTAGGATAAAGCCTCCAAAGTCGTTTGGAAAGATTTGCAAGGCTCGCTCGACCCAAAGATGTTCTCGCTTGGACCCAGCTTGAATTCTATCTCAAAACCTTGATGTAGCTACAGACCTTGCTCAACCTAGAGTAGAGTTCGGTCGAGCGAACTCAAGTTCTGTCATTGGCCATTCCGAGTCAGCGAGACACTTTGCTCAACCCAGAGTTTCTCTCGCTCGAGTGAATTGAGGTTTTGTCTCAGGCTTTGACTGCTTGACTGTAAATTCTGAATTTCTTCGTTTTGCTTATTTCAATTCTTCATGATGATTCACAGTACAGTCTAAAACTAGAAATAGGAAATTACAATTCAATTTGGACTCTAGTTTTGTTCAGAAACCACCCAAATTGCCAACTAAAATCCTAACATTATCGACTGTGGATTCCACAACGTTGAATATGCAACTTTTATTTATTTTTTTATTTTTGGGCACAAATGTCCCTTCTATGGATGATATCAGTTTTTTGAGGACTTGTTTATACAATGAGAGGATTTTGTGCTCCGTGGATTTCCGTTTTCACGAGGTTGAGAAATCCAGCACTCAAACCCCTCCCATTGGAAATCTAAATCCTTTCTATGGAGGAAAATCACTTCTTTTTTTACCTTTTTTTGCAAAGAAAATGTGCTGCACCAAACAAAGAAATAGTGGGCTGCGTGGAAAACCAGAGCAATTATCTTCTCCATCGCAGAATCATCTTGTCACACACACCGTTTTCTTCTCCCTTCACTTTGTGAGAATTCAAAACCCCAGGCAATGTCTAGTTTGAACATGATCATTACAGGGACTAGCTTCTTTCAGTCTGAGCATTTTCTTCTCAGAGAATTATGAAAGAAATAAAATCTCTTGATGATAATTTGTATTAATTGCTTGTCTGCTTTTCCTGAATTATATATGTTGAATTATGTAACATTTTGTCGATGATTTGGATGTTTTCAGTCCTGCAAAATGTAATTTTCCTTTGCTTATGAATAGTCACAGGAGAACAGTATTAAAAGGTTGTGCTAATTGATGTAATGAAATTGCAATTTATGCTTGTCCAGTCACCATTAGGCAGGCCTGTTTTGATGTGGACTAAACTTTTGACATAAGTGAGTTCATTTCCTCCACCTTCTCCTTATCAAAACAGAACCTTGTTTTATTTGATGGTTTGAGACAGAATCATTCTCTGAATATTAAGGTTTGTTCTTCGGCGCGAGTTCTTTGTATTTAACATTCTTGAATTTGAATGATGATTGTTGATTGGTGGGAAAACGCAAGGCATAGTAGGAGATGCTCACTATTGCAACTTTGAAGTTGTGAGTTCGAATCATGTCACCAATAATATCAATTCAGTGTGATCGTTGTTGATGTTATTTCTTCTTCTTCTTATTATTTTTGAGATAGAGTAACCCAATGAGTTATTTCATTACTGTATAAACATCATTAATGCAAAAGCCTTTCTTCTTAACCATTTGGATGCAACATTTTAACAATCTTGGCAGGTATTCTAGAAAGGATTGAATATGACTCTGGCAGATTTTCCTGGATCGAAGTAGTGCAATGAATTGATTGGGTGAAAAGCAACATGATGGAAGGGTTCCCTCTGCTGCCAAAGATCATCCAATCTACCGGCCACGGCGGCAAATGACTATACATTACCTACTTTCGTAAGCCAATGACTAATTGAAGACCAATGCACCACCTAACTGATTTCATACACATGTTGCTCAAGAGCAGTTGCAGGGGTAAGGGGAGATAGACAAAACAACTGGTGCTAGGCCTGCCAATTTTATTTGTAGAAGTGCATAAATCCAGAGTTTTTGAGAACCACTTTTTTTTTGGAAACGACATGGAGTCTTTGCAGAGAATTCAATGTGGAAACCTGTATTAGGACAGACCCATCATCCAAGCATAGCCTTTCTGTAGACTCAGTCACATGCTTGCCATGGTTCAATTGACTATTTTTTCAATGTGAAATTATGGACAACACTCACATGGTTCGCGGACCTGTTTCTTCCGTGTTATTGAATACATAGGATTGTAGATTTTGTATTTCTAGAAGTGGTTAAAAGAAACAAAAGTAAATTTCCAAAAAACAAAGTCAAATTCTCTTCCCTTTAATGGAAAATGAATCTCGTGGAGATGTGTAATGAATACCCAAGTAATTTAAATCATAGGAAAGTGACGGTTGGATCTGCATGCCACCTTATATCCTTCACTTCTCAACCCATTCATAATCCTTTTTGGAGCCCATTTGACCATGAATTCCTAAGCAAACGAACATGCTCTAAACAAATGATGTTTGTTTGTAAACTCACTCCAGCTTAGTTGTTCAGTTTGTTCAAGATACAATGATTAAGTAAAAGGGATAAGGATGATTTCTAAAATAATAAAAAAAAAACATATGCTTTCATTTGTATGTGCATGTCTATATATGAAAATTAGTTTTTGATGCTTACCAATGTCACCTGTTTTTTACAAAAAAAAAAAAAAAAAAAGTTCACCTGCTTCTGGTCTCAAAGGATTCAGTTGCTTTAACAAACAGCAAGTGGCTTTATCAATGCTGAGCTTGCTCACTCCTATGCAGTATGATTTATATACTGGATAGAGTTGTTTCTGTTAGTATATTTGAGAAACAAGATGATTTCTAACAGTTCCAACTTTCAATGTTCTGATTGGGACACAAGACAATGCCTGGGACGTTTGTAGGGGATTCTTTGGTGAGAGGATTGGCTTCTTTTGTTTGTAGCTGTGCTTATTTGGTTTTGGATTCAAATGGTACTTATTGAAGTTCCAATTATAAGTGTAGAGCTGCTGTGGTAGCTTCTAGAGTTGTCATCTATTCAGACCTAAAAAAATCTGCATTGATTTTAAACAAGTGAGTGAAATATTTACTTAGTTGTAAGTTGATCTTTGCTGGTTATATTGCAGCATGTGTTTGAAGGGATGACAGCAATGTGGTCTGTTTTATTCCTAACATTTTTGCTGCTGTTAGATCACTGCTTTTCAATTAGCATCAATAAGTTGTTACCATTGCAGGGTACTACAGTTATTCTTCTACAGAATTAAAAGAAATTAGTTAAAAAAATTCTCTAACGTGCATAAAAGCGCTGCACTAGACCATGGAAGATTTGTGTGTACGAAAAATATTGAGAATGCCATATGTGGCATCACTTAGACCTTTGTGCCTGTTTGTTTGCATGGTAATTGGCACACATTGGAATTTATGGTCTAATGGCCTCGAAGTCTCCAACAAAAGGATTAAGGCGAGGGGTGAAGGATGCGAGGTAGAAATGAAGATGAGACATTGAATTTCCTAGAACTTGAATTACTGAAGTGATGGTTGGGTATTCATTTTCAATCTCCTCTTGATTCATTTTAGATTTAAGAGAGATTATTTGATTGTAATTTTGGATATTACATTCATTTCTTCCTTTTCAAATTTTCAAACACTTTTAGAAATAGTCTTAGAATTCCTAGGAATTCAAGTCTTTAATGTCACACAATCATAGCTTCAGATTGTTCACAAAGGATTCCCGCAACCTAACTGGAGCTGAGTGGTACTTTACTTCAATATGTAATCTAACAGAAAATGGGCTTGATTGAGAATGATGTAAATCAAATTGACATCCTGCTAAAGTCCTGTAACACCCAAATCCCACATCGGATGTGTGAGGCGCCTGGATCCTGGCTATAAGTCCGGACCCCTGCCTATTGCAACAATGAGGCCTTTTGGGGACGCCTGTGAGTCAGCCCCAGAAACAAAACCGTGCGGGCCAAAGGCCCAAAGCGGACAATATCGATGCTGGTGGGACGGGTCTGTGACAAAATGGTATCAGAATCCCACATCGGATGCGGATCCCGGCTATAAGTCCGGACCCCCGCCTACACCTGCGGGTCAGCCTCAGAAACCAAACTGCACGGGCCAAAGGCGCAAAGCGGACAATATCGATGCTGGTGGGACAACCCTATGACAAGTCCTGTCAGTCCCAGTTCCAACCTGACTTAAATCCGATTGAACCCATTGATTACAATACTAAATTTATGGTGAAAAATTAAATTCAACAACAGGGACCAGTGCTTCAATGAATTGACTGGGAAAACAACCACACACACAACACAACACAAACATGAAGAGGATTAATGACTTTGGGTAGAAAGGATCCACAGGCCTGTAATTCATCAAAGTTCATGGCTACTCAATGGTTACTAGATAGTATAATTTCAAATGGTTTAATTCTCAACTCAAACTGATGTATGGATTCTGATATCATGCTCTCTTGCTTATTACAAATTACCATTGCAACCAATTATAAAGGCAGAACAAGTGATAACCCTAAATCTGTATATTAAGATTGAAAAGAAAAAAAGAGTAAGACAATCTAGTTACTAGAAACCTTTTATTAAAAATAACTACCCAAAGTCCTACTAAAAACAGTATCTCTAAATGTATAAGTAAACAAGTGAATTAGATATAAAAAGGAGTACTAACATGTCCTCTTGTAGCAAATTTCAAATCTTGCAAAGAGACTATTTTGATGCTATTTGCACAATGGGTCCCTATTTGAATCTATACCAGACTTGTGGGCTCTTTAATAAGCCGAGACTAGGCCTTGTCGAGGCTTAAGTTGGATCTGGATCTGGGCTTGGTCTAGTTGACCCTGGATTCAAATCTGGGCTTGAGACGGATCCTAGACTGGGCCTCATATTGAATGGGCACGGATTTCGGCCTGCCTAGTTCTGTGTCAGCATCATTCTTTGCTGGTTGTTTGGAGCTCGACTTCTTTTGCATTTAAATTTGCAAGATCCTTTCTAGCAACTTTTCTTTGGTGGTCTGTGCTTCATAGAAAGCAGTGTGATCTTATTTGCATCTTTTCCTTAGGTATATGCCATGAGTATAATGTCTCCTTCATTGTCATACATTCATTGTCTGCCTAGTAGATTATCTCCATCTATATATCTGCACCACTATTGGGAAGTGAAGACCTCTGTCTATGGAGAATAAATAAATAAAAAAAAACCCAGAGGCTGTTTACCATACAAACCAAGAAAAATCAAGGCCACAAACCAAAATATGAAACCATAACACATGATATGTGAAAAGTCCTGCAATGAGAAGGGGAAATCACAAAAACAAATCCTGAAAAAATCTATTAAGAAGAGAAAGTTAAACCCAACACTCTAGCTAATACATAACAGCCCTTCCCCAACTCATTCTCTCACTACAAACCACTTTGCAAGCTTTTTCCGAAGAAATCCTACTCCTAAAATATTTGGCTTCTACAACTACCACAAGCATGGTGGAAGAGTGATGGAGCCAGCCCGCTTTGCGCTGGGCCTGGATATATAATCTGGGATCGTTTAATATACGAGCCAGGCTTGAATACAGTTATAAAAGCCCAAAGCCCGGCCCTGGTAAGAAGTGCTTGTAATTTAGCAAGAAAGTGCAAACAACTAATGAAACGCCCGATTCGACCTGGCCCGCTTTGATTTACTAAATGGGTAGGCCGGGCCGAAAGCTTTGTCTACTGTTGGCCGGATACTGGCTATTGTTTCTAAAATAGGGTCACGCCTGTATATGCCTTAGCCCTTCTCGACCCGGCCATGAACACCCTTAGATTCTCTAATCTAGACTCCAAAGAGAAACTCTCCTCTAAGAACCTGGTCTAGGCAATACATATACCCCTTCTATTTTGTTCTTTTTGGACTTCAATGAGTGCATTTCTAATAGAGCTAGAGCTTCACAAAAGCTGAACAGGAATGTTGCCTATAATAAAACTATGTCACACTGCAATTTGTTTTGGTAACTTATATCCAATTGCAAATGCACTTCTGTCTTAGCTGCACCTCTTCCTCTTTCTTCATCCATTAAACAATATTCTACTTAAACAGTGTTGTTTCCTTATATGTACTTATAGAGTTTTTTTTTTTTCTCCTGTTCTAGCCTATTACTAATTTTGGGTTCTTTGTCTCACATTGGAAGTTTGGGTTCTTTGTCTCACATTGGAAGTTTGGGTTCCTCACACACACACACACACATATATATATATATATATATATATGGTGTTAATAAATGTAGATCTTCTTTGTTTTGTATGGCAGAACTTTGTCTGGGAAAGGCGATTCCCAAAAGCATTTTATTTACTCATTCAGAGGAAAAGTGCTGTCTTCCAACAGTATTTTGAGGGCACGTTTGGAAATAGTCCATGCTAGAGGAGGAATCCTCTGTTTAGAGGATTATCTCCATCTCCAAAGAATCAACACTTTTTCAGGTAGGATTCTTTATGAGAGTTCCAGGTTTGGATGGAGGAAGGATTCCTACAATTTGTAGAATGTATGATTCGGTAAATTTTTTTATAAATTTCTAAAGATACAATAAGGATCAACGGTTGAAATTTAGTCACCTTACCGTGTTTCACCTTCCCAAACTAATGACTGGTTCTGATCATAATTTTGGACCCCACATAAACCGAGAAATTTAGAAAAACAGACTGTTTTTATTCCCATTTTCAAAATTAGTATAAATAGTAAAACATTTTGGCACATATCTCAAGATATAAGAGAAATTAACGGTTGAATTTTGGTCACCTTACCATGTTTGTCCTTCCCGAACTAATGACCGGTTCCGATCATGACTTTGGACCCTCCATAAACCGAAACATTTAGAAAAACGAACTTTTTTTGTTCCCATTTTCAACATATCTCGAGATATAAGAGGAATTAACAGTTGCAATTTGGTCACCTTGCCGTGTTTGACCTTCTAGAACTAATGACCGGTTCCGATCTTGATCATGGACCCCACATAAACTGAAAAACTTGGAAAAACGGATTGTTTTCAAAATTAGTGTAAACAGTAAGACGTCTTGGCACATATCTCGAGATATAAGATGAATCAACGGCTGACATTTGGTGAGGTGGCCTTTTTGGAGTTTTTAAAGGTGATTAACGGTTCGGATCTTGATTATAGGATCTAAAAGATACATTCCCAAAACAAAAACATATTAAGCCCACATTACCGCCCCTGGCACCGTTCATCTGCCTTTCTCTCAGTCTACGGAATCTACACATCCGAAGGGCAGGTCGGACTGTAGCAATTTCTTGTTCCACATATTTCTCCCGTCCACCCTCTCCAATTCCACGCACATCCAAACACATAAAATCCACAAAGGGCGAAGATTCCCGCTGCGTGGACTGTTACCAAACGTCCCCCAGTAACAGCGTGCATGCATGTGGGTGGTTGAATATGTAAAAGCCAAAGCAAACTTCAGACAAACCTCATGCACAAGTACGCAGCCTCACCTGAGACAGCACAAAAGGTGATTGTTGTGATATCTGGTTCCCTTCAGTAGATTTAAAAATTAAGACAAATGGGATATGTGCAAGTATCTAAATCTAGATCATCTAAGGTCATGAGATAAATGAGAAGCCATTTAATGGCCTTTTGATTAGACATCCAACAACTTCAGTCATCTCTAATCCTACTATAATAACAAATGCTGGTAATCATAGACTATATCTATAGCTTGGTTCTTTCATCGCAGGTTTAACGATTCCCCATACACGTAATTAAGATTGTAAGGAGCGTGGAAATAAAAGAAACTAGACCATGGCTGGCTTGATCCCAAGATCACCACTAGATGATGGCTCTGATACAATATAGAATTCCTAATCGAATACAGATTAAGCCCTCTCTATAAGGATATATAAGTCATCCTTTTATATAAATATATATATAAATATATATATATATAATATCCCATTATTGCTAGCAACGTAACAAACATGAACTGCTTTTGATAAAGTCCAGCATCTGACGATCCATTTGCCTTGGACTTGTGCTATTTTTAAATGTGCTTGAGAGGATCAACTGACGGGTTTGGATTTACTAGTGATGGTAAGATTATAACAAAGTGATGAGAAATTTGAAAATGCGCTTAAACTGCAATTTGCATTTGTTTAGTTAAATAAACAAATGCAAAACTGTGAACCGGGAGAATAAAGAAATGTTGGACAGATGGTCTCAGAAATTGTAGATGAAAAACACAAGTTGTGTTTGCCTGTCATCCTCGCATTTGCCGACCTTTTTTCTCATTCAAGATAACAATATTTTTCTTCTAACAAGACAACAAATTAAGTACATGGTTTAGTGAAGTAATCTTTGACTCGTAAGCATGCGATTCTGAGAAGCAAGGGCAGACCCAGAAAATTTTCCTTGGAGGGGCGGTTACGTGCACATCTGCACATAATTTCCTTGGAGGGATTTTATACAATTTTCGGGGCCATGGCCGTCCCCAGACCCCCTCGGTCCCACCAGTGCTGAGAAGGATATGCTAATGACATGATTGTATTTGGAATTATCTTAATCATAGTCCCATTAATTGTTTATGGTTTTCTGAAATATCTCAGAGCATATGCATAGATATGAACTGGGTTTACTAGAAATGTATTATTACCATTTGTTTTGACTTATATATCTAAATGACAACAGAATCCAGTTCAAATGATAATGTAGTAGCACTTTAAGTATTGTCTGCTTTTGTGCTTATGCATGCTTGCTGTAAACAATCGTAGTGGAAATGCATGGCTGTTAATTTTGAATGCTTGTCAAAGGTAGTAGGTGTGATTTGAAGGCATGGATGGATCACCTATGGTCCCCATTATGAAGAATAAAATAAGGGTGTTTGGATTTATGTCAACTGGGGTTAATATTTGTTTTATGTTCATCTTCCACAAATTCACTATATGATTAGTTCTGCTGTCTCTCTCCATTGGGCTGGCACTCGACCATATTGACATTGATATTACGATTAACAATTAGATTGAATTATAAAGACAACCGTTTTCATATATTATAACCAGCAAAACATGTCCGTGCTTATCGCGGGCAATATAATTTATAATATTAAAAAATAATTAATAATTTTAAATAATTAATTTAAAATTAATTATTTAACCATAGATCTATAACTATAGATTTATAATTTATGATGATCACATGAGAAACCATCTTTATCTAAAAGTCGAATATGAAGATAGATGTGTTGAATGTGTTGGACTCTATATTTAAATAACTAAAATTGAAAATTTCTCTCAAATACCTAAAATCTTTCCTTAAATTAAAATTAAAACCGAAATTGAGCTCCAATTTTGCAATCAATTGTGAAATTAGAGGTCAATTTCGAAATCGAATCCTACCTCTATAATATATAATAATTGAGATTTGAAGGGCTACAATTAATAGTTTAAATTAAGGCGAAAAAAAGAGAGTTTAATGTCCTCTATAATATATAATAGTTGGTTGCTTACCCGTGCTTGACACGGATTTCTCTTTGCTAGTAAAGTATGAGACCAACTAATATCATTTTAGTTAAATTACCCCAACATTTTTATTTTATAACCTTCATCTTTGTATATGAACCATTCCTTTGATCAATGGTCTGACTAAAAAGAGTTTCATTATTGATGCCATGGTGGTTCCTGATAACAGTTTCAGATGTGGTTCAACTAAAATGTAGTTTCATAAAGAAACTAGTGACCATTTTTGGAACATGAAATGGCCTAATTTTGGGTCACTTGACTAAGACATATTTTTCATATGGATCTCATGCATTTGGGCTGCATTAATGAGGCAGGTTTTGGCAACAGACAAAAAGACCAATCAAATAAAATGAAACTAATCAAACAATAATCTTAATTTAATTACAGATCCAACTGAACACCAAAAAACAGAATGAATCTGTTATCTTAAAGCTTTGGGACCAAAATCAACTAAATCCATTTCACAAAACAAGAAAACTGAGCAAGGAGAACAAATTCATTCTAATTGCCAAAGACGGTAATTACTCCGGAACCATCGTCATTCTCAACTCAGAAAACCCCAAATTCGGAATCCTACAAACCCTAATCCATTCAAACGAACAATCTATAAATCCCAGAACGACGTTAAAGCTCACGTACCGTGCACTTCGATATTATATGTGGGATGGCGGAAGAAGCAAAATGAAGGAAAATACAAAAACATAGAGAAAGACTAAAAAATGGAAGGAGATAGATACCTCTGCTGTCAAGATAGAAAAAATAGATGATGAGAAAATTGATCGGAAGCAAAGAGATGCAGTTGAGGAGGAAGTTTGAAGCCTAGTGCAAGTGGAAATGGCGGCTACCACTTAGGAGCACTCGTCCAAGGTCGGTCTTGGCGGTAGTCTGGGAGCAAGAAGAAAAGAATGAAAAGAAACAGGGTTTTGAGCTCTAATAGGATTCGCAGATAGGGTCGGCACCGACCTTATTTAGTGTGAATAAGGTCGGCGCCGATGATGTGCCAAATAGGTAAAAAAAAAAAAAAAAAATTGAAAATTGGGTCCAATTGCTCTAATTGGTGCCCCACTTGCTAAAATGTTTGATTGCGTAACACGTGCGGATAAAGTGATTTTTCCAGTTCAATCCTCTAAGAAAAATTAAAATCCCATAAAAAAATACCCCATTTTCTATGAAAATTTTAACTTTAAAATGACTTAAGTCCAACACTTGATATGTTTTATACAAAATATTAATTTTTTTATAATATCTTGTTCGAGTATTTTAAAAGTTAAGAATCACAGTGAGTGATTTGGATGAAATTTGATGAGGACTATACACTACACAAGGAGGTTATTTTCTCATTGATTTAGACTTTTCATGAGTGGGCCCATTTAGTGGTCCCCTGAAATTTTGGTGGTGTTCTTACTTGATTTTGTACTCTCTCTCTCTCTCTCTCTCTCTCTCTCTCTCTCTTCCCTCCCTTCCCTTCCCTTTTGTCTACTATGTAGATGAACTTGAAATCGTTAGTGGACCATAAAGGAATCGCCCTCTTTGAGAAATTTCACTCCTATATAATTTAGGCCCACTGTCAGATTTTCTTCTCTTTGGCGGCGTCGGCCATCGCATGACCCTTTTGGAAGAAGTTCTGCCTCTGCCACTAAAGTCAATAATGGCAAACTAGGGTGATGGAAAAGTCCCATTGTGAATTAGGTTACATAAGAGGAATAAAAAAAAAAAAAAAAACCAACCCAGTGGATCATGCCAACCTTAATTTAAGAGCCTTAAATCTCAAGGGCATATTAAGTTATATCTTTTTTTTTTTTTTTTTTTCAAATTCAATCACTGTACATATAATTCCAAAAGGTGTGAAATTTTGAAGAGTGCCTATTCGTGTCTGTATATGTGTTGCTTGGGGGTCCTCCATAGTTAGTTTGAAAAGGGTAGAGACTTTTCATAAGGAGTTAAAATAGTTATTGTAAGTGCCTAAATATTACGGACTTAAGGAACTGCTGTAAAGCTTCTTGGGAAAGATGGTAATGCCTGAAATCTGAAAGGGAAGGAAAAACAAAGGTAAGAGGCCCTCGCTGCAGTCAGCCAAAGGCACTTCGATGCCTGATTTAGTGCAGTCATTGAACTGAGGATGAGTGAGGTACAGAAAGAAGGAGAGTTTAAGGGTGTGTGTTAGCGTATTTGCATACTTCTTATGGATTTGCCCCTTGCATATATATAGGCGGAAGTCCCATCGGACCTTTCTTGGTAGTTGGAGGTAGAGTCTCGTCAGACCATATCCTGAACTCCTTGAAGATAGTTGGAGGTAGAGTCCCATCGGACCATACCCTGATTCCGTGGAGGTAGTTAGAGGTACTGTCCCGTCAGGCCATATCCTGATGTGAATCCTACTCTTTCTGGGATTGTAGATGTAATCGTCGGATAAGGATAACTCATTATCTCTATCCGATGATTATTTTATCTGTCAGCACGTTCTGCAATGTGGCCATATGATTAGAACCGATAGAATCTAAGTACTCATATCGGTTAACCGAATTGGAGATGGTACCGATGTCATGACATAGTCTTGAGCGTGGTCTGACACTTTTGCCCATGTGCATTATGCCTAGCTGGCACCACTGCCGAAACTAATACAATCTCACTGAAACCAAGACACATCTAACTTGTACATTTACCGAAGCTAGAGTGATCTCGGTACTGTGAGAATATCCCACTAGCACTATTGCCGAGATGGATAAAACGGAGACCGGGACATGCCTAGTTGGTACTTTTACCGAAACTAGGACAATCTCGGTATTATGAAAATGTCCCACATAATTACCTCTCTGCAAAATTATGTTGAGTCTTCCGTAAAATATTACTACGGATGAATGTACTTAAAGTATTAGATTGACTTCAAATTTGATATTTAGATTGACCCTACTTGGATCTTCCAATTCCGCCCGTTCCATGATTTGTGGGATTTTAAATGGGCTCCACTAGGTGGCTTGTACCATTAGATGGTAAAGAAATGATTTTTTTTTTTTTAATAACACTAGGTGTCATTAAGAAACTAGTGAGGATTGAAAGATCCGTGTGGGACTTACCAAATATTAAACCTTAAGTCATTTTGATGATCCTAACCCCTTGATGCATTCAACAGATATAACAATTTTATTTTAAAATATCAGTTTGATCAACTTGACATGAATGAGGTCACCAAAACTTTATATCTCTATATCATACAAACTTATTGTGACAAAAGTCAACAATGAGCAATATTCTAATTTGACTGAAATTAGAATTTGTGTCGATGGGGAATTTTCACCTATGGGACGTTCGCAAGTGGATGTATGGTAGGCCCTGTATTTGGATGGATCTCGACTTTTTGAGGTGGGCACTCTTCCTATTTTAACCATCAGATGGGAATGTCCACATCAAATTAAGAAAAGTTCGTGCACGCTAATTCAATCATATATATTTGCGTCCATTTTTTTTCCTCGCTGAAAAAATGACTTTTGTGAGAAAAATCAGAAAGGACAAAAAAGCTTACAACAAAAGAAAATAATGATGATGATGATGGTGACGAAGAGGAAAATGAATAATAATAATAATAATAATAATAAAATAAAAAAGTCCGAGAGTTTGACACATGCTCGTGCGCACGTGTGTCAATGTCTATGGAGAGAGCAAAAAGTCTTTCGAATGGGTTCACCGTACTTAGAATATGGTGTATTAGTTTGACTTTGACCAACATATCACTATCTTCCCTTTGTTGGCTATTCCAAAAAAACTTGAATGGCACCCGAGTTTACCGTTATTTGGTAATATTTGATTTCTTTCAATCTCAAAAATATATATATATATATATATTTTTATGGGAGGGTTCCAACTTTTTGACCTGGACTAATCCGTTCGGACCTAGAGGGAAGCTGGATAAACTCTCCTGTAGCTCCACCCCAGCGTTGTAGTGCAGTTTCGAACTTATAACTTCCGGGTACAAACTGTAATCCTAGACCAATCGAGCCACCCTTTGGAGTTTATCAAACACCTAGTAAGAACCGTTAATATTAATGGCTCCAACACCTAGTAAGAACCATTAATATTAAAGATTTTAAGAAAACAATCTTAACTCAAGGCAATTTTAAGTTTTTTCTTTACTCACAGGAAATGATACATTAAACAAATCCAGCCTAATAGGCCCAATGAAATAATGCATGTTTGGTAATGGTGTGCTTATGCAATTTGATTGGTTTAAGACTTTAAGACTATGTACCAGTGCCAAAAGCTCAGTACAAATTCACTAATTTAGATGATACCAACAACATATCAGCCATATCAACATCAATTCATTTTTCAGACAGAAAGGGAAATAATATTTTTTTAGGGTATTCGCTTTTTTTTTTTTTTGGTTTGATAGAATACTTATGCATATACTCAGGAATTCTTCTTTAGAGGGCCACTGTCTAAAAAAAAGCAGCAGCAAAAAAGCTCATTTAAGGAGTTTTATGAAAATCCCCCCTGGTTATACATTCACATACACAGTACGAGTCCTTAATTAATGGGTTGGCCGAGGATTGATCCGTGTGGAAAGGGAGACACCATCCACCAACGGCGGACCTATATACATGATATTGGGAACATGGTTGCAAATGGGATGGTTTCAGATTAGAGTCATAATGGATATGGACTTAGACCCGTTTCTAAATAACGGTTTCGATTCTAGAATTGGTTCCAATCCGGAACCTATGTTATTGGTTTCAGACTCGGTTTCGATGAAAGGGTCTAGATCCAATTTCCGAACTAGGTCCAACTAGAGGACTGGAATCTAGTACCAAAACTAGTTTTGACTTCTTCTTATTTTTTATTAAATAATGTTATCATTCAACTTGTAACAACTCATCAAGTCTATTACATTTAGGATTAACATAAAAAATGTTCCAACAAAAGTTTATTTTGAACTACGGTTTGGAACATTAAAGAATCGTATGCTGGGGTTCAGGTCGGAACCTGTGTGGACCCAGACTCGGTTATCAATTGAAACCTAAATTGCGTTCCAGACCTAGACTCAAACCCGTTTTTTCAATCAAAACATAAAACAGATTCCAAAATTGAATTTTTTACGGATAGAAATCCTCCTAATTGATAATCGGAGAATCGGATATCCATTTATATTCCTACTTAAAAACAGTTGCTACCCTTGAACCTAGGTCCCCTTTCAAAAATTACACAAATTTTTTGGGTTTGATCCAAGAACAGAACATGAGAAATCCTGGGACAACCCCAAAAACGTTTGCGTCGATCCCCCTACTGCCTGCCACTAAAAGTCATCTTTGAACTGAAGCATTGACTTGCACAACTCATACTATGTAATCACGTTTTCTGAACAATCTTGATGCAGATAGCCTATATTCAACAGATGTCCTCACTGAATTAATGCAGCCCACCCAACTTGTTGCTTGTCGTCCTCTGATGGGGCCTTTCGAGGGGACAAGTCACAAGGATCTGTCACAGATTGGAACCCAAGATGGACTGGACTCTCTTGTGCCTCGTGTTGTCCTGATAAGACAAAGTTGGATGAATTTTCCCTACATCTTGCTAACGGACTATTGCATCAGGAAGGCGATTGATGCTGTGATGGTCTACATCACTTGTGACTAATGTGATGCTGTGACGAACGCTCCAGATCGTCCAATTGCTCTTTGGCACACTCATGATTGGGACCCACTCCTGAGACGAAATATAAATAGTTGGGCGATTGATACCCATTCAAGCCGCAACCGCACCCGCAACGTTGTATAAACTTGCGTAACGTTTGGGGAAAATGACTGCGATTGCCACTTGCCATAAGTTCCTGATTAGGACACAATCAGTCTCATTAGCCATGTAATTGACTGCCCTTTTTGGATTATTAAAAACAAAGGATGTTGTCCCTGCAGCTGCTGTTAGACCTCAAATTGGATCAAGTTTAAGGATATTCTGTATAATTGTTTGTGCGATATTCTAAGGCCATGCGATAATATAGATAACATAGCACTATATAATATTGAACATATCACCATGTGATATCATATGGCTGTGCGATATCGATCACACTATAATTATACAAACAACTTTGTAGAAAATATTTGTACTTTGACTATTCTGAAACAAATGTCAAATTAAAAGGCAGTTGTAACGCCATAATAAAAAGATGTGTGTTTGCTTCGAGCTGTCCTAGAGTTTTCTTTCTTCTCCTTCTCCTTCTTTTTTTCTTGTTTGCATGAAAAGAATGTATAATTACCAAAAGAAAGAGGAACACCAAGAATGAAACAAAGAAATAGAACCAACTAAGGACTCTATAGAGAGAAGCAGAACCACTACAGACCAGGACTAAGTTGGACCTTAAGCCACAACCCACAATGACCCTGAGGGGCAAAAACACACCGACCCTAAGGCGTATGTCCTAGAGTTGCCTGGTTTGTATCTGTATGGGTTAAGTGGGCGCTCTCTTGGGATTAGTTCTGTTGGGTCAAAGATTTCAGAGACACCCATGTCGTGAAAAAAGAAAATTTTTATCCAACTGGTACTTATGAAAAAAAAATCACAATTACTGTTGGTGTTTTCTATTTTTTAAAATGAACCACCTATGTTAGTTCTGTCAACCAGGGAAATCATAATGAGAAGCTTGTTCTTGACTTAATGTTGATATGCACTAAATTTTATTGTAAAAGACGAAAGTCTAACTTGATTAGAATTAAACTTAGGGTGTGAATGGACTTAGATTTAATGGGTTTTTGCATTATCATCCCAAATTTAATTTGAATGTGGTCTGAGATTCTTCTTTTAGAAGAAAACATAGAGAATTTCTTCAGTGGGCTGACTGTCAGGGTGTTGATTCAAATTTCAAGAACTAGAAGTAGGTATTTGTAAAAGTAAGGAAATGGCTTGTCATTTGTAATTGTAATGTGACTTTATGTAAACTTAAAAAAAAAAAAGAAGAATTTTATTTAAATAAGAGATGAATTCTAAGAAAAATAGATTTTTATTTAAATAATGCTAGGCGTTTGGGCAACATGATTATGTACCATAGTTCTAAACCATGATTTTGACAAATGTAACTGGATGGCCATGTGTTGGTCCTATCATAATATTTTAACTAGATGGGCACATGAGATAATAAGAACTCGCACATGTAATTCAAATTCCAATCACCCCAGTCAGAAATGTATTTCCGAGGCCTTTTTCTTATTCCACAACTTTACACAAACATGCCCAGGCATAACTAAAGCTTTTATATATTTAAAATAACATGATCTAATTTTGGTCGGTTTTCAAAACTATGGTATAACAGGTCCAACAGAATAAGATACTTGAATCCTATATTTCTTACCAAGGTACCATACCCTGATAAATATCAAGGTGATCATACTATCTTCATCTAAGGAGGTCTACTTTTCCCGTCATCCACTTCGTATTTGTAACTCTTTAAATCATTAATGCTTTATTAAGGTATTTATAAGGAGAAAGTTGTTCGTGATTATGTGAACTTGTGTCACGACCCGAGCCCGAGATCTTATAACTCCCGTAAACTCTGAATTAACCGAAGTTAAAACGGAATTAACAAGGGATAACATTCTCTATAACCTGCTAAATACACAACTTTTTGCGGAAACATTTATATTTGACATTAACAACTTACGATTTACATGTATACAAAATAAAGTCCTTATACATGTATCCTTTTCAACATTTGCTTGCCAAACACTGCATTTACAAAACACAATGCAGAAGGTAATTAATTACATTTCAAAATGACTATACAAAATAATTTCTCAAAACACTTCTTGAAATATTCCAACTCCTTATCGCACTTGGATACCCATTTCAAATGGTATCCCGACCATTCCATTCGTTTAGTCCTCCTGGAGGAACCAGAGCGGTCTCCTCCGCTGCTGCCGGGGGCGCTGCAGGGCCGACAAGGGCAATCGTGTATGTAATGCCATCAATAATACTAGTGAACACGACGGTTCAATAATGTATAAACAAATCTTGTAATAGCGCGTTAATACATTCATAATGAACTCATTTAATCTGTTTAATAACAATTCCAATTCTAGACAAGTCTAGACAGTTCCTACAATAATAATAGGTGAACATACAAAGTCAATCAATAGACATGTACAAGATGGTCACTACCATAGCTTTCATTTCATTTCATTTCATTTACCATCTTCCCTCAAAGGAATGATTCATCTTCCAAATGGAATGCATCAATCAGTGCTCATAAATATGATCGAAATTGTGGGACTTACCAGTATCCGGGCAAGGGACAACTGGCATCACCACGGAACTCTGGAACGCCCCAAATCTATCTACTGTAGTAGGAATAGTCATTTGTTTCATTTATTAATTCATTGAACTTATTTAAAGTTCTAATACATTAGGTAGGTTGTGTCAGACTCAAGAGTCAATACTTGCCAACAAGCAATCCATTTCTAGATCCAATTTAATTCAATAATTACTTTTATAATAAAGGAAGGGAATAACAGTAATATCAATCTCATTAGATTGAAACACAACGATACAATGAGGGAATTACTAATTATTTATGGTTCTACTCAATTCTATCTCAAATCTAAACAACCATTTAGGTGTAACTATTGGTTTCCAAATGTACGTGTTATTCTCGATGGGCATCACATTTATATATTTAATATGTGCATTATTATAGTCCCCGTAATTATCACCTACGGAAGTTTAGTCTTAAAACTAATTAAATGAGCATTTATACTCACAAGTAGTACTCCAAGTCCATACAAAAATCCAAAAACCCAAAAATTCGATTGATTGGCCCAAATTTTCACTAACAATTAACGTCTTGACCTGTATTAAGTTCGCTCAAGTGGACTTCAAGTTCGCTCGAGTGGACCAAACAGAAAGGGGTTCGCTCGAGCGGACCCAAACAAAACGATGTTTGCTCGAGAAGACTTACTGTTCGCTCGAGCGAACCCATCAGAGTTTCAGTCCGAAATTTCTGATCTTCTCTCCCTTCTTCTACTTTCATTTTTCCATTACATTTCCACAACCTGTATTAAGCATTGGAACCTCCTGTTCCCTCCTCTTGCAACATTCATCCACAAAATATTAACTCTAATCATTCATTAATCATCTCATCAAATCCACAAATAATCTCAAACTCAATGGAAAATACACAAAATCCATGAAAACTCTATGCACTTATACAATGATTAACATTAATCACAAGCAAATGTTTATACTTGCCTCCCTTGAAGTTTAGTGGCAAAAGCCCTCTTTTTTCCTAGCTTGGTTTGACACAATCTTCCGCAAAACTCAAACATTGTAGTTCCAAGCAAAGAGGTCTTGAGTTTCTCTTTCAAGCTTGAACACTTCAAAAATGGATGAATGAACTGAGGAAGAAGATGAAAATGAAGCTACACTCCTCAAAACCACTTGAATCTCTCCTAACCTCACTCTTGATGAAGAAAAATGGAAAAGAAATCGAGAAGATGAGCCTAGGGTTTGCTTGGAGTAGAATGAGTTCACTTCCTTCATCTCATTCTAATATAAGGCCCTCTTACACAAGAACTCCCTCTTAATAAAATCAAATTACATTTTGAGTCAAATGAAGCCTCATTTGGTCCATTTGAAATTAATTGGAATCGCGTCTATTATGAAAGTTAACTTACTATTCGAGATATACACGTTGGTATCAAGAATTTCCGTATTTGACGAAATACGTGAAAACCCGTATTTACGAAAAAGTCCTTAGTCTACCTTATTTGAGTCTAAACTCATTTTAACCAATTCAATTTCATTCAAATCCATTCTATTATGCTTAATGTATCATTTGAGACTAATTTGTCTCTCTTTGGTCATTAATCTTCATTAATCCAATTACTCATGCTTAATTAACATTAATCTCAATTAATTATCCTTAATCATGATTAGCTTGGGTCGGGGTGTAACAACTTATAGGCTTTTAACAAAGCTACAATTTAATCTCGTGTCCAAGGGCAGAAGCCCCCTAAATTTAAAAAAACCCCTTTAGCTAAATGGACATTTAAAGAAAATGGCCGCCCAATTTTTTTTTCACAACACCCCCATTCAATGACCTTTTTTTTTATTTTTTTTATTTTTTTAATGTTAAAGCCTCCTTGGTTTTGCTGTCAAACCATGCTTAAAAAGGTTTGATTGAACAAGTTAGATTCAAGAAAGATCACCATTTCAACCGGCAACATTTTCAAAATCGCCGGCTCCCAATAGACGGGCAACATTTTCAAAATCGCCGGCTCCCAATAGACCATCTCTCTCTCTCTCTCTCTCTCTCTCTGTCACACACACACACATACAATATCATCCATCTTTTCTTACATTAGATTTATGCATCCAATATATGGAAGAGAGAATATTTTTGTGGTGCTGGTCATGGTGGGAGTTCAGTGATTTATCAATGCATTTCTTATCTCTCAGCTGGGGAAGCTCTCAAAAGGCATGCAATTAGAAAACTATAAAAAAAGAAGTTCAGTGATTTATCAATGCATTTCTTATCTCTCAGCTGGGGAAGCTCTCAAAAGGCATGCAATTAGAAAACTATAAAATAAAGCACTAGAGAGAGAAAGAGGTCTTGGAATCTCCATGGTTTTAACGTTTTTCTATTACATCACATGACCTTGTATTGGAGTGAATATTTTAGCTTCTTGCAAACCACACATGCCTAAACAATTTTTGATTGGCCAAATGGCATGCCGGTGAAGTCATGGTTTTTGTTTCTTTTTACTTTTCTAGGAAAAGGTCTTGCACTCATTTAATTACCACTCTCTCTCTCTCAAAAGTCAAGTGAAATGAGAACGTGGATGGACTATGGAAAGGCAATTTATGCAGATGACAATGACCCGGAGACCATCTCTTGGTTGCTAGGATTAAACCCTAAATATTAGCAATAGGAAGATATTAGTGAAATAGTTAAGCTATTAGATGAAAAAAGACTAGTTCTAATGGTTTGGAGGCAATTCAAAGTGATGGGTTTGATCGAGCTTACGAAGAATTGGTTTTTCCTGTTACCTTTTTTTTTTTTTTTTGTGTGTGTGTTTGTCCGTCTTGGGACCACATTTGATCAACTCAATCCTGTCAAATGTAGGAGCACTTCTTGAATTGGCACTAATCCAAATCTTACACTGTTTCGGATATTAGTTAGTCACTATTAGATTTTATCATAAGAAATTTACACGATGCATAACCGATAGACTTTGAGGAATACAAACTCGGATTAGGATAAATTGATCAGCCTCAATATCTCATGTTCTCTTAATCCGCTTTCAGCTTTTTCATTACTATGACTCCCTATTAATGTGAGTTAAAAGTACAGTAAAAACTGAATCATAGCAATAGGAATAACTTCAAAGAGATTTAATTTTAAGAGAAAAAATGTGTCACTACTTATTCTTAGCAATGTTGTCCAACTTTGTTTAATTCAAACTCCCACACATCTAAACCCCATTAAGTACTACTAGTGCCTAATACATTTGACTATTACTCAACTACCCAATTTAACACACATTTGACTAAAACTCACCAAGGACAGAGTCATGGATAAACTATACTTACCCTTGCTCCTCTGATTAAAGTGATCTTCGGTCAACCCCAATCTAAATCAAACACTTTTATCGAGGTTCCGGGGAAAAGGGGGTACAAATTAAAACAATTAATTGGAGGATTTTTTTGGTAATCCTAATTCTGCTAGCCTAGTTGCTCAACTTCATTGAGGAATTTGATTTCTCTTAGGGTACGTTTGGCAAAGGGCATGGTAAAAGAATTTTCGTTATCTTTCGCATTTTCAAGGATTTCCTATGTTTAGTTGGGCAAGGATTTTGAGAGGAATGACATGAGACATCTTCTAATGGGATTATTTGCAAAATCAGACCCCCCCTTCCCCGTCGGATTGAGAGAATCCACGCAATGGAGGAAAAGCAAAGCTACAATGTGTGAACAGTAATGTGAGACGGTAATGTGGATTAATACGTTTTTGCGTTGGTAATGTACCTTTTGGGTCCCACAATCAAGATCCAAGCCATGAATAATATTTAAACAATCCAAAACGGGCATCTCACCAAATCTCAGCGTTGATTCATCTTAGATCGTAAGATATTTGCAAAAAATATCTAAACTGTTAGATTGCAATTTCTGAGATTCTGTGGGACAAAAAGAGGATTGAAACCAGTCCATTCTTTCCAATTTTCTGGTTCCTATGGGTCCCAAGATCATGATCTGAACCGGTAGTTATTTCTGGAAGGTCAAACACGGTTAGTTGACCAAATTTCAACCGTTGATCTTTACTAAAATATTAATTTAGTAAAAACGTCTAGGTACTAAAATATTAATTTCTTATTCTTGTGGGCCCCCTTTGCACGATCTGAACCGTTCAGATTTTCTAGATGACCACAAACAATTTTGAGGTGAGAGTTGAGGTCTTGATCTTTTATGGATTTTGGGAATTTTTATAAAAATATTTATAACCATTGGATTATACATTCTACAATTTGTAGGAATCCTCCCTCCATCCAAACATGGAACTCTCACTGAAAATCTTACCTGAGGAGGTGTTGGTTCTTTGGAGATGGAGAGAATCCTCTAAATAGAGAATTCTTCTACATTTACCAAACGTGCCCTTAGTGTGCATTCGTATGATGAGAAGATTCCTCAATAGTGAGTACAATTGTTTTGACTTTTCGTGTAGCCCACCGTTTTGTTATTTGGTGCAACGTATTTTTCTCGTAGAAAAGGAAAAAAATGAATCGATTTATCTTGATAAAGAGGATTTTGTTTTTTCTAATCTTGTATTCTCTATCCCATGTAAATAGATTTTTACCGAACATGAAATCCTCTCATTGCATAAACAAGCCGCAACATTATGAACATAACAAAGTTCATTATATTAAGGTCCCTCTGTTAACTAATCATATTAAAACCTTGAGGCCTTAGTAGAGATAGAGATAGTATAAACACTTTTCAATATTCCCCTTTGGGTAGATCTCGATTTTTCTTACACTCACCTTCGGGTAAAACCCGATTTATATATATTTCATAAAATACACATTTAATCAACTCCAAATTGTTCATCCTAAGATTCGAACTCACTAACCAATTGCTCTGATGCTATATTAAATTTCTTTCACTAACCAATCATATATAAACCTCAAAACGATCTTAGTAGAGGTAGCGAAAATACATTTCAATAAATTAGGCACCTAATCTCAAGTATAAAGCAAACCCACTTCACTAAATTTGATTATATCCAGTTTAAGAAAATTATAACAGTAGAATCCCTTCTCTCCTTGAAGGTTGGGTCCTTCCTCCATATCATTTGCCCAAAGCTCTTCATTATAAATCACATTTAATTTGTCTAGGTTACAATGCACACGCATTACATCTCTATCAACGCGTAGGACAAAACAAAACCACATGGGGAACAAATATCATTGACCAGACTATGAGTTGACTAATAATAAGAATATTGTAAATAGAAATCAATTTATTATATTTAGATTCTAATGATGAATGTTTAGAGTGTTGTGAATGATTAAGCAAATTTCAAAGGTGGGCGTTGGCCTCTTTCTTTGCGTTGGCCTCTTTCTTTGACCAAGCAATACAAGGCTCCAGCAGTCACATGCAATTCAAACAGGAGCAGGTCATCATAATCTCCTTTGCTACCTTCTTGTTGATTTCCTCCCTTTCACACATGAGACCAGTCACCACCTATGGTTTCCATAACACTGAAAGATCCATTTTTTTGTTTTTGTTTTTGTTTTTTGTCCAGTGTTTTCATTTGCTCTTCTATTTATATTTTTGTTTCTTTGACACTTGGACCACCCTTGTCGATACAATCCAAGCAACCCAAGTTGAGAGTTGCCAAAAGGTCCAGCTATGTTGACTTGACATGTCCAAAAAAGTTCCCGCGTGGGGATTTTTATTTTGGGGTCTGCTTTCGTCCAGCAATGTATACATGTTACTTACTATGATCAAAGTAGACTTCATGCCTTTTTTTGGTAATTTTATTTTTAAAATCAAGTGAAATGAAGTTGAGTGAATAAATTATAAATAGATTATGATGATATTTTATTTTCAGTTATTTAGTATAAAATATTTTTAACTTTTTGTATAGAGAAATGGAGGGTTTTTTTTTTTTTTGTCTTTTAGTGAATAAAGATGGTTGTTTTTTTTTTTTTAAAAAAAAAAAAAAGATGGAGGGAATTTTGACTTAAAATGCTTTTGATGTGACATTTTCTTTGAAAAATAAAGGCTTTACTTGACTTTTACTATTCTAGAAAAATGCCAAACAGGCTCGGATTTAAAAGGGTGCAGTTATTATGAGTAGATGAGTGGTTTAATCACATCATCCAAACTTTTTAGATCCAATGGTGAGTACAATTTATGTCTAATCAACCATAGTTTCATTTTAAGGATGATCGTTTGGTATGACGGTTTGGAGTGAGGAAAGATGAAATTGGATATTGTACACAACACCAGATGCAGGATTTTCAATCTTGGCTTTCCAAAGGTTCAAAGATTGGACTGACGAGGGATACCTCAGGTCAAAAAAAATAAAAAATGTAATACCTTTTTAATCGAAGGCGCTCACTGAAATAGTAAGAGAGAATTGCCATGGATAAAGAGGAATGAAGCATGGTTGTATCCTTGATCTTGAGTTTGTGAAAGTAGCGCCCAGATTTTGGTGATCGAGAAAATTGATCTGATTTGCCCAATAAGCTTTTACTATCTGAAGATCCTGGTAAGAAAATTGGATGCAAAGCAGGACCCAATAGTTCAACTGGATATGAAAATGTGCTCCAAAAGATTGGCCTCCCAGTAAATCCACTAGTAGCTCAGTGATGTGGTACTTTGTTTTCACATAAAGATCTGGAAATAATTATTCATTGTAGCGCAATGATGAGGGATTTGGATAGAGTGTGCGGGTGTAACTATTTACCAAAGAAAAAAAAAAAGAGATTAGCCTCTCCTAGTATTATTAGACATTCAATAAAATGTCACAGTTTTGAACTTTGCATCATCTTCACATTTATCATTCACTTGCATTCATTTTGACTCTATATCTAACCATTTTTTAAGTAATATTTTATATACATAGTCATCTAGCAATTCCTCTTTTTTATTGTGGGACCAATGGGCTATACCTACATAAGTCACCAATTGCACCGGTAGAACTATCAAGATATATGATTTTTTAGGGGTGGGTCATTTGCAATCATTTCCATATGTAAACATTGCATATGCGTAAGTTTGTATGCTCATTTTCGCATGCATAAATGAGGTGTGAAAATATTGCATAAACGAGGCCTCTAAATTCTTATACATGAAGAGATGGTAGATCATCACACACCTCCGAAAAGTGGCAGAACAAATCCCCCCTCATTTTCACCTGCAATAGGTCACAGTTTCAAATCACATCAACCCCATTTCTTTTTTGGTTTTTTTTTTTTTTTTTTTTTTTAAGTTCTATGAGCCCCAAATTCATAATTCGAATTGTTCAACTTTTCTATTAAACTAACAAGTCTAGGAAGTTTAATTTTATATCTTAAATATTTATAGATTTTGATAAATATGTGAAACATGCCTACAAATTCTCGAGCTATAAATCTGATTTTTTGTACTTCCATGAGATCTCAATTCCTGAACCAAACCATTAATATTCTCATTTACTCATATGAAAACGTAAATAAGAACCCTTTATCTATGAAAATGTAAATATTCTCAATTACTCGTGTGTTAATGTAAATATGAAAGCTTCATCTATGGAAAAAAATAAAAGTGGTTGATGGGATTTAATCCCGTGACCATGCGAGCGCAAACAAAAGTGATGACGCGTAATTAGTAAATATGCATGTGAATCTATTACATTAATTGGTGACAACAAACTATTGTTGACCCTGTAACCAAGTGAAAAGACTTTCACCTTGTAACCATGAGTCATCTTATAACCATGTGTGAGAGATTTTCAAGGGATCTTATTATCAGACTCCCAGCTTTGTTTATTCACATTCATTGGATGGGTCCCTTTCTTTAGTGCTAAATGATTGATGACGAAATTTCCTAGTTCCTGAAACAATGAGGCGCCTCCATCAATAGGCCTCCTTCCTGGAAACTATTTGCTAGCGTGGCTGTTGAATAGGAACTCTTATTTTTTTTTTTTTTTTTTTTGGGGTTCTGTTTGTAACACGTGTTTTGTAAGGATTCTTAGTATAAATACCTGTGACATCGCTGAAGTTTTTTGAACTTGTGTGATCGGAGAATAACCCAGAGGCCAGAAGAAGATGGTGAGAGCTCCTTGCTGTGATAAGATTGGTTTGAAGAAGGGGCCATGGACTCAAGAAGAGGACCAGATATTGATATCCTACATTCTAAGATATGGCCATGAGAATTGGCGTGCACTTCCAAAACAAGCTGGTAATCACTAAATCCCGAATGGGTTCCTCTCTACTTGTCAAGATCTAAAAGATACAGATTCTTTTTTATCAACCAATCAATGCAAAATAAGAGAGACCCATTTCAAAGATCAAGCAAAAGTTGGATTTTTTTTTTCTTTTTCAAATTTTTTTCTGAGGAAGATGGTATGGATTCAAATATTCTTTAGCTGGATTTTTCTGAAAGTGTTTCCCTGAAAATAGAAGCAAGTTCTCACAAATTCTTTTTAAAAGTAGTGAAGTCCTTATGAAGACTGAAGAAACTATTCACTTTTAAGAAAACTCCCAGATTCTAATGCTGTTCCTGTGTCTTATTTTCAGGTCTGTTAAGGTGTGGGAAGAGCTGCAGACTTCGATGGACGAACTATTTGCGCCCAGATATCAAACGAGGCAATTTCAGCAGAGAAGAAGAGGAAACCATAATCAAATTACATGAATTGCTTGGAAATAGGTACAAGTTCATTTCGTTGTGGTTTTTAGAATCTGATTTTTTTTTTTTCCAATAAGATTTGCAGTGTCACTTTTACAGAAATTAGAAGCTGGTATACCTTGGCTAATTTACAGAGATTTACAGAACCCTCAACCCAAAACCTTCCAATCAAATTCTCCATCCTTAGTAAGGGTTGTTTGGATGAGGAAATGTAAAGAAGATAGTGGTGGGGAAAACTGCACCATGTGAGTTGTGGACAGTTTTCTCAGCCTCTTCATCACATTCAAAGAGACCCCAGTTGTGCAAATTTTAGACTTTGACAAAAAAAATGGCATTATTTAATGACATAGCAATCAGACCCCCGAAATATTCTCTTTATGCATACTGTCATTATTTACTAAATCACCTGATTATCTATCAGAAACGACAGACATGCAAGGCAAATACTGATTTAAGCATGCATTCATTAGTACAGGCATCTTTGTCCTCTTGGCCATTTTCATGTTGGAGAATATTTCTATGGTAAGATGATAAACTGGTGCAGTGCAGTTCTGAGGCCCACATGGGACTTGGTGGTCAGAAGAGGGTGGTTCAGATTTCACCCTATCCAATAATCCAAAGGCTGTAATTTGACCATTGAAAAATATCTATGATTTTACATGATCAAACTTTTAAGGCCTTAAAAATCACAGCCTTAGTTGGATTAGGTGAAACTTGACCAACTCAAAGTTCCCTTCACATCCCACTATCCTCCAGAACTAGCGCCAGCTCAGGAGGACCCCACACTTCCCACCACCCCAGATAAAGACTCTTCTCTTATCTTATCTGCTTGTATATGTCGGCCTAAAAAGGAAGAATGAAAGAGTTCATTTTTTTAGCCTCTTGCATGAGATTAAGAATTGATTTAGTACAAATTTTCTTATACATACTCTACATGTTTTTTCCCCAGATGGTCTGCAATTGCTGCAAGATTACCAGGGCGAACAGACAATGAGATTAAAAATGTTTGGCACACTCACTTGAAGAAACGCGTAAAGCAAAATCCTGCAACCCCAGAAACCAGCACAAGATCCTCCATGGAAACAGTAGAATGCAATGTTCATGTGGAAATTGACTCCAAACCCACAGATCTCTCTAACCATCACACATTCCAAAATTCTGGACCCTCATCACCCCAACAACAATCATCTAGTGATGATTCCTCCTCAGTGACCGATTCATTGTCGAACAGAACGATTGATCACTTGAACTCTGGCATGAAAGAGGATGAGAATCTATGGTCTGAGGCATTGTCTATAGAGAAATCAGAAGATTCCATGGTTGAGTATTTTGCAGCAAATGCAGGTGACCCACAGCTACAATTTCCCTTCTCACCCGACTCCTTGGGTGGAATCTGCTCCCCTTTGGGGTTGACCAGTACTGATGATGACATGGACTTCTGGTTAAACATCTACATGGGGGCTGAGGTGTGGCCTGAATTGCCTGAATTTTGATGGTAATCCTTCTGTTAAAAAAGAGAGAACGGTAACTTTGGTCCCGGCATCTACAATTACACCCACAATGATCATGAAATTGTAGTTCATGGTGTTTTGGCTTTGGTTGTTTGTGGGTGTTTGTCATAATCTTACGAGGAAAATAGGTTTGGGTAGCTAGAAGTATCCAAATCCTCAAGGATGGAATCATTGGAGAGATCTAGATAAGAAATGTAATCACATTTGGGGGAGAGGGGGCTAGAAATTGCCAGTGGAATGTACTAACATTGTAAAAGGGATTGTGTTATTTGTATGTTAATGTTGTGGTCTTACTAACCTGATCATTTACCAATAATCATAATGAAAGAAATCAATTATTCAAATGATTAGTTTGGATGATGTTGAGTCCAAGTTTCTCTTCAGAGGGTTGTCAAATACAAATTTGATTGTGTTTTATCTCATCTAATCCATCCATGATCCATCAACACTTGCATGTGGCTCTTTGTATTTGCCTTTTTTTTTTCAGGCTACAGTAAAAGGCATTTTTGTATGAAATTATACCTAAAACATTCCTGAGAAAGTTCAAGCAAGCAAACAGAGCCAATCAAATCAACCAGCATGATATGATCCTAGACCGAAAGTGTCACACTCATGCTTTCATTTTTTTAAATGCTTTCGTTTCAACTCTTTGTAAAGTTGAAAAGGTGGCATCTTTGACTGATCTACTCCAAGACCGAGTCAAAAGGGAAATTTAGAGAGAAACCCTTATTTTTTTACAATAACAACAATCCACCTCTTTGACATTTATTAACGAATAACCCCTCTATTTCTCTGACCGACATAAAAAAACCCCTTCAAATTGCACATTGTAAATGTGTTGACTTTTTTTCTCCACTATTTTTATGTACAAATGAAAAACATTAGTATTTTTTTTCTACAGCTATGGCCAATATGGTTTGAACAATGGCTTCACTATATTCAAACCATGGTTCAATGGAATAGAGTTGGGATGATAATGGGGCGGGGTGGGTTCAGGCTTAGGAATACTCAAATCTGTCCCGTTTGGTATTTGCACCGCCCCATATTTGCCCCGACCCACGATGGGTTTTATGGTAACATATCAAATCCACCCTGCGACAGTCATAGATCGGATTCGTTTTGACATTGGTTTATTTAATATAAAATATTATGAAGATTTTTACCTATGGCATTTAGTAAATGTCACTTCTCGGGGTGGGGAGGGTTAGACACCTAAAATCCAAATTAAAGGTGCCTTGAAGTCGACTTAGATTAGTGTATGGAAAATCATACTCGATTCGAACTCCGTTAAAAAACTACCAAACCCACCCCTAATAGGAGCAGGTCTGGGCGGATCCCTGTTTAAACCCATTCCATTGCCATCCCTAAATGGAGTGCTACTCTTTGGTTAACACCCACCCCCTCAATCCTAAGGCCTAGATAAGTCCAACTCATCCATCGATATACTTTGGCCTCACAACATGAAAGATGCACCAGTATGCCTATTTGCATGGGACTTACTTAGATAAAGACCAGACCCACCACCATCATACACTCATCTATGGAGGACTTGTTAGATTAGATATCATACCTGTCTCACATTATCTACTTGGGCCAACTAAATCCAACCGTCCACTGGGGCTAACTAGGTGAAAGATCTGACAATCCACTTTATCTTGCCTATTGTACTTACCCACATCTGCCCACTGAATCTCACATGTTCATCTGTCTATGTAGGACCCACTACATGAAATATCCTGCACATCCGCCCATATATCCATCTTTTGCAGGACCCACTAGATGAAGATCCTACACATCATACCTTATCTAAATGGGATCCACTATAAACAACCTATACACCTTTCGTGCCATCTTCATGGAACCTGCAGCCACATCCAACCCATCCACCCTCACATGGGATATTGAATGGGAAGATGGTCAGATGTCTCATCTAGTGGGTCCCATGTAGATGGATAGATTAGTTAGATAGGGAGATGTGATTCCCTTGGGGGCATCATTACAATATTTATATAATCTCTCCATGATTATGTTAGGTGGGTCCACCTTAATCCTTTGTTTGGAAGGAGAGAGAGAGGTGTAAAGTTGGCATATAAAAGCCCATTAGAAAAAAGCATATGAAAACATTATTGTCATTTTTCAGAAAGGAAAAGTTGATGGTAACTTTCCCTTCTTCTTCTTGAGTTGGCAAAGGCCATTTTTGCCTATTGAGTGCAATTTTTTCCTATGTCAGGGTCTAGTTGAGGGAATTTTTGTCCTTCTGTTTTGGTAATTTGATTAGGGGAACTTTAGTTGAGTTAGTGGTGTTTTTTTTTTTTTTTTTTTTTTAATTCAAGACAAGTGTATTTTTTTTTCTCATTCAAAAATTGGCCTGAAGGTGATCAGGTGAAGGTTATTTCATCTCTAGTACACTTAACATGGTTAATAAAGGGATCTCTTATAAATTCTTATTTCCTTTTTGAATTTATCCGATGTAGGATTCTATATAAAAGAAATCATAGGCAAGTTTATAAGTGAAAAGATAGGTTCTCATAAAAATTGGTTTTTTTGAGATTTTTTACATGGAATGCATAATATTGAAAAAGCATTTTTAAGAAAACCCAAATCCAAACATTGGATTTCTAATTTTTGAAAATCTCCAACAGAATAGCCTTTAACAACTTCTAAGATGTCCAAACATAAAATGACTTTGAAGAAGCTCGATTCTCGATCCTTTGCACCCCTGAGATGCCTATCAAATTAAGAATATAGCATAGTCATAAGCAGATTCAAAGCTGCATCAGAAAGAACATAAGCTATCCCATCACTCATCTCAATGTCATTCCATGTAACTTTGGATGGAGTATTAGGCAAGGAGGAGATACCCCTAACATTTGGAGCAAAACCAACATTTCTTGCCATTGAAATTTCCATGATTGTATTCAAAGATTTTCCTTACAGATCAAGTCCTTCTTTGCCCTCTAAATGGCCCACCATATTGAAATGATGCCAGCTTGAGAAATGGGATCGCTTAAAGATGTGGGAGAGGAGGTTGAGCACTATCTAACCCATTAAACACTTCAAGACTTGACTGAAAATACAGATGCCTCGAGAAACTCCTCTTGTGGCCATCCTTATGGCAACCGTAAGTACCTAAATTAACACGGACTTATTTAGATTGATACCATATTAAACTTTCCTAACCAATTCTACCAAAATCTCGAAGCGTTAATAGAAGCAGCAAAAATACTTTTCAACAACATATATACATGATGACCATCTAGTGGTGGGACGTGCATTCAAACACATGGATATAAGGACCCAAGTTAATTGATAACCAATTAAGTAATCTTAAATTATGTAGTATTGCTTGGGGTGCCCTTCTACAATGCGGAAATATGTATATTTGTAGTATTCTATAATGCTATATACCAATGAGTACATGAATAGGGAAGTGATCAAGAAGATTCTAGAGAAAGCTTAGAAAGTTCTATCGCTTGGATGAATATCACGTGGAAAAATCATAGCCATTGATTCTATATTAGAGGACTATAAATAGGGTAGTCCTTGTTCATTTCTAAGAAGAATTATTCAAGCATTAAAAATCCCAATTCTCTTCTACCAAAAAAGTTTTAAATTCTCTTAGATATTCTCTCTTTTTTTTGTGTGTGAGTCAAAGGTTAGACCATTGTTGGGGGAGGCTGTAAATATAAAAATTGTTTATACAAAACCCTACAGCTTTTTATATTAATTGAGGATTAACATTTTATTGTATTTAGTTCATCCAACTCAGGAGCTGATCTTAGAATGCCTAACAAAGCTTACAATGCCTAATAAAGAAGAAGGTGATATTATCACGAATTTAAGTTTGTGTTATTCAATGATAAATAAAGAACCTTATTATTTGAAATATAAAGAAAGTATAGAGGAATTGTATCCAACTTTCTCCTTTCTCTCGTAAACTTCATCACCCCTCTATAGATGAATCAAAAGATCTCCAAAAATTTGAGAGAAATGCTCCTCTATTTATTTATTTTTTTAAAAATCTCTTGTATAATTATAATATATTTTAATAATTTATTATATCAAACTTCAAAGAAAATCTTTGGTTTTTGATTCCAAAAGCGAAGATGTGAACCAGTATAGGAATGAGACAACAAGACGCGGATGCCGTGAGCGAGGGACCAATGCATTACTCTATTGGTTTAAAGAAAGAAACTAACATATACTTCTCAAGTTCTGCACCAACATCAAGGAAGAAATTACAATGTAGCTAACATATACTTGTCAAGTTCTTCACCAACGTCAAGGTTGTTGCAAAATCATGTGAGAATTAAGCCTTCTAACAAGGTTAACCTCTTGCAAATCCTCTACAAGACTAGGTCCCAAGCTCACAAGTCTTTGAGAAGCAAAGTTATTCAAGATAGATAATCTCATAAATTTATTCCAATAATTACTTCATTGATACATTAACACTTTCTTAAGCATGTTTTTTTATAACCTAAAGAGAGCCATAAAAATTAATAAAGACCTTGCACTAAACAAATCTTATAATATAAGCAGAGGTTCTTTTTCTAAGGGATAAAGACACTGAGCATATGTTTATTTGCATATAATACATAGGAAGAATTCATGCCATAAAAATAAAGACCTAAGGTGAATATGTAAAAATAATCATCAAATAACCTCCACTTTAATCAAAGTGAAAAAAGGGAAAGAATGGAAATAAAAACTCAACCATTACCTTAGTAGTTCAAATCCTAAGAAAGTTAAAGGTTCCATCTATTGCTACCTTATATCCTTCACCCTCATCTTATATCATTCACAAGTCACGACTTTAATAATCCTTTAGTGAAGCCTGTTTGATCATGAATTCCTGAGTATTCAATTCCTATGTATTATACTGTAAACATACGGTCCTCAAAGGTTCTAGACTCAAAGTGGCTAGGGGGATTAGCCACTAATCCACCTTAAAATGGGATAAGAAATTTCATGTGTTTCGCATAGTGACACACTTTTCTTTATTGCAAAAGCCAATGCATGTCGGGGAGGCTCCTTTGGGGCACATTGCAGCCAATATCCCATATATAATGAAAATTAATGGTGGAGATTAGATGTTAGCCAAAGGTAGAGTCAATTGTGTGGACTGTGCCATCAGATTGGAGGAAATTTTTATACCATCGGAATCTTAGGCACCTTCCTCTAAGCAATGAATGAACAGGCCAATTTGGGTCGATCGTAGGTGATTGATAGCAAGCTCAATAGATTGATGGACTAGATCAGGATATGATTGGGCTTTGTTTTCTGTAATTACTGATGGGTCAGTCAAAAATATCAAGCCTGTTCGGTTACAGGGTCCAGCAAGGGTTATTTGGCCAGTTGGAATGAGCCCTGCCGAAAAGTGGTGTGTGTGTGTGTGTGTGTGTGTGCATAGATGCCTCATTCTTGGAAACTCAAGTGAGTCAAGGCCTCCAGTGGCTGGCTTATGTGATGAAATAATATGAATCTGGATCACAGACTACATCAACATATGAGTAATTAGGGAGCCATTAGAAAAGAGGCAATTACAAAGACTCCTTTCTTGGCAACTCAAGTGATTCAATCCCCAATACAGGCATTATATGTAGCCCAAACTAGCAAGAATATTGCGAGATTCATTCACTCCAGCTTTTGGATGAGTAAATGACAAGGGGGAAATTCCAATAGATGGAGAGAACATAATTCTAGAGGTGAGAAATCCTTTGTGGAGATTCACCAATTCTTTCTAGCTAGTACTGATTCTCCGCTGTCAAGATTTGAATGAAGCAAGCTAGGCGCCTAGGCAGGAGAAACCAACTTCAAACCTTTTGAAGACAATTATAATATATTGAGCTGAAGGGTTTTGAAGATAATTTTGACCATAAATTCTAATTTTGACTGAGAGTTATAACTCCCCGCTTCCAATATATAACCACTCATCTCTACTTTCAAGATGTACCCACTCATTTCATCCACTTCATGTAACCACCTCTTCTTCCCACTTCTCACTTTTTTGCGAGAACTTCATTTTTATCCCTATTATAATCACCAAATCATTGTCATGAGTATTTGAGGATTGATTTTGCATAATCTGAGTTTTTCTTAATAAATCAGTAAATATACTTTTCAGTTATTATTGAACATGCTCGTGCTAGGCACGGGTTGTTGTGCTAGTGAGTTATTCGATGGCTACATACCATATTTGAAAAAAAAAAAGAGGATTTTACTTGAGAAGAGGATGTTAAATCTCCTAAATGTTGCAAAAAAAAAAAAAAAAAAAAAAAGTCCTCCAAATGAAATAAAACAAAAGAAAAAGATGTTTCTCTAGAGAGATTCCTCCCCACTTTTCACATGCACATTATTTTTGTCATCTAACCAGAATTGGTAAAGCTCACAACCAGATATATACCATCATGGTGGGTGGTTGTATCATCATAATCATCACTGAGGCTTATCCCATCAACCTGGGGTTAGCTATACAAATCTACTATTACAATCCAAGATAAAGCTACAAACTATATCTTCCCAGCATTTCTGTTCACATTCACAAATAAATTTATGGAGGATGGATAAGAGATAAAATCAGAGCCCCTTTTTACTAGAGTTTCAAAACTCAATAAAACACTAGATGAATAGAAAATGCTTCAGCATCAATTGTTTCTACAAACTCACAGGTTCATTATTCAAAACCATAGCTACTTTCCAAATGTAAAGTATGAAATCAGGTACTCAGGACCACTGTAGAGAAAATGCTTCAAGAGAGGCATGAGTATGCGAGAGCCTTCTCCTCACTCAGCTCTGCTGCTGTGGCATCCAGTTTCTTCCTTGAGAATTCATCTATTTGGAGTCCTGTGTGGAAGAAATAGAGAAACCAACAGAGCCAATTCGCTTTAAAAATTTTGTACTAGTTGGTTACAATTAGCTGTCACTAGAAGAAACCCTAATTTATAGTGTGGGTTGTGAGTAACAAAATAGCAGCTTGCTAGTCTTTTACATTCAGATCTACATAAAGTTTAAATGTAATATTTATTTATCATTCAACAACATTTAAAAAATGATAGGAAAATTGCATAAAATGATCACAAAAGAACACTTTTTTGGGGGAAGATATATGTACATTTAGAAACAGAAAGACAGAAAAGGATTTTTTTAAATGGTGGAAAAAAAATGAAAAGAAAAGGATTGCTCATTAAAAACTCCAAACTTCAAAAACAAACAAAGTTCCTGTAATATTTTACTGAAAAACCATACTTGAAAACCCACAAGACATTCAAAAGTCTGAATTCTCCAAGCTCCATAGTTTAAAATGAAGTCTCTTCACTTCCCCCAAAATTTCAGTTCCGCATTTCCAAAAATTCGCAAATCCTCAAAATTTTAAAGTTCTTAAGTTGGCAAAATTCTTTTACTTCTACTCAAATCTAAAACCTATATATCTTTCTCAAGCTCCAAAGCTTTGTCTAACTCGAGTCCCCATGGTCCATCATCATTCAAGGCTCGCTGAATAGACATCACTGTCTCTGCAAGCTATGGCCCATAAAAAAAAAAGTGGTACGGTCCATCAGATACAATCAGCTTATGGCCTAGAAAAACGCCAAACTTCGAGTTCATCAACCATGGTCCATCAAAGAATGAGCACAGCCCTTCAAAAAAATGAAGTTCACTTTGCCTATACAACCAAAGCCATGGCATTACAGACTACAGGCCTATAGTTCATGAATATCAACGCATCCCAAGGGCTCAGCAAAATGTCGAACTCTTGCTAATGTAGAGATTGCCTGCTACTTCAAATTCACATGTTAAGAAAACAATACATTGTTGGAAATAAAGAAAAGGTTAATATATACTAGAAGAGAATACAGAAACCTTAACAAATGTTCTCCAGCTTTGCAGAAATGGCAAGTTTGAGTTATAAAATGAATAGTTTGCTTGGTTGGGCATTTACTTTTCCTTGGTTATGCTTTTCAAGACTTAGATTTAGAAAGAGTTTGCTGCTTCAATTTGCATGTTAAGAGATGATATCATGAAATACATGGAGTAATAAACCAAACCAAACCAAACCAAATCAAGCCTTTTCCCACTAGGTGGGGTCGACTATATGGATTTGACGATGCCAATCAAATCTGTTTAGGGCCATGTCCTCCGTTAGATCCATGTAAGCAAGGTCATGTTTAATAATTTCTTTCCAGCTTCACTTGGGTCTCCCTCTCCCTCTCCTACTCCTGGCAATCTCCATGCTTTCACACCTTTTAACAGGTGCCTCAGGTGGACGCCTTCTAACATGGCCGAACCATTTCAGTCGATTTTCTCTCATTTTATCTCCAATCGGTGTTATTCCTACTTTGCCCCTAATTTTCTCGTTCCTAATCCTATCTCTCCTTGTGATCCCACACATCCATCTTAGCATTCTCATCTCCGCAATTTCCATCTTCTTAACATGATTATGCTTTACTACCCAACACTTTGATCCATATAACAACGCTGGGCGTACCGCCACCTTATAATACTTTCCTTTAACCTTGATGGGGACTTTCAGATCACACAAGATGCCCGAAGCACTCCTCCATTTGCTCCACCCGGCCTGAATCCTGTGACTTACATCAATATCAATCCCTCCATCTTGTTGCACCATAGATCCAAGGTGTCTAAAGTTTTCTTTCTCTACAATCTTTTATGTGCCCAAACTTACTTCTATGTTACCAGGTGTTCTACTTTGACTAAACTTGCATTCCATATATTCCGTCTTGCATCGACTTAGCCTAAACCCTTTAGTCTCTAATGTTTTCCGCCACAATTCTAGCTTAACATTCACTCCTTCTCTCGTCTCATCCACTAAAACAATGTCATTTGCAAATAGCATACACCACGGCACCTCATCCTGGATATGTCTTGTAGTCTCATCCATAACTAGGGCAAACAAGTACGGGCTTAATGCCGAGCCTTAGTGTAGATCAATCGTGATAGGAAACTCTTTAGTCTCTCCGTCAGTCGTTCTTATAGATGTCATGACTCTATCATACATATCCTTTATCGCCTCAATATATGCGACACACACTCTTTTCTTTTCTAGTACTCTCCATAGAATCTCCCTAGGAACGCGGTCATAGGCATTCTCCAAGTCAATGAACACCATATGTAAAATACATGGAGTAATGATAAAAAAAAAAAAAAAAAAGACACATAATAAAGACAATAAAGAAACTTTAACAAAAGTTCACTAACTTGCAGAAATGTCAATATTCATGTCATGAAATTCATGTAGCCGACCCCAACATAGTTGGGATGAGGGTTTGATGATGAACTGATAATGATGATTTCACTAACTTGCAAAAATGTCAATATTCATGTCATGAAATTATTGTAGCTGATGATTTACTCTAACAATGAGCAGTAAAATTTTCCCAAATGACTCAAATCCACAAGGAATGACAGGTAAAGTTTCCTGGTCAACATGCATACCTTGTACGATAGTCCATTCCCCATTGCAACAAGTAACTGGGAAAGAATAGATAAGGCCCGCCGGAACATTGTAACTTCCATCAGAGTAAACGCCCATGGAAACCCAAGTACCCTAAGTTCCAAAGACAAAAATATGCTCATTATCGATACATTTAAAAACAATGCACATTGTACAATAATCTTAAGAAAAATACCTCTGGGGTTCCGAGCACCCAGTCACGTATGTGATCACAAGCAGCGCTTGCAGCTGATAATGCGCTCGAGAGCTTCCGTGCTTTGATGATAGCAGCACCACGTTGCTGGACAGTGGTGATGAATTCTCCCTTCAACCTTTTTAAAGAAAAATAAATAACAATAATTATAAGTTTACTCATGAAATTAAATAAGAAGAAAAAAAATTATTTTGAAATGATATTTCATTGTTTTATACCATTCATCGTCAGAAACAAGCTCCTTAACAGGCTTTTCTCCACCTTGGGTTTTAACGGTGGCATGATTAACATCAGGATATTGAGTTGATGAGTGATTCCCCCATATGATAACATTCTTAACTTCACTGACTTGAACATTCAGCCTCTCTGAAATCTGACCCAATGCCCTGTTGTGGTCCAGTCGTGTTAGGCATGTGATGTTTTTCTCAGGTATGGATGGAGCAAATTCTTTCAGAATCAAAGCATTTGTATTTGCTGGATTGGCTACTACCAGCACCTGTGAGATTTGCAGTAAATCAACGGTCAATAATTTGCCATACTATGAATAAAGTAAGGTCATTTAGTAATAAGTAATAACATAAATAAGGGTATAAATTCCCCACTTTCTAATGGCTTAAGGCTGAGTGGTGTTTTTACCTTGCAATTTGCAGCTGCATGCTTTTCTAAAGCAGAAGCCTGAGACTTGTAAATGGAAACATTTTTTGACATCACATCTTTCCTCTCCATTCCTTCTTTCCTTGGGAACCCACCAACCATAACAGCTATGTTCACACCAGTGCATGCCTCAACAACATCAGTCGTAGCCACAACACCTGGAAGATTACAAGTTGTTCGCTAAAATCATAATTGATCACTGATGTTGTACATTGCGCTAGAATCAGTTTCTGTAAATTGGGTGTTACATCTTATAGAAGGGAAAGAAACACACCTTTTAGAAGAGGAAATGCAGCATCAACCAACTCCATTTTCACTCCATTCAAAGACTCTGCAGCGGGTGGAATATCAAGCATGTGCAAAATAACAGGTTGATCGGGACCCAGCATCACTCCTCTGGCAATCATAGGAACAAGAGCATATCCTATTTGTCCTGCACTCAAATTAACTTTGCTCAAAATATTGTGTGATAAAACAAAAAGGGAAGTTACAAATACATATGTTTTCACGACTTCAACCATTAGATCTCCTTGGTAATATTTTGTACAGGTAAAACATGAAAAAGTCAAAAAACAGAAAGAATGAGCGTGGGAACCATAAATTGAGTGTATCTAAACTTAGGGGAAGACCCAGATACAAGCATCTAGGTGCGGTTTCACCCATCAAACCACGGTGCACTTCCAAAATCTATATGAAAATTCTAGGTACACTTGAATATTTCAATAAAAATTGTGGGTCCACCCTCAAAATCCACATGAAAATCATCGGTTTACCTCCAAAACCAAACTAGGGTCCGCACCCCTCAAGCGAAAATCCTGGTGAAAATCTTGTCTATGCAATCTTTTCTTTTCTTTTCTTGAGATTAATCCTAGATGAATATATATATATATATATATATATATATATAGACACACCTAAAGTTTACAATTTCCACCACAAAAGTCAGCATCAGTGCAGATCACTGATATTCATTTGGATCAGGATTTACAAATACTGGAAAACAGTAACCCACTTCTTGTGATTTCCCCCATTCCCAAACCTCCCCAGCTACTCAATTACATCCATTCTGCCAAAATAACCCAATCTAATTCAGATTTGGTGTAACCTTAGATTTAACATCCTGATTCATTCAATCTTGTCAAGTAGAAGATCCAACCAAAACCAAAAGTGCTTTTTAAAATAAAATCCCAGCACCAAAAAAAAAAAAATTTGGATATGAAGTTGATTGATACTAATAAGAACAATCCTTTTGAGGATATTACTGGATTCAATCAATTTCAAAATGTCTGCTGCCAGTCCATCTAAAACAACCAAACTTTCTAACCATAACTACCACCATGTACAAAACAAACATGCTTCAAACATTCACATCCAGAAGATCATGTGCAGAAATGTAGAAAACAGAATCTGATCCATTTCAGACAATCATATGCAAAAAATCTACAAAATAATAAGATTCAAACCCCTATACATGTTTACAAATCATTACAAATGTTGTATGGAGCAGAAACGATCAAACTAAACTAGTTTTCTGTATCAATTACAATGCTATCAGGTGTTCGATCTATATGTGCAGAGAGAGAAATTTGAGGGACCTGCGGCTCCAGTAACGAGAACTCGAACAGGTTCTTTCGCCATTTGATCGATCGGATGAGAGCAGCTGCGATGAAAATGAGTAAACACTGGTCACACAGACCAGGTCTATTTATCTTTTTTCAGGTGGGCTGGGCTCGGGACAGGCAATCATGGGCCGAGTTGGGCTAGGGCAGGGCTTGGGGCCTATCATTTAAAACTCAGACTGGGCCTAGCCTTAACCCGGCCTATAAACACCCCTACTTGGAGACTCGTATATTCGAGAAGGAGAGAGCCCTCTAACGCGGGGAGCCGGGGAGTAAATTTGTACATGCAAGGAGTGATATAACTCGCACATGCAGGAAGTGGGGGAGGATAGGGTACGCATCTTAATTACTACTAGGGTAAAAAGTGGAAGTTGTTATCAACATGGCATGTAGGATTGCAAATGGGACGGCTCCAGGTCAGAACCATAGTGGACTCAGACCTGTTTCTAAATAAGGGCTCTGGTTCCGGATTCGGTTTTGACTCAGAACCTCTGTTTTGTTGCTTCCAGACCTAGTTCCTATAGGAAAATCCGAATCCAATTTTGGAACCAGGTAAAACTAAATGACTTGAATCTAGTTCCAAAATCAATTCTGATTTTTCTTTAAAATAAGCATATCATTCAACTTATAATAAATTACCTCTAATATTATATATGAAAATGTACAAAAAAAAGTTACTTTTGAGGTATAGTTTGCAATATCAAAGGCTCATATGCCATGTCTCGGGTCCATGAGTCGGAATCTATATGGATCCTGAACCGGACCTGTTTATTAATCGGAATCTAAATTGGATTCTGGATCTGGACACTTTTATGAATCGAAACTTAAAATAGGTTCCAGACCTGATTTTTTCGGGTTGAAACTTCTGAGTAAATAGAGGATCGGATATCCGTTTACAATCGTAATGGCATATTTGTTTGGAGGAATCTCTGACATAAATCTCATCTATCTAAGATTTGCGACAAAAATGTAGTTATTGCTACTGGAACAATTGGAATTTGTTAATTTTTTATTTTACTGAAGATAAAGAAAAAACTAAGATGTTTGACATTTGTGTAATACCACAGAAGAGGGAACAGCATAGAAATTATTTTCCTACTTGGTCGGACTATGTTTCCTCACTTGTGAGAAAAATCAGTATAATTGCATTGCTTTTGTGCAAATAAGTGCAATGCTGCACTTGATGATTTAAGAAATCCTTTTGGAGAAGTGTTTAGAGAATTTGTACTTCTTTCCCAATAAGAAAAATCTACAAATTCTTAAAAACAAACGAGCTCTTAATGATTAACCATTAAAAAAGTTAGATCAATTAAATAGTGCTAGCCGTCTCATCGAAAATACGAAAATTTCAATGAGTGTAATTTTTATTTTATTCATTCAATGGCCTTCGATCAGACATGAAATCATTTGTCATGCATTAGTCTTTCTAAAAGTCTTGGAAAGAATTCGGTGGGCTCTACAAATTAATGTGCTGTTTCAAAATGTGGAGGAGAGCTTCCTGTTTGAGAGGGCTGCTTGTGGTTGGAATTGATAGAAAGTGGAAGACTGAATCAACGGGTCCTTTGTACGATAGAAACTGTGCAAATGTGTCCCCTTTTTTTTGGAGGATCCTTACTAGTTTTAGTGCAAAGTGTGAAATCCTTTTGAAAAGTAAAGTCACCTGCTTTTTATATGAGATTTTCTTGAGCAAATTGAAATCTGGTGGTGGCGGATGAGGAAGAGTCGAGATCAATAACAGTCCGCCACGTCATCCAAAAATTTAAGTGTAAATTTTTTAAAACTTTAAAATCGCCTAAATTTTTGGATAATATGGCGGACTGTTATTGGTACATTCACGATAAATCTATAACAACTGCGATAGGTTATCCAAACTCGATGTGGAAAGCAAGATTCTGAAATTAAGGCTGGGTTTTGCAACTTAAAAATCTGTCAGAACTTATAGAAGTAGTTGAAAATAAGTAAAACCCAAAGTTGAATTAGTTGGACAGGCCATTAATTATTTTCATATCCTCATTATTTTTACATCCAATTGAGCCACTCAAACTGCAAATTTGCCCTCCAGTCCCAGCCCATTTTTTAAACATTAATCCTACATAGTCCATTGGTTGGTGTAGCATCTCCCATCAACATCTCAGTATTTCTGAAGATATGTGATTTTTCATGTGAAGTGGTGCATAATCACAAGATTTACAGAAAAGGTAGGTCATGCATCGTCCATGAATGAAAACAAATTTCTATCTACATTTTGATGAGGACTTGAACCTTTTTTTTTTTTTTTTTTTTGTTTTTTTGGCACAACATAGGAATTATATTAAAGGGAAACAGAGTTTAGAACAATAGAGCAAAACAGCAAATCAGAGATACAAAGTTAGAAAGACAGACATCAAAAGGATGGATGACCTGAAAACAGTCAAAAGGAGCCATCCTGAACCCTTTAAACAATAGCTGGCAGCAGATCCATTGTTTGTTTCCAGATTGGCATAATATCCAATGCCATGGTGGTTGCTTGTTGGATTGAGGAGACTAGAACAGGACTGTCTTCTTCAATTTGAAAGCTGCAATTAGCATTCCCTTGCAGACTTCCAACCCTTTTTTAAGGGCTAATAATTCAGCCTTTAATGGGTGAGCACTAGCAGCCTTAACTTTCCCAGCATAAGCAGAGAACATGATGCCAAAAGGATCTCTAATAATGCCACCAATACCAGCTTAGTTTGAGCCTTGAATCTTGATTGAAAGAACCATCAAAATTCAACTTAAACCACCCAGGAGGTGGTGGGAGCCATTGATCTATAGATGAGCCAACATAGGATCCTGGCCATGCATACAAATGAGATTAGTTTTATTGCATAATTTGAGAGATAGTCTTAGATCTAATCTGATTTGGATGAGGGGGTAGGCAATTAAATACAAGGCTGTTACAGGCTTTCCAGACATACCATGATGCTATGGTCCCTAATTTTATCTTGTTAATGGATTTGTAGTTTAAGAACTGAAGGGACATGTTTAAGCCTTAACACAGGCTAAGGTCCCAGACCAGTTTCTCTTTTAGATTCCAAATCCAATTAATTATTCTAGGGTTAATTAAACTAAATCCAGAAAACAAGCAATCAACCACAGAGAAGGAGACACATGATTATTTATGTAGAAAAACCTACTCGAAAAAAACTACGGGTCTTACCGTCTAAACCAACAGACAACCAAATACCATAGAATAGAAAGTTAAAAAAACTCATAGATCCCTTCCAAGTTGCAACTCAACCAAATGATTGTGAAGATCTTGCTGACGACTCGTTGTACGTTTTCACCGTGCTTGAACCAACCACCTTGAACGCCTATTCAAAGTGAATCTACTTCAGAAGAGTAGATGAAAAGAACTCCAAAGTCTTGAAAACTTCAACAATGCAACTTTGATGAATCTTTGAAGAAGAAGATGGATCTCTCAAGAGTTTCTTGGGTTTAGAATATGAAAGAGGTTCAAAAGACACCTTTAGGGTTGCTAAGGTGTTCAATTTATAGGCCATGGGACGTGCATAGGGTTTCCAAAGATGAGAGGACTCAAACTAATAAGTTGAGATAAATTAGAAAGAAGTTTCCAAATAAAATTTTGAAATCGCGAATTGGGCGCTTAAGGGCAGGGCCATGTCAGCTCGAGCTCGCGACATTCTGTTTCCAGTTGTTTTGCGCTTCATGCATTGGGCTTGATCGGAACAGAAAACAGCTTGAGCGCGTGAGCTTCTGTCTGGAGTTCACTCGAATGGGTAAGAGCGTCCGCTCGAATGCCTAGTGTGTTTTCAACCTTCTTGATTTCTCTTCTCAAGACTTAAATTCCAGTTACTCCTACTGAGATATTCATCTCATAATAGTTTAATCATGTTATAGGTAGTTTGTGTTGTAAGGAAAACTCCCATTGTATGAAGATCCTCTACTCTTACCTTTCAAATATGTTGTCAACAACGTTAAAAAAATAAATTTCGGATCCAGCAAAAATTACCAGATGCACAATCTAAGGAGATAAAAATAATGCTTTCAGCCATGAAATGGATATTGCCTTTATGGAGTAGATGAGAAAATGGAAATGCTAATAGGCTTGATTGTTTTTCCAATATTGTCATATCTAAAGGCCTATTATATACTTGGTTAGGTAGAGTGCCTCAAAATCTCTAATGAGGAGTGGGGCTCCACCCAAGGGGGAGTATTTAAAAGTATTTATGTTGGTGGGAATCGTTAGTGAAGGAAATCTAATATGTATTAGAGTCAACTGGTCGTGAGTTCGAATCCCAAGAGGAACGACTCGGTTCAAATATATATTTATACGTGTCGCTAAAAATGCAGCCTCTACTAATATCTCGAGATTTTGGTAGTAATGGTTATCTAAGGAAACTTAATAATGCCTTTGAGATCATTTGTTTTGACAGTTTATGCCTATCACATAATAAATCTTAATATTTTATATAACTTGAATGGGCTGTCTTCCTCTGTATGTGTGGGGCTCTCAATTGGTTTCCATCCCCCTTTGCTTGATTGCTGAAAAATACTTCAGATTTTATAGGAGCATCTACCTTAGGGTTCGTTAATTCTGTTGGGAGTTATAAATAACTAGAAGGCTTACCTTCAGTGGTAAGCATTCTTATTGGCATTCTAAAGAGCTTTGTTAGTATTGCAAAAAAAAAAAAAAAAAAAAAAAAAAAAAAAAAAAAAAAAAACTACTTCTTTTGTATTGAGAAAATTTACTGACACTCAAAATGGAGTATGGTATTATTATACAACTTTCATTGCAGTATAAATTATTACAAACCATCAATCATCACACTCTTACAAGAGTACATTTCACATACAAGCCCAAGAACAATTCAAACAGGCAGCTGAAAACCCCATCAATACAAATCCCTTACAAGACAATTACATGCATGTTCACTGACAGCCATGGCCAAAACACACAACACCCCTGGCTACAGCCCACTCCTCTTTGGGCCTGATTGGAATCAGCTTTTACAACCATTACACAACGCCCAAGCCATGGCTGAAGGGCTAGGACAGGGCCTGTATCCTCAAGGCACATCTATATGGCCACTTCTATTCGACAAAAAACATATATACTTCCAAGTATGGACCCATATTGCTAAATAGGCTAGACCCAATGCTTCTGAGCCAGAAAAAGGGTCCTGTAGCAAAATGGACTGTGCTTCATAGCAGTCCAAAAGATCACCAAGCACCAAACCGGTATACATGATAGAACCCAAAAACTGGCAACCAAATACAAATCCCAAACCCAATTAAATGAAAGAAGAAGATCAAGAAGAAGAAGTAATGAATGAAATGGTGAGACAAAACCCATGCAAGAACATGAGAAAAAAAAAAAAAAAGAACACTTTGCATGAATTACATGGCTCCACGAGCAAGCATTTCCTGGTACTCTCCAAGGGATATCTCACGTTGCAGCCTCATGTCTTCATAGAACTTGGAGATGAACTTCTCAGCTCTCTCATCTACTCCCCAAAGGGGCAGCTGCACTGCTTTGGAAGACACTGTTCCTTTGGAAGTTGTGGCACTTGGTGCACCCTTGTTGCTTGTGGTTGGCTCCAGGAGCTTGACTGGAGCCAAGACGGGCTCGGTGAAGAGCTCGTCGACGTATACGGGCCGATGGAGGTGTTGTTGGCTTCGGTTCACATGAGGTGCGGAGGTCAGTATGGTTACGGCTGGTTTCTCACGGCGAAGATGGAGTGGTGGCCGGCGTAAGCGGTCGAGGAATGAAGAAAGGGTGTTGAGCTGTTTCTTGGTGTTTTTGATGGGTTTGGATTGTTTGAGCTTGTGTAGTTTGGATTGGAGTGTGGAGGTGAAGAACTTCCATCCCCTTCTAGGGGGTGGAAGCTTCTTTTGCAGGTTGAAACAAGACATGAACTGAGAAAGAAAGATTGTTTTAGGTAAGGTAAGAGGAGAATGAGGCCTCTGTATATATTATTATAGTAGATGGGACTATGGACTGAAATCTAAAACCTTCTTTGCTTTTGATTTGAAACCTTGCACTCTCCACTTTAATATTTTTAATTTTGGGTGGTGAGAAATGGCCCTGTTTTCTCTAGTAACTACATTACTGCCACAACTATTTTTGCCTGTCACCGACAAGAAGTTTGAAAACTAAATGTGAACACAGTAATCTGTCTTCCTTGGGTGCTAAGAAAACTCTCTGACTCCTACCCAAAAAGAATAAATAATTTGTCCATGATTGCATTGAGCCCCCCTAGATGTTAGGAAAATTGTGTGTCCCGATTGTCATTGGGCCCACACCAGATCGAGCCCGACGGTGTGCCACGGATGAACTCTCAACAAGTCTTGATCTGGTTGAGTCAGATAAGGATAAAACTCTTGGTGGCAGAGTTTGGATCAAGTTCAGACTCTTAGTTGGCAGAATTCCCACGCTGGTCAAGAGATGTGGGATTCCAGGAGGGGTAGAGTACATAGTAGTCGTGACTCCTAGGGATTGCTCTATATAAAGGAGATGAGAACCTTTGCTTGATGATCCAGTAGATCTGAGAGCATTCGCAACGAGTTCGTTTGTCTACCTTACACCCAAACGCACAAGGTTCTCAGCGAGTTCGGTTTCGACACCTATCTGGAACCAGCAATTTCTTTCACTAGATGCATCATAGTCAAGAGTAGCAGACGAGCCAAATAACACTCTATTTTGATCATCTTAACCCTTAATTTTAGGCATTGCAAAGCAACCAGTTTGTTAAATGTAATGCATATTTTTGAGATTTATAGTTCGATCCAATGGTGGGTAATAATTAGATCAGTGATAAATTGGTACGAGTCCAAATTTATGGGGTAAGTGTATGTTAGATAGCTCAAATTACTTTTCAATGGATCCTATTATAGATTATGGTAATGGGGTTTAGTTTGTTTTTCAAAAAATATATGTAATTTGCAATGCAAAACAAGAAACAAGAAACAAGAAAAAAGCATAGAGAGGAGGAAGTATGGGTGTAGCTGTAATTTCTCTTGAAGGGATGACTACTTCTGGTGGAAAAAAGCATGATTCCTTTCGGCAAGCATGGGCCAACGCCTACCGTTGGAGGAAAAGAAGCTTGACCTGGAAAAGACTTCTTTGTGGCCCTTTTTGCTGGAATGCCTCCAATTTCTTCTACCTTTCCTATCTTTCATATCTTGACCTATTATACTATGTGGATTGAAATGAAGAAGAAAAAAAAAAAAAAAAAAAAACCAGGAGGTCAAAAATAAAAGGTTAGGTTGATCTAATTCGAGTGATGTTTGGATTACTCCTAATTCACATTGTACCCCTATTATCACCTACCCATATAACCCTCACCAACACAAATAGGAAATGATCATGGGTGTTTACATGTGTGGTGAAATAAATGTCATATTATAGTAAATGTGGCATAAACTATATGGTGAAGTAAAGTGACAAGAGAGTAGTTAAGTAGTTGATTTTTCTATTAGGTTTACTTTACCACACTTTACTCATGTTTAATGAGGTAAATAAAAAGTGACTTGGGGCAAAATTTATGGTAAAAAAAAAAAAGGTGGCAATTAGACTTTAATTTGTCACTCTATTTTTTTACCCAAACATGGTAAAGAGAGAATATTTGACCTACCTTTCTTGTTTACTTTAACGATTGCTAAATACCTATATTTTTGTAGAGAGGGAGAAGCCTAACTACAAGCTAACAGGATTAGCTGATTGACATGCATTCATTTAACTACCTTTCAAAGTCTACATTGTTGATGTGATATGTTGAACTCAATTCCACCCTAGTGACTTCCATTGGAGCGACGGTCACCATCAAAGATTACTTGAGCTTATTGATAAGATTAACTTAATGTAATCATACATACATACAAACTAATCACATCCATAAGAAGGGAATGTGTGACGTTTTCATGTTTCTCAAGGCCAATTTTCTATTGTTTCTGAGAGAGCCTTGCCCATTGCATTGCCCTTTATATGAAAGGAAGAAATGAAGCACTAACTTTGAACTTTCCCCTTTTGATAAAAACATTGTCACAAAATCACTACTTGCAAGCTAGCATCTCACTTGAGAAATGCCTCTTCTTTTTCAACTTTTTTTCTTGCATTTGTGGGTGGCAATGTTAGGTGCTTTCCTTCCAAAAAGTAGTGGCTTGAAGATTACGAGACCAGGAAGAAAAATTGTATCTACTTAATTTTAGGGAGCACCTGTACCATATGTCACGTAATATTCCTTCGCATATTATAAACCTTAAATTGTCTTTACACGTAAGTTTCCCATGTAAAAAATAAAGATATTTGACTGACAGATGAAGCAAATATCCCCCGCCTTGGCTGTCATGATCCAGGAAAAGACTTTCCACGATTTTGTTCAGGATTCCATGTTTGGTTACTGATTCAACTCACTGGTTCTAAAACGCGGTTCGACTCCATAAAAGTCGGTTTAGTTACCCAACCAGGAAGAAGATTTGAGTGAGAACCGAACCGGTCCTTAACAAACTATGGCTAGGTTCAAGTTAATCTGTTAAGACTCAGTCATTCTGCCAAGCCAGGTTTCCTTAGAGTCCATCTATTATGGTGACAGCTGAGTAATTATTTCCAATCAAAGGAGAGCCAATTTGATGAAGATTTGAGGATCTTCACCTTTCCTAGGATTTCAACAGAGGGAAAGGTGCAGAAATCTTACTAGCTGCAAGTTGGAACCAGTTGATCCTTCACATCCATCTGTAGATGTTCAGCCGTCCGCGACCATCAATGAATCAATTAATATAAAAGCCAATTTGACCATTGATCAAGCTCACTTACTCCCATGAAATTTGGATTTTGATTTGACAGAAAATCGACTGTATGGTTCAACTCCTAAACAAAAGGGGCAGTTAGGAGCTGTGGCTTAAGCCAGTTTGGCAACCAAATTCTAAAGGTTTTCGACGAGGATTTGAAAAATCTACATTTGGCAATTTCAATCTTCAAATATTTGGGCCGATGGAAATCCTCATTTTTTTTTTTTTAAAAAAAAGGGAACTTACAACTATAATATGGGATCAAAGGATGTATAAATTGGACAAAAAAGAAGCTATCAGTGCCACCTTCTGGACAAATGAACTGATAGCTCTGTTCTTTGGCCAGCATGACAGCAGTAAATAGACCACTTCAAATTTCCCTTGCATGGAGACCAGTACCCCTTCACACAAACAAAATATTTTATCTTTACACAGTAACATTTAGGAAAGCAAAAGGATGTATAATTTCATGGTGTGTTCAAAGGATGTATAAGGTTAACAGAAAAAAAAAAAACAGAAGCTATTGCCGCCGCCTTCTGGACATACGAACTGCATACTCCATTCTCGGTCCGCATGCCAGCAGTTCACCCATTAGCCCACCGTAAACTTCCATTGCATGAGGATCAGTCGCCCCTTCACACAATCTATTTTATTTTACACAGTAACATCCAGCCACTCTTTCTTTAAAAAAAAAATAATAATCATAATAATATCCCGCGATGATAGGGGGTTTTATTCAACAAAAAATCCCCAAAATAAATAAATTGTTATTCATCTAGTTTTCCTCCATCGGGAGGATACAATTATCCTTTCTTTGTCATGAGAACAAAAAAAATGGAATGAACACACCAGTTCAACTCTGACCTGGTGGTGAGAAGCTGGCGATTGATTCATCAACAGAGCAGCAGCAGTAACAGAAACTAAATGAGGGCTTTGATACCAAGTTGCTGCATTTCTCTTAGCCTCCATATTGGGTAGAGGGAAACTTCTTCTCCACCCAACTCTTCATCATCCACTTGTTGCATGGCCCATGCATAATATACAGTGTGGATTGTGTCCTGAAGAAAGAAGCCACTACAAATGAGAAAATATTTTCATCCTCTTATTATAATCGCCTAATTTCAACAATAAAAGAAATTAGAGCATATTCATACATATATATGCAAATACAAAATGCATGCATGAATATGAAGTTATCTTTTCTTTTCTTTTCTGTTTTTTCTAAATATGCATTTATCTTCCCAAAGAAATGTTTAAAAAATTCCTTCACCCGTGACCTCAAAATTGCAAAATTACTTGTATCCTAAATAAGCCCAGGCCACCAGAGTGGACCATTTGATGCAAACAGCTTCAACCATAATTAAAAATATATATGGTGAAGAAAAAACATAAGCAAAACTATCTCATGGTTTCAATGGTATTGACCTCCTTGAATGTTTTTTAATGGATTGGATAAGAGAGGGTATTTGTCCAGTCAGACATGGTCCAGTCTAGTACTGTTATATATAATGCGACTGGACACGCGTCCATATAACATGCTATGTCTTGTATGCCCGCCCATGTAAAGATACACATTCATATGGGCACACATGGATGAGAATGTTTCTGCACTGAAAGCATGCCTGTAGATCATTTTATCTCTCTCTGTGTATCCGAGCATGTTAATGGTTATATGCATTCACAAATATGCATGTAAACCTCAGTGTATCTGGTCTGTACCATTCAAAAAGTACGGGGAAAAAAAAAATCTGGTCTGTTTCTGACATGCCTTCCATTTTATGTGTATACATCACGAATGAACTTGTGTACAACCCAGCAGTTTTACCTTTCCACCCTCTGTTACTGAACCATGTCTATCACGTACACAGTAGACCTGCTGTGTTTGGAACTGCAACAATATAAAATGGAAAGATAGATCAGCTTGGTTTCCAATGCTGTATTTTTCATGTTCACAGCTAAATGAAAGGATGGATGAACTTGCTTACAGCCACAATGATTATAGGAGAGGTTCCCATCATTTTGGTTTCTCTGACATCCACCTCTGATATATGTAGAATCTGCAGCATGGTACAAAAACAGTGCAAACTTGAGGTGCTGTTAGATAAAGAAAATCATTTTCAGTGGATCACCGATAAAAACATAATTTATCTTGACAGAAATAAATGCTTCTGACTGGAAATGATTTAAAGAAAACAATGGTTGTAAAAGTACAAAATATCAAAGAAGCCAAAAGTTCTATCTTGAACAGGAGGTATCCAATTTACAATCTACATCCATGCAGTAGTGCTACATATAATTTCAGAATAAGAGAGAAGCAGTGGCATCCATTATTGGATGCAAAGTGTATTTATTCTACATGGAAGGTATTGTGTACAAGCAATACCTATATGTCGTATGGAAATATTTGAGGGTATGAATGCACGGGCATGATACTGGGAACCCGGCCAAAATTCCGCAAATCAGACAGGATGTTTCTCCACTCCCAAAATGATGAGCTAGTTTTAGACCTAACAAAACGTTGTTATTATTGTAGTTTATCCAAATTAGGCAGCCATTGTCTTCAACCCCAACCCATTCCCATCACATTACAGAAAAGTCCTTTCTTTCCTTCTCTTTCCCTCATGAGGAAATTGATAGAGAAAGTATACAGAAATAGATGTACACTGTTTTTCTATCATGATAACCAGTATATAAATACTTCAACGAAACCCTACCCATTTTTTTGCCAACCAATAAGCCAAGTAATTAGCATCTCTAAGTACACTGCTGCCTCATTCTCTAATGGGTTTTTTTAGTTCTATTTCACTTTCCAAAAAAGTCACTTTCCAAGGGGCCTCAGATATCCTTTTTGCCCAAGACAACACATTGTAAGAATTGGCTATGACTGGTAGGGTCCCCAGGAGCTTTCCAGAGGGCCTTAAGCGTCTAGAAAGGCACTTGTTTCTTAACTGTTCCCCTCCTTCCCTCCCTCCCTTCCCCACTCCCTCTATGATAACGTGACAAAACCTGCAATTATGTTATTTTTGTCCCCAGCCCCCATAATCTGCCAAACCAGAAAACACAAAAAAAGGCTCTCCCATCTACAAATTTTAGACAGAAATGAGGTACCAGATATGATAAGAATTCAGAAGTATCCTTGTATCATGATTCATGATCATGTGTTAGTTCAATCCACACCTTAGATTGACTTGTAGCTTTTGGATGAGCCCTTCCATAAAAGCAAACCAGTTTCTATTCAAAATGGAAAAAAAAAATATTCACTCTATTGTGGTCAAAACCCAGATGCCAGAAAGCACTCTGGTGATGGTCAATTTGTTCTGTTTTGGCCAAGATGTTTCATCAGGGTATGAAAAAAGGACCTGCCATCTCAAGCATGGTCCCTATTTCCATCTGTCTTAGCGGCTTTTCCAGATTTCTCAGAGTAACCTTTATTTTTTCAGTTTGTGACATTTTACTTGACTTTCTAATACACTTAAAGCAATTTTTGTTAAAGAAACTAACACATTTTTAAAAAACGAAAAGCACATGAAACAGTCTCTTTCAAGGAAAGAAAGACGGGCACATAAATACTTCTTTTAGGAAAACCCACCTGTCTTTTCTGAGAGAGAACAAGGAAAGTACCAAAGGAATGAAGTATGACATTAAAATAGTTTTTAACAATAAAGTTTGCAACATCCACCGAAGTGGAGACAACTATGAAGGTGCTGTATATTTGTCCTGCCACAAATGCGACGAAGGAGAATTTTCCATAAAAATTCTTAAGTTTCACTTCTTCCATACTCCCCACAAAGTGAAAGCAAATACACTACCAACAGAACTTTACATCTTACGAAAAGGTTTCATCAAGCAGACATCCATGAGGTATCTAGTAGAGTAATAAAGAATTTGATGTATCACTACATAAGGGATGAAAAGTTGGTTCACCAAATAATGTATGGAAAGTTGATCCTGACTCCTGACTCCTGAGTTTTATTTTTACAAACACATCATATGTTTGGTGGGAACATATTGTGGACATTTAAAATAGTTTAGTGTCAAGATTTTGTTGGCTGCTTCTGTCCAAATTTCAAACAAAACTTGGCACTCTTGAGGGCCCAGGAATTTCCAAAACATGCGAGCTGAGATATGCACAATTAAAGTAGAAGAAATCGATAATGAAACAAATTTTGTAGAGAAAGCATGGGATGGCCAAGGCCAAATCCTTTGTTCCAACATAGAAGGGAAGAGATATGCGCAATTAAAGTAGAAGAAATTGACAATGAAACAGATTTTGTAGAGAAAGCATGGGACGGCCAAGGCCAAATCCTTTGTTCCAACATAGAAGGAAAGGTGTAGGTGACTACTGTTAAGAATGAAGAATGGTTTCTAGGGATTCTATTTCAAAGGGGCATCAAATTTCTCCAGATTCCTAAAATATTTACATCTTCAGTTGTTATAAAAAAAAAATAAAAATCACATCTTTAGCCAAACAGACTTTTTGCAAAGCACATCCTTTCGAACAAGAAGGCTAGGGTGTTTTCTGTAACCAGATATTTTACAGCCAAATTCTGTTTTAAGATTCAGTATAGTGAAAGGTAATGAAACAAATAAAAAATGATCACCACATTCTATCTTTAATACCTTCCTATTCACTTAACTTTTTCCTTTTCATTGATATCTAGTCAATGAATTCAACAAACATCAGTCACTGATGTCATTGGAGCCATTTCATCTGGTCACCAAAGATGGAGTCAAAATAGAAACTGAATGACGAGTTCATTAAACTTTGAATGAAACTGGATAAGATCCAATCGAAGAAAGTGGTCCTACATACCTTGTTATCGAAGAAGATACCCTGGCTCTCATATGCTCTGTGCTCTGCTCTACACCGCTCAATCACTTCAGGGCTACAGTTTTTCTTCAATGCTTCAACATCACCCTGTGCATAGTTATACATTTGTAAATATTTTGGATCCAAACAGTGTGGGACTCACAGGATACCTAGTAAAAAAAAGGTGCCGACATGCAATTTTTATGGGGAATGCTAATATCAAATATAGGTTTTTTCCATGCACATTTCCACAAATCTAAACAGCCTAGATGTGGCATAATTTTAAAACATTAAACCATACATCAGTTGCCACTGCATATATATATATACATGAATGACTTGAATGCCTAAACCCATGGCCACGACAATGGGCAGCTTCCAATGGTGCTATGGGCTCTTGTCATCGGCCAAGTCTTTTCAGACTGTAGGTTTGCTTCCATGGACTTTGGCTTGCCGATAAGCAATCTGAACAGACTTGGACATGAGCAGATAACTGGAGGGGCCAACCACAAGGGTAGCTCAACTCCAGGCCATCAGTGCCACTTTGGTATAAGCTGTTTCCATGCTAGTTAGGTACTAGAAAACCTTGATATTTAGGACCTTGTTGCCAAAATAATAAGGCATAAATATCCATAACAGATACGGAACTTGAAATATGTACGTGTGTCAGTATATTCACTCCATGGCGTCTGGGTTATCATAATTCATAATTAACAACCATCAAATGAAGAATAGCCGCATAAGATTAGGGGAAAATAGCACGACACATTTTCCAAATACTAACAAAGAAATTCACACACTTACCTTGAGGTAAGCATTAAGGGTAGGCCTGATCATTTCCTGAACTTCAGCGACAAACTCTGGTAAAGAAAAGGACCTTTACATGCAGAATTCCATAGAAAGTTAAGACATTGCATACAATGGATAGTGGAAACTGAGGAAGAAAGAAAAAAATAGCAAATAATGAACATTAGGAAACTAAAACATAGTGCAAAATCAGTATCTTACGGGTCTCGACGACGTATTTCCTTAAAGGATAGTGCAGTGTCCGTTTCTCCAAAAACAGTTTCATTTAGACTGTAAATGCAGGCCATGCCACATTAGTATTGGTAGCAGTTCAAATATACACTGAAGCAAAACAACTTCTATTGAATATAACGAATAACATAAGTACCAATTGAATATTTGTAGCAGTAATGGTTGTAGTAATCAGTGTGATTAGATTCATATAAACTAAACAGCAAGTCAAAAAGACGAGCAGCACCTGGATTTACAGCAACTTGGACTTGTGACTATTCATGGCGGGGTAGTGTGTGTGAAAAGATCATATTGGCTCAACATGGGCCCCATGACCAAAAAAAAAAAAAAAAGGGGCGGAAAAATGGGTGTTTTTAAAGTGGGGCATTTTTTAGAATTTCTCATATATATATATATATATATATATATATATATATAGGGAGGAGATGCTCCTATGAGAGCATCTCTGACCTTAGTATGAGAGAAAAGGTGGAGGCTCTCACATCCATATCCAATGCCAACAACTTAAATGTGAGGACCCCCACCTTTATCTCTCATAGTAAGGTGAGAGATGCTCTCATAGGAGAGCCTCCCATATATATATATATATATATATCTGATTTATTCAGGTGAGAACTAGTTCTCACCTATTATATGAGATGACTTCATATTAAAAAAAAAAAAAAAAAGATTCAACCCTTGATCAGTTGATCCAATGGTTCAGTCCATTCGGATGTGTGCCAATCCTTGGAATCAATGACTATCAGGGGGATCCTATATATATATATATATATATATTTCCCATATATATAAAGAATGTAGGACAAATTCCCATACATACGGTAGAACACTTCAGTCACAAGCTTATTTATCTATAAGACCACCTCAAACACAAAATCCCTAAATTCTTAAGAGGTTTCATCAATAAGTAGATAACCTTTGTAAAAATAATCATGCTTATAAAGAAAGTAAAAAAGCCATTAATATTAGCCATTCATCTGCAGCTTTGAAAGGAGAATCACATTTAAAAAATAATAGGATTCCCGTAGAAGTAAACAGGAATGGTCTGGTTGACAGTCGAAGAGGGCATTTGAACATGTTGTGGTAATTTATGGGGTTTCTACTTTCCAGTAAATAGTAGAACTGTTAGGGGTCTTCGAAATAAGAAAAAGGGTAAGGGTTTATCATATGCTGAAAACCAAATTTCATTGAAAAGGGCACATGTAGTATGTGCTCTCATAAACTCTCATGTGCTCTCATAAACTTTCTTATTGTTTTAGTGTATAATAAATCATCATATATTAATATCAATGAATGAAAAATGTGTACAAGTATTAGGGAGAAAATGGGTTGGATTTAAGGTGAAATAGTGGTTCCGAACCCTGATCCATCGTTTACTAGATCTGAATCCGGAATTGGATTCAACATGGAACCTATGTATTGTATCTGGATCCAGCATCAAATGGAAAAACAGATTCAGTCCGAGTCCATATCCGAAATAAGATATGCAGTGCAGGAGTATAATTGTATAGAAGGCATTCAAAATAATTGTTTCAAATATACATGTGGAGCTACCAAACGGTATATGATCAAAGCTAAGCATACTCTCAAATATCTATATGATTAAAGCTATGTAAGCCCCAAGATATATTTTTATTGTGGATGTAATCATCCTGGATCCAAATCCTCAGGTTAGAACACATATGGACCTGGATCCAAATCCAAATGTTCCAGATCCTATATGCAAGGATCCGGATCTGGATCCAGATCTGAAGTTCTCCCGGATCCAAAAATAGATTCATACCCATTTTATTCCGAACCGGAGACTACAGATACTCGTACGGAGCCAGGCAGGCTGCAAGCATTTCTGACAGGATTTGTGTGTAAAATTCACTGTTGTCTCCTTGGAATTCCAAATGACTTGTTTGATTGAGGAGAATTCTTTAAACTAGCATTCCAAATAACACTTTTGACTTTTGCCATGTAGAATTCACATATACCCACTTTTTGGGATGCTAATCAGCCCTGTGCGTTTTGTTGTTGGGGTGTGTGTGTGTGTGGTGTGCAACATTTGGCACAATAATCTTGGAATGCTTGCAACCAAACAGGCCTATAATCAGATACCCATTTGCAAATTGCAACACTAACGAGTATATGGTCTAATTTCCAAAAAGCTTGAAAGAGAAACTATGAAAAAACAAAGATCCAAATTGAACTGGACAAATACACGCTAAGAAGAAGAATAAGAAGATTACTCTTGAATTTTGTGAACCACAGGATGATCACTTGTCTCCCACCGCTCCCGCATGTCCTCAGCTAACTGTGAATAACAACATAGTGACATGCAATTAATAAAATAAGTGAAGTTATAATTATATGATGCTCGAATGAAATAATGTGATTTATGGTTAAACCCATCAATGGCACAGTTTTGACCAACCTTTCAGAACTATACATTTGACTGAGTCACTCAAGATACACTAACATAGTAATTGGCAGGTGATCTTAGTCATATAATGAAAATGTAAAATACATCAAGAAGACCTTATTTGTCAGGGGGCAATCAAACAATTATGACGATATGATGGGGAATTGAAAATATGTTCATCCAATATGAGGCCACACACGAATAATTTTTGCCACCAAAATGTGGCAGCCATATGAACAACTAGTCAATTTTATTTTCCTTTGTTGTTACAGTGGCAGCCCTCTGCCCAAGTAGGAAATTGCATTAATCATCACGCTACTCAAGTGGTTCATGAACAGCTTGACAGAATGTCAGATTTGTATAAAATGATTTGTGTCAATGTACTGAATTATTGCATTTAAGTTCAAAACGAGAAAAAGAAAAATACTCACCTCCTGACCCTTCGTTACAACAGGTTCACTGATCCCACTTATACGCTTAAAAGCAGGATGACCTTGCATCTAGGGGGAAAAGCCAAAAACAGAAATTAGCAAAATGAGATATCTCAGTCAAACAGTAGAGATTCTATAGTCTATACCCACAACAGATAGAAATTTAAAGTTTCACTTATAGAGATCTTAAGTTCCAGTTACCTTCTCTTTGAATGCGTCCCACTTCTTTTTCCAAATTGACTCCTTCGTTGGTACAACTACGATATCAGTTTTTGTACTTCTAGCTTCTTTTGGTGAAGAGGCTGCTGCATACCTCATACGCCTCCTCCTACTTGGGCTACTACTCAACTCATCTTTCACAATATCGTATCCCTTCTTTGCTAAGTCCACAACTTTTGCATCCTTCAATTTCTGAAAGGCCAAGGAAATTTTAGGAGAAGAAGAAGAAACACTTGACCTAAATCTGCCAAACAATGTGTCTGAAGCATCAGGCATTCCTTTAGTATCATTGGACTCAGATTTCTGAGAACTTTCTGATCTGGAGGTGGTATGGCTTCTGTCATTAATGTCAGCGCCAGAGTTATTAGTATCGGTCGATTCTGAAGATTCTTCCTTTCCAAGTCGAAATGTCTCTTTAACCTAAATTTGGAAGCAACAGAAAATATGAATGGTTAGGATTGCATCAAATGTGGACCATCTTTGAGATTATGATGGTCTAAAGGATATTAAATGCACCTCCTCTGTAGCTGCAGAGATCTTCTCTTTAACATCAGCAGAGACCTGTAATGACATGAGGGTAAAATCAACAAAGAGGAGCTTCAAAAGGTCAGATTAGTGAAAGCCAACTTACAGAAGGCTACGAGAAAAACTAATTACACAACAGTTTATTTCTAATGTGTCAAACAACCAGACTACATGGTGGCAATGGACATTAATGTGTACCAAGCACAAATGTTATCCAACCGGTAAATACTAATGATTAAGCATTTAGAAAGTGCACCATGCATGTGATGATGCTGGTGCTCAAGTGTGCATAATTAGCTACAAGATCTACGACACAGGCATTGTAAATATGCAGCATTGTGAAATATGCAAATATGAACTTGTTATAGAACACATGTTTTTTTTTTTTTATTTTTAATGGTTATAGAACACATCTTCTAATAGTGCTCAATTAGTTAAATTCAAGTTAGGTACTTTTTTTAAATAGGTTATACAATCACTTAATGAGATGTGCTCTCAACTTTACAACATTGTTATATCATGTTCATTAAGGGCACACCTAGCTTCACTTCTCCATCCACGACATCCCCCACACCGTGCAGCTAGGTGGATGCAAACTCAAAATTAACTTTTAAAAAGAAAAGAAGTATCCTATTTTCTTATGCTGTTGAAGAAAGTTCACCCCGTAGATATCATGCCAAATTCACATGCATGGATCAGTGTCACAAATCTTGCTCTCAGGGTTTTATTGCCTTGGGATAACATTTGGATATTTTCAATTTTTCAGAGTTCTCATTATAGTATGGAGAAATTTCTCTTTTTTATAACATTATTTAGAATGTTTTTGAAAAATAAATTATTATAAATAAAGCTAAAAAATGAAGAAAACAAATATAGAACTGGTAAAAAAATAAAACATTTCCGCCAATGTTTTTTAGTTTTCATCCCAATATTTTTGCAATATTCATTAGGCATCTCCAATCTTGCCAATATTTTGAGTCACCAGTATGCCTAACATTAAATAAAATCTAAGAATATAAACACGTCTCTACATCTAGAAGCTCTTGCTTTCAAGCTCAATAATTTATTATTTTTTTTTGATAACCCAAGGTATCCGCCCCCCACCCCCAGCCCAGCCTAGGAGCCTTTGGCCCAGAGCCCGAGGGATACTCGATTCTGGACAGCAGAGAACTAATCCCTAGGAACTGTTTACTCCTATATAAAACCAATTAGACAGGATTCAACAGAAAGTTTTGCCCTTGGAACTAACATTGTTGCAACACCAGCCAACCTTCTGCTAAATCCGCACATTATTCACTGCCTCACTGGTTCTAAAACATTCACTCATTTGATAAAGAATTGTGCAACTAACTTGATAAGATAAACACATTGATCATAGTATGTATATATAGTGCCATGTGGATACACTCAACAATTTTGTTACTTATCTTTATAGGCATGTATGACGCAGAAGCAATACAAACCATATATGTAATGGAAGCAATGGTCACAATAACAGAAACAACATCATAAACCCCACAAAGAAAATGTTGTATTACTCTAAATTTGTTCGAGGGAAATGAATAAAAATTGGCAAACTTCATGAACATCCTTCAAATGGTAGGAATTGTACTGGGAGACCAGTGATCTGACCTTCTTCACTGTAGCTTCAGCTTCTGTCCAAACGCCATCCATGCTCTTGTACAGCTGCTCCGTTGTCTGCTTTGTTCTGCATTCGCCAGTTCACTATCTCTTCTAAATCAGGGCCTCCTTTGAAGTGTCTCTGAGCCTTGACATACAAAGTATGTCTCAACCTATCACTAGTAAAGCGAAAAAGGCACCATAATGCAATTATATCATCAGATTACCTTGCTTTCAAGCCTTCTTTCACCTCTTTCAGTTCATCAGCTTTCTCCTTTAATTCCTTAATAGATTGTTGAAAATCTTCATTGCTGCAATTAACAGAAACTAATTAACTTTTTTCTAGTTAAAAGGAACATTGATAAGTATCTCAACATGACCAAACATGCACAAGAAGGATAAAAAAAGGTGGCTATCCAAAATTTAGCACGGCCACACAATGTGACGCATATGAGTTGGGATCAAACAAAAATCCCAGAAAACCTAATGCTTTGACACTTCAATGTTGATAGATAATGATGTTGAAAAACATCACAGTATGCAAATCTCAGATTGTATATGGATGATTTAGGAAAGAGATGACTAGATGCAGGGGACAATACCATAAGTGGTGATACACATAAGCAAAAATATTACTGTGCACACCCAGTTATCGCCAATGTGGATAACAATTGGATCAAGAGTTCAACACACCACAACCAGAATACAGGCTGGCAAAAAAGACACTAAGATTCACATGATATTTACCATTTAATAGAGCACTCAAGACAAGGTGACAATCTGACATGTTCACTTGGTTAGTGTAGTTTTCTTTTGTGTGTGTATGGGCAAGTAGGATCCAAAAATTTGCTTTACAAAAAAAGTAGGCAGAAAGTTCAGATCCCGGTTGGATGGTCGTAGCCATCAATTTGAAGGCCCAAAAGATTCAAAGGCGTTCATCCAATATGGATGTCATTTTTCTTTTTGAAAGGTAATGGTAGAGATTAGTATATTAGAAGTATAGCACAAAGTACGGAAGATCTAAGCCAATTACCAAAAATAAATAAATAAATAAACAAAATATAGATTTCAAAGGGAACAAAAAATTTAAAAATATAAACAGAAGCGTCTGCCAACACAAAATTTGGCTAAGGAATCTGCCACCGCATTGGCCTCTCTTGTTAACACGACAGGAAGAGACGTCCAGGCAGTAGCAAAGAAACTGGATCTCTCTAACAACAAAATGGATCCTCCACTAGTAAGGTGAGCCACAGGACTGCCACAAAATCAAGTTAAAGGGATCACTCTCCACCACGATATCACTAGAAAGAAGTTGAAAATGGCCTTGGAGCCTTCCTAATAGCGAGAAAATCTATCTGGTTTGATTCCTTAGCCATAGTAGTCATTCCATTCCACTTAGGTCAAAATTCCTGGAACATTCTATACGGGAAAGAAACCAGAATGAAACAACCCCCAATAAGTTCCGGTCAACACCATCCAGAATAGTGTTCCAGCCAGAACAGCAGAATGGACCCGTACCAGCCGGAAATGACCTGCAAGGTTAGCAGAGAATTATTTTCAAATATTTTTTTAATCCTCCGGTGAACCTTTTAGAAAACGTAAAACTGCAGGTATACTTTGATACCAGGACACTTCGTATCCAATATTTCAATTTTTTTTATGTGTAGAACACGTGTCTCTGCCCTAACCATTGTATGTCCCTTCCATATCCATCCTGTACCTGAGCATCATAGAGGATACAGGGTATCCACCTCCCACAAACCAATGAGAAGATTTTCTTTCAAAAACCACCTTTCATATGAGATTCACAAAATCCCTTGTTCGCCCAAAATATCAAGTTCGTTTTAACAAAGACTTAAGTAGCTTTTTTTTTTTTTTAATGTTAAAAGGCCTGCTGTATAGTGTAGTTTATGTTAAAGTAAGTATGCATGCATTTTAGTGTTGTTTTAGAATTTTGCTATTTTTCCACATATTTTCTTCTTTTTCTGTTCTGTGGGGTTTCTTTTTTTTTTCTTTTTTTCTTTTGGACACAGAACACCACAGCTAGAGCGCCAGAATGTTCCATTCCATATGTCCTTCTCCTTAATGCTCACCAGATGGAGGTAACTGCCAAATGCTTCCCCTTATATCATTAGAAGCAAAGTCCCCAATACAGTGCGCCCTGGCTTTCCTCTTACAGTGAGTGTCACTTTAATTGGAATCAAAGTTGGGACGTATCCAATACACACGGGCAAATGGGCTCCACACATACAGAGGAGCCCCGTGTGTGTGTGTGTGTGTGTGAGAGAGAGAGAGAGAGAGAGAGAGAGAGAGAGAGAGCCATTCACATGAGAGAGAGAGAGAGAGAGAGAGAGAGAGAGAGAGCCATTCACATGGTCCTTATGTGTACTCCACCCAATTTTCTGGGCCACCTGAACACCTTATGACTAAGTTACTCCCTTACTGTTGGATTGAAAGAAAAAAAATGATGCCTACTGAAACCACTGAACTTGAGGGCGAATAGAAACAAGGGGCTAGGATGATCTAATGTGATTAATATTTTCTGAGATCTCTCCATTATCCATTGGACCATCGCCCTAGGTTGGGCCACATAAGCGAGTTTGCAAGGTACCATGTCCAAACGATTCTCACCAAAATAACACTATTATATTCCATCATAATCATCATTAATTGATCACATCAATTTAACCCCATGTGCAGCAGCCCAACTACATGCATTGGCAATAATGGGAGTAGGGGATGGAAAGATCTCATTACCCCAAGGTTCAATGGAAATAATCATCCCCATTAAATCATCCTAACCCCTTATAACGGTAAGCAACAATAAGATGAGCGTCACATTAGGATGTGGGGCTGATTCATGGCAGGTAACGAGTGTGAGTGAGTGCTGCACATAAATCCCCAAAATAATGCAATTTCCTTCTAGTGCAAGGCAAGCACCTGATCATGAGTGCTTATGTGCGAATATTAGGGATGTCAATGGATATCCATTTTTCAAATACACGAAGTCTCTGGTCCAGGATAGCGACATGGACCCATTCTTGGATCTGGAATAATTTCAGATTTAAACCCAGATCCATGCATACAGAATCCAAAACTTTTCAGATCCATATCTTGATCAATACATGTTACAAGTTTCAACCAAAGGATCCATATCTCGAACTTTCTATAGACTTGTATTAAGAAGATATATTTTAAGAGTTGAAAATTTTAAGATCATATTGCTGTTTGATAGTCTGCATAATAAGATCACATTTCCCTTTCCTAGAGCCCCACTTGTATGCTTCATAGACCTATTTTGGTGTCCATCAATACATGTATATTCTTATTAGACGCACTTCTTGTCTTGGATCCCATACCAGATATCTGTTCTCACTTGATGACGGATCCAGATCCAAATCTATTCTTTAAAAACAGATCTGGATCTGACTACCCTATGGTTTTGTCTGGATCTGACCCACTCACACCTCATGTGGATGTGTAGTACAGGTTACATGACTAGAACCCAAAAGCCTCGTGGTTGTGACAATGGGCACCTTCCAATTTTTCCATAAGCTTGTCTTTAGTCAATGATAATTTTATGGAGCATTTAATCTAATAGGAACAGCAAATGAACCATGATATGATAATCATTGAAGCATGACTAGATTCAAAACCAGTCATTTCTCCCATAAGGTGCTTACTATCATAAGAATATCCAATAACAAGAAAAAAAAAATGTGAAGAATTTGTCACACCTTTTAACTTCTCCTTTCACCTTCTTAGAGAACTCATTGAAGACACTGAACTGTCGAGAACCTGGTATTCCATTTGCCAGAACTGGACGCAGCCGTGCATTCAAAGCCTAAACAACAAAGCACAAGAAAACAAATAACATTTATTAGAAGCTTATATCATTGTTTTGAAAATGGAAATTGTATTGTAAATCATTTAAGAGAATTAATCGAACTGAATCGTGAATCGTAGGATTTTTTTTTATTTTTCTTATAAAAACAAAAAAAGGAAAAAAGTATATATTCATAATCCATAAATTTTCAACCTATAGAAGCATAGTTATAATGACAAATAAGACTGGCATGCAATCATATGTAAGAAAGCCATACATATGTCATAAATGATATGCGAATAATTAAATATTTTTAAGATATCAACATTACTAGGAAAAATAAACAAGTTAATTTGATTTTTTTTCTCTTTAATTAAATAATAATAATAAAATCCAAATACATGGTTAGGATGTCTCTTGAAGTCTAAAAGTGTCCATGAATAAAAAAACAAAAAAGATTAAAAAATAAATGCAAGATAAAGTCATATATATATAGTCGAACGCTCTAGTCACATGCTTGTTCCTTGTTCATATCTCAAAACTTTCCATAACTGTGATAGTTCTCAAAAGGTTTCATTAATCACTAAATAACCTTTTAAAAACAAAAATGATAACAAAAGAAAAGGAGAAAAGAACGAAATATATTATAATACGACTATCAACCTCTCAGCTATAAGTATTCCCGCTTAGACGAATTGATTGAATCATAAGATTCATTTAAGAAAGTATTGAATCCTAAGATTCATTTAAGAAAGTATTGAATCCTAAGATTCACTTATAAATGGGATTCATTGAATAAATACAAACTTTTTCCGAATTCGATACGAATCGTAGGATTCTAACAACAATGGCTAATATAATTAGATTCTCATGATTCTTTTAGGACATGTTTAAAAGTATCCATTCCACTATGTTTTGGAGGGGCAAGGAACATAACTGTTGCAAGAACCATGATTTGATTTTGGCATACATCCAAATTTGCTTGGTGCCTTCTCATGTTCCCCAAAAAACAATGTGTCCAGTTTAGTTCTAACTACACCAATCAGTAAATTTAAAAAAAAAAAAAAAAAAAGGATTTTCTGGATTCTCGCAGAGCATGGATCCACTGAATTTTTAGAATTCAGATTCATTAAAAATCGGACATTCCTGGAAACCAATTTTTTCAAGAAATCATACATCCAAAAGTTGTTCAAACATGGTCTCATGTAAAATTCAGCTTCCGTTGAGCTCTCCAGTTATGCAAACCAACCCAAGATCTGTGGGATATCTTTATTCCAAGTTTTTGCCCCAAAATCCGCAGAAAATGTTGGGATGACAAAGAAATTGTGGTGGGGAAAGCAGAAAAATGGAATCTTGGCATTTTTGAACCACCTTAAATGCATGGAGGAGCATATAACCATCAACACGGCCTAAACATTCAGGTGGACTATGATTTGATTTGCTAATGCATATGCAGGCACCCACCGAATGCCTATTCACAAGCACACTATAGGCCAAAGACTCAGACCCAAGTCCAGGTCAGCAAGATTCGTGGTCATTTCCAATAAAGTTATCAAGATTTTCTAACTTCCTAGTTTTAGCAGTAATTGACAATCAAAGATGGATTTAGAACTTCGTCTTTTATTTTTATTGAGTTCTTATCTTACTACTATTACCAGCAAGAAGTATCCATGATAAGCATTAGTAAGCAATCAATCACATATCAATTTTATAGATAAACTATACAGATAAGTCTAAATGAAAAGATATTTGTAGAGGTTCCAATTATGGGCCCCATACCTGACTCCGAGTCCGTTGCATTTATATAATCTCATTGATAATTCAGTTTCCTATTTTATAACTCGTAATTTAAGTTCTCAGACTCGCATCCTCATCTTTTGTACGACAAGATTATGGCAAGTATTGATTTTCTATCCTTCCTTGTTTCCTATTTGATAACACGTGACTTGATTCCCTTCATACAGTCCTATTCTTATCTTATACATGAGACAGTTATTCTTAAGGGGAATGTAGGCTCGATTGACAAAAAAATCCATCAAAATTAGATGCAGAACACTCAGCTTCGATATAATAATACCCAGACTTCCTCTTGGGCAACCCTTCTATGTTTGTTTCCATTATAAACTCTACAATGTAAACTTAAAAGTAGCAGCCACAAACAGGAGCGGACCTACATGATACAAACCTGGGACGGTCGCCCCACGTTTGATCCAAAATGGCCTATGGCCCATGCCCCATTCTAGCAAAGTCTTCGCACATGAGTTATTTATACTTAATTTGCCAAAAATAATAATAATAATAATAATAAAGAATCATGTGTTTAAATCATGCAATAAGTTGAGATTATTGCTAGTTGGGGTTGATTTTGACCTTTTCAATTGACCATTGTCTGCCCCACCCCCATAATCCTGGTCCCCCACTGGCCACAAATCTAACTCCGAGTTCCAGTTTTTTAGCTACAAATCTAACTCCAAACTTCAGTTTTAGCCACAAATCTTAAAAAAAAAAGATCATGTTTTGACGTCTTCGGGGTGCCTAAAGTCAGTTTAGAGTATGATATATCAAAAAAGCTGGAACTTTGCTGCTTCATTGTTCAATCTCAGCCTGCAACATCTACAAACACGAACTCCTCTCAAACCTACAGCTAACATACCTCCCATTCCAAACCATTCCACACAAAAAAATCCTTTTTTTTTTTTTTTATCAATCCTAACCCACTGCCTTGACGAAACACAGTCCAAAACGAAACAGTTCAAAAATTCAATCTTTCACATCAATAATCAAAACCCTAAAGCAACACTAGCGACTAAAACCCTAATGAACCATCTCCTACCTCGACTTAACACGCTCTAAAATCAAATACACAAAACACCAAAACCCTAAATCAAAACAATCAAAATGCAATACCAATCTTCTGTTCTTCGATTCTATACCTGATGTGACTGCGATTGCGATTGAAGATTACGAAATGAGATTTGCCGCGAAAGGAAAAAATCGCGAACGAGTTTTCTGCTTCCCATTGCCACGAATTTTCAAAAAAACACCAGAAAGATTCGGGTAGAAGCTATCAGCATTCAGCACTGGAGGATATAAAAACCAACAATCTCTATATATACTGGTACGAGTATCCAAGGTTTTGTATTTACGGAAGTGCCACTGGTTTGGGTGGAAATGACGAGAACGCCCTCGCCTAGGGTTTTAGAGAAGTGGACCGGGGTTTTGGTTTTGCGTAGCTTCTCGTCCAAGCAAATCTGGAAGTGGGTCCACCTTTTTGGAGCAATCTGAACCGTCGGTTTGTAGTAAACTGTGATGGTGACACGTGGCTAATGTTCCGACAAATTGAGGTGGTGGATAAGCTTCTACCCGTTTGATAATTTTACTAATATAGTCAAGTGAAGTGAAGTTAAGTTAAACATCCCATCAAAATCACTTTTACAAAAAATTCCCTTCATCTTTTCCAAAAAAAGTCAAAAAGCAACCACATTTACTCACTAAAAGACAAAAAAACTCCATTTTCCCATACAAAAAGTAAAAAATATTCTATTCCAAACAACTAAAAACAAAATACCATCATAACTCACTTATATTTTATTCATTCTTTTTAATTCACTTCACTCCACCTTATTTTAAAAGTAAATTACCAAACGGGCCCTAAGGGAAGAAACAAATAAAAGGGTGGGGTGTTAGGTGATGGGATTGGGTCTGACTCGACCTGACTTGCCCTTGGCTCGGCCCAAAGTGGAAGCCGGCTAAAACCCTAAAAGCCAATAAATGGGCCTAACCCCATACAATTACTAGAAGCGGGGCGGTTCTTATGGGCCTAAATCAAGCCCGAAGTTGCAATTCGGTTAAGAATACGGTATTAACAGGATTTAATTAATTACTATGATCTGCATGTAAAATAATGGTTAAGGCTTGTTTGTGTGGTGCGGGGAAGTGGAGAAGGTGGAAGTTCGTAAAATGATTACATAGGTGGATGCAATACGGGGGTATAGTTGTAAAAGCAACTCTTCAAGTTGGCGTGGTGCACTCATTTCCAAATTTTGGGGTGGAAGAAGTACATTGAATGTAGTGGAGTTTGGGTTTTCATGGAGTATGAAGATTGAAAAATATGATGTTTTTACGTTTTCTGTAGTAGGAGTTTTCGAACAAGAGTGGGAGGATGTCAAAGTGAAGGGTAAAGAATACATGGGAGGTCATTTGTTTTTTGTTCATTGGATATCGAAATGAGGTTTACATATGTAAAATAATTTTTTTTATCTATAAATGTTATACATGTTAAATAAATTACTATGCTTGTTTGGAAGCATCATTTTTCACAGGTATAAATAAATATATCGAATGACTTAGATATACATGTTTAGATGTAGTTGTATTTTTTTACATGTTTTTTCAAAATTTATAAAGATTTATGACATTAAAATGAACGTCTTTATGCTTATTATTAATATGTGAATATTGAAGGGTTTGGATCATAAAATGAGAGCCCACAAAAGTGCAAAAAAATTATATCTATATATTATCGAGAGAAATATAATAATTCTATGCATATAAATATATATATATATATATATTACATGTATTTAATAATACTAGACATGCCTACTATATAACTTTATGAGCCTTAGGACCCAGGGCCTGTGGGCCTCCACATTTACTAAATGTGCATTCCTTACAACCTAAAAAACTAGTCCATTTGGGCATGTTGATCTAGAAGAAGGAATGGAGAGGAAAGACCAGAAGGTTATCTTGATGGACATGCTGAGGACATGGACATATTGTGTGTGTGTCTACACAAATTTTTCTTCTTTTTCTTCCTAGAGAAAGTTTCTCATTTCAAAACATAGTTGGAACTTGGAAGAACTACAAATAATCTTTGGAATATGGTATTGGAAGAAGAAATGAAAAGTTCATAGCCATACAATTATAGCTACATATATATATAGAAATGGAACAAGGAAAATTAGTATTTATACAAACTAGCTACATGTAATCATCTATAGAAATTTGACAAGGGGGTAGCAGGTTTGATTTTTGATCTGTAGAAAACTTTCTTCCTCTTGTAGGTACGATTTTCGATTGTCAAAACTATCTTCCCTGGTTCATTGATGTAGAAGGAGTTTCTAACACACTCCTCTATTTTCTTTTCCTTCCTGATTAGGATTTTGTATGAGCAATCATCATCTGGGATGAACTCCTCCATGTAAGTCACATCCCATCCCACCACTGTCACGTCCCATACAGCTCTAACTCCTTGCTGTTCATGGAAGAAAAAAGATGAGAATGGTTAGATGAGGATATAAATACAATCAACAGAAGATCATATCTCAAGACATGGTGATAGTACTTAATTAGTAGTATATTTATAATCTCCATGAGCATGGTCTATAAGAGGCAGCAAAAGTTTTTGTGAAGGAATTTCTTTTATTTGTTACAATTTCTTGATGGCAGACAGAGGGACATTAAGAAAATCAACTTCATTGGATGTTATTGCAAACAGTTGATTGATCATTTTCCTTTTTTATCCAGCTGCCGAACTTCGTTGCCATAGATTATTTTTTGCACTAGACCATGAAAGACCCGAGAAACATGGGAGTGAGAACCCCAGCCATGGGGAGAAAACCCACCTGGACATGTAGGGAGATAACGCCTCTACATGCAGTGATCGAACTCTGTACAGTTGGATAAAAAGGAAATACCTAACAAACTGTACAATCCATTTGTATTCAGTTTAATTGGCCAGTTCCCCCTATACGATAAGACAGTAATATGCGAAACGCCTACTATCTAGCAAAACTGGTAACAAGCAATGTGTGGTGCTCCTAAAAAAAAAAAAAAAATTTTTTTTTTTTTTTTTTAAGTTGAACTCACATGAATCTACAACTTGTGGTTGTGACAATCAGCATCTTATCAACCAAGAAAAAAAATATTTCTGAAACGTAGAAAACTAGGTGGTAAAGGTTCCTTGAAATATTTAAGAAAATCAATTACAACAATATTTTTAAAAAATCTTAACAATTAATCCATAAAAAATATTGAAAATGATTCTAGAAGTAATTTTTATGAAATGGTCAATGTAATTTGTGTAGCAAGAATTTGATTCCATGGTTTTAAATCACAGCTTTGAAAATCGTTAAAAAAAATAGGAAAAAAAAGATGCAGCTTTAAAAGCTATAGCATTGACTGTACATAATGGCTAAATGGAACAAAAAAGTTCAACTATTTTTAGAGAAAAAAATAAGGGTGGGCCGCATGGATTTAAAACGCGTCATATTAACTTAATTAAGGCGGAGTTTGACTCATAAACCCAGAGATCTGGACAACTCATTTCCGATATGGGACTCATATATTCCTCACATTGCAAACTCAGTTCATGTGGCGGACCATTCTAATTGTCCTTCTTCAAGGGGTTCACAATCGTGAGGTGTAACAATCTCTCCCACTGGGAATATAGCCGTCATTGACTCTGATAACAATTGTCACAGCCTTACCCAACTCAATATGAAATTATTTGCTTTGACCACGCCCGCACGTGGGCCAAAGCAGACAGTTTTATGCTGAGTTGGGCAGGACTGTAACAAATTCATATTTGGATATGTACTCAAAATAACATCCAAATTCTAAACAGTCCTATTACAATCCAATTCCAAATCTGCAATCCATTAATTACTTTGATTCGGTAAATTAGAGTTTAAATGCAACTGTGAATTCTAATTGGACCCAATGGGTTCAAGAACCAGGATTTAACTTTGGCATATTGAGAAAGTTTAGAGTCTGACCTACTAAGAAATTTAAACCTTAAAAATCTAGATGCAGTTAATTACTATATCTACAGCCAGATGTTCATCAAACCAGCCCTGTTAGCAGGCCTAGCTAGGTTGTGATTAAAAGCATGTAGAGAATCACCCTTCTCTAGAAAAAGCTGTTTTCTCCCATTTCGATCTGCTTTGAGAAGAGGAAAGTAATTATCCTTTGACATGCTTTTGGCAAAATGAATGAGAACTCCAGCAAAACCCATGGCACAGTTGAAAGTGCTTATTATTGTAAGGTTGAGGTTGTGGATTCAAGTCACGTTATCAATATAAAAAATAAATAAACGAGATCAATAGAGTACTGAAATCCAATTTTTCTAATGAAATGATTTTTTTTTTAATTATGAGTCAATAAAATTTTAACCATTAAAACACATCTTCACTGTTTTAATTTATTTAAAATATTTTTCTCCTCTACATGGCTTTCTCCAACATATCAAATAAAAACCAATTGAGAGTAGTAAATTAGTAAGAAGTGGCAATTTCCCAAGGAAACCCTCCACCTCTAGATTTCTACTCTAGTGGACAATGTAGGTTATCATAATGAATGGAAATTTGCCAATACCTCAGTAACTGGGATTCCAATGGTTCCTATCCCTCCACCTCTGATGGTCATCTCTGAAGCTTTATCACCCTCTTCTGGGAACTCAACATCAGCCTCTCTTTTAAGGCCACCATATTGAATAGGAATGTTTTCAGGGGCTATGTACCTTTTTGTTTTAAGAACAAAAAAAGCTTAACTAGAAGAAGATAAATATAATGAGTACTACAAAACATATGAAATTTATAATGAACTCTAGAGAATGGGAGGTGATCAGGATTTTACTTGAGAAGAGTTTCTGTGACTTTGGCTGGCCGAGCAAAGATGAGTTTGTTTTTAGTTCTTTGAGTTAAGACCCGTGAAAACACAGTATGGTAGGCATAGTACCAAAATGGGACATTTATGAATATCTGCATGAAAAAGAAATCCAATCATTGTATCATAAAGGATTTTACAAAGAAGTTTCAGCTAATCCAATTCCAACCCAAACTTGATTCCATAATTTGGGTTTCATATTGACCCTTGTTTACTTTCGGGGTCATTAGTGTTGATAGTTCAAACTTATGCAAACCCAATCCGATCGAACTCTTTGAACTTTGGCCTGCGAAACCGATTGGTTGACCCTTTTAACTCTCAGGTCCACTCCAGTTGGGATTTACAATCCAATCTAAAACCGCAAAAAAATGATGGCATAGATAATTGGATACTATTAAAGAGCAAACTAAGATCATCCTTAGATGGATTAGCAGAACACTAACATTTTTGTCAAGAAATTCAGGATAATTGTCCTGAAGGATGGTCACAGCCTTCTTGGTTGCACTCTGCCACTCCTTCATTGTGGGGCCTGGCGCGTTCTTCAAGTCAGTAATCTGAACCATTGAACACACCCCACCAGGCATAAAACTCAGGTTCCTGACACCCTTCTCCATGATCTGAATCCTCCACCTCATGAACTTGTCACATTTCTCCTCTGTCCCAAAGGCCTGTTGGTAGAGATCCTTGTCTTTGAATGCCCCATAAATGTTGTAATACAAAGGGTGCCCTTTCTTATCTGCTCCATTCATATATACAACACTCTGCAGATCAGATCCTAGCTCCTCATCCAATATCCCATCAATCTTGTATTCCTTCCTCCATCTCAATGTTTTGCAAAGCATGTCGAAAGCGTCGAAAACCCGAAAATCCCTGGCTCTCAAGAACTTCAATAGGACTGTGTCTGTTTCCTCAAAGCCTCTGCTTGGCACAAGTGGAACACCCCAGATGGAAATATCGGTTGCTCTCTCGCCTGTATCATATTTTGGCATCTGAGTCTCGTTTTGAGGGCTTGTATTTGGCAATTCCTCTGCATTTGAGGGTTGAAATATGTGATTGTTGAGAATGGCTTCTTGAACTCTGTTCTTGAACTCGAGAAATGCCTTCTTCTCATTTTCCCTGAGCTCTGCAGGAGGGGTACTTTCTTCGTATTGCTGTTCCTCTGCATCTACGAATTCGAATTCGTCAGACGCAGTCATGGTTGAATTGATTGTAGGGATGATAATGGGGCTGTGGTGGAGATTTTTGGTTCAGATTTCAGGGAACCCAGAAGGGGTTTTTGGTGCAAAACCGAACCCGGAGGAGGTTGGGTTGATGATGAGAAATGGATTGAGATTCCTGTGTGTTCCTGTTACAACTTACAATGGGGGGAGTCAACGGTCAACTGGGATTTTGAATTACAGCCTTATGTTGGTGGGGGAGTCATGTAACGAGCATTTGTGGTAGGAAAGTCGTTGAAGAATTCAACTACTCTAACCGTTGGTGAGGTGAGAGAGAAGGACGGCTGAACTTTGACAGTTGATGATTCGGTGGGATGGAAGAGAGAGAGAGAGAGAAAAAAAAAAACTGCTGGGCTTTGACTCTGGATGGGAAGAGAAATTCACAAAAGTGGAGGCTTCCAATCTAGAATTTGAATATTAGCTTGCATGTCATTTTATTTTTCTGTTTCCTTCAAATTTTATTTATTCAAATTATGGGAGTCATCTCTCACGGTCCGTTTGTTTGCATTAAAATACATAGAATTTGAATACATACGATTCATATAATTAGTAGTTAAAAATTAAGATTAAAGATTAATTTTCAAAAAAAAGAATCATATAATTTTTTCTCTTAGGGAAATAGAATGAAAAGGAGATAAGAAATAAACTACTAGAATAATGGTTGGCATGTTCATTTTCCATCTTCTTTTCGTTTTATTTCCCTAAATCTAAATATTCAATTTCTATATATTATAATACAAACAAAAAAGCCCTCTTTTTTGTACGTGAAGTATTGATTTTAGCTTCTCGTGAGAATTAATTACCTTATTATGACCTTTTTACACTTGGTAAGTCGTTGAAATGACACTCATTCTAATTTCACAAAATTCTGAACTATACTTAATATTAGATTGAATTTTACAAGAATTTAAACGGAGAAATTATTAAAATTTAAGGGTTGTAAATAAATGATTGTGATGATCTAATTGAAATGATTTTTTGCCCAAAACCTAATTCACAATGAGAGAATTTCATCACACTATCCTTCATATTGACGTGCATTCAAGTGGACCCTATAAAGGACTTGGATCACCCCCTCCTCATCAGAATCATGATTGTAAATGACAATTTTTTGGAAATAGCCCTGCAGTCATGAATTGAATAATTTAGCTTGTGAGGCCCACATGTCAATGATCACAATCAATCTACTTCCTTTACACAAACTAACCCTCTAAAGTAACACCATCCCAGATTTTACTCTAATCCAGATTTTTTAGAGCCCCCAATTGGTCATGCAAATGTTGGTAAAAATCTAACCTCGTCTAATTATTTGGATTTAGTTTTGAGGTCCTCAAATAATACCTTCCTATGGGATGGCATTGGCAACCATGGGCGAAACTAGAAAATCTAGCCCATTTTTTGCACACAGATACGAAGGAGACCTTTCGAGGGCCACTTGTTTCAACCCAAGAAAAACAAGCTTTGAACTTATTTTAGATTTCGATTTATAAATAGGTCTAGGTCCAAAACCTAATTTAGCTTCTAATTGATAAATGGGTCCTATTATGTGTCCAAATAGGTTCGAATATATGGACCTTGGATCAGGCACATGAGTCTTTAATATTGCAAACTCTAACTTTAGTTAGACATTTATATGTTTAATCTTAAAGGTACTGCTATAAATTGAACGATACCCCGTATAAGACTTAGGAGGTGCTTATTTTAAAAAGTCCAGATTTTGTAGGTGGGCATCACTGTAGAGTTTCACTCCTTTAATCCATAATTTATGTAAGCAGTTGCAGCTACAACACATATGGGCGGGGACTCCATTGTGGGGCCCACATAGGGACTAATCCGGACCGTTCAAGTGAAGCATATTGTTTTTGAAAACGTAGGATATATTCCTAGAAGGTAAATGATTCTTTTTAGGTGACCCAAATTATCTTTATATAATTTATTTTGAATGGCCTAGATTATCTTTACAAATTGCTTTCTTAAAATTTGATGGGTCCTACACACCAGGGCCCGGACTTCCATTGCTTCCTCTTCGGGAACAAGCCCTCCACGTGTGCCCCTAACAATCACCACTTTTCACCTGACAAAATGACAATGACAAAGACAAAAAGAAAACAAACATTCCCTCAAAACACACAAAAAGACAAAAAAAGAAAAATTCTCCTCATTTCCTTCTTTTTCCAGTTTCCTACATTTCAGATCTCAAACACAGTGTGGGTAAATCAATTCCCACTCACCCATCCATGCACATGGACATATGATTATGACCCAATCTTCAATTTTCCCATCTCAAATCTTCCTTTTCTGTAAAGATTCCATCTTTTTCTTCCCCAATCGGAATCTGTAAAGATTCAATCTTTTTATCTGATTAGATGAATTTCTTAAGATCTCTGTTTGATTGAAGGTCTTTATTTATCTCTTGATGTATTCAAAGAAGAAGGAACATAATCTTGCAATTTGAAATCATCATCTATGAAGAAGGCTGAAATGCTGAGTTGGTCATCCTTTTCACACCTGATGCGGCTTCTGCGACCGTTTTGTAAGATTTGTTTTGAGATGGAATGGCTGGGAATTCCGAGCGTGTCATCGAGCAGGTTCTGTTCACGTTTTGGAACCTACTTTCTTTCTTTCTCTTTTTTTTTTTTCTTTCTCATGATGAATGAATTATTGGAACTCAAAAGATTGTTTACGTATGTGAATCAATTACATATGTAAATAAGCGTAAACTTGTCGATACCCATGAGGAAATGAAAAACTCTTGTTTTGGAAATGATGCTTGTAATATGGTGTTTTACCCCTTAAATTGCCTCTAGTCCATATATGACAATTATCCAAATTTGTAGGCTCCTTAATTGATCATGCAAAATTTAGCGAAAATGGGGCCTTATTAATTAAATGGTTTGGATTGGACAAATTTGAGGGCCTCAAATTAGTACCCCACATACGTCTTCAATTTCTATGCACAGGTAGATTATAGGTAGACCTTCCAAATGGGGTCCATTCGAGTGGGAGGTCGGATATTTAGAATAATGAATATTTAGAATTTTATAAAATGTAGATGCTTTTGAAAAATACCATGAAATTATTTTGACAGTATTTTCAAATTCTCTTGGTGTTAATGGGCTATCAATGATTTTAGGAATTTAACTTTTTTTTTTCTAGGTATCTGTTTGTTTGTATTATAATACGTAGGAATTGAATACATAGGATTTATATCACAAATGGTTGAACATTAAGATAAGAGGTGAATTCGAAAAGAAAAGAAAAGCATCAAATAATCTTTCTTTTCGTGAAAATAGGATCAAAGGAAAATGAGAAATGAATAACTAAGGGTCATGCTGGTTATTCATTTTCCATCTTCTTTTATTTTATTTTCATAAAAAGAAAGGTTATTTGATACTCATTTTTGGAACTTGACATTTGGTCTTTATTATTTTTTACTATTTATTGTATAAATCCTATTTATTCAATTCATATGTATTTAATGCAAACAAACAGGTGGAGGCATTTGTGAAATGTGACATATCCAAATGCCTCCATATCTTCAAATAAAAGTATTGGCAAAATAGCATCAAGCCTAGGGTTGGAAGGGGTATTATAACTTATTTATGTTTATAAACAAAATGTAGCACCAATCAAAATCTAGGTGTAGTTAACTCATAATTTTATGGCTAGATGGTTTTATCATAGCCTTAAAATGCTTAATTAAAGGTAAATGCACCAAAATGCCCTTCTCACTTAGAGGATCTCAAAAGTAATTGGAGTACTTGCATTCTAGTTTTGAATCATTTTGGCAATTTCTGATAAACATCAAATGGTTCTTCCCATTTTACTTAAGATTGTTTCCATTTGACTCTGTTGAAGGCACTTATTGCTTTGAAGAAAGGTACTCAATTAATCAAGTATAGTCGGAAAGGAAAGCCTAAATTTCGCCCATTCAGAGTTTCTGCTGTGAGTTACCTCTTACTAATTCTGGGTTAGTACTTAGTAGATTTTAATTGTTATGTTTCATATTATGTTATATCAATTTTCTTGCCCATCTTGCTTGGGGAGGAATAAATGACAACCAAACATCTCCCATGAATGATGCCTAAGAATGTTGATGCTGTTCATACTGTGATACAGAAAGAACAAATGCCTACAAAGTACAACAAATTATGTGAATACTGTGTTAAATTATATACATTTTGAACTTTGTAAATTCTAAGACTGAAATATTCGGTATCCTTTGTTGGTTTCAATTACTGAATTTCTTCACCACTAGAGAAACACAATCCATCAAATTTTGACACATTGAAGCAATTAACATATTTTTTGTGGTTCGTATTTCGTTGTGTGATGGACACTGATAGTCCTAAGCCTGGGTAATGCAGGAGGGTTATGTCAGATTGTCGGCTTGCTATAGAAAAAAAAAACCTTATCATACTTTAATACAAGTTTTACTATGACAATACAAGTTCTACTATGACAATGCCATTAAAAGAGGGGTAAGTGGAAAGGTAGAACTAAGAAATCCGACCTTGAATAAATGGGACAATGCTTCTATGATGGTGATGACGATGACGATGATGAACTATAGATCATTGGAGTTACACATGAAGCTAATACATCAAAGTTCAGGTGGGTTGGTAACTTGGCATGATCAATTATATATGAATCTGAGTATCTGACTGTATAACTTAAAAGTGTAAAAGTGTTTGAAATCAAATTCTCATCTTAGAAAGGGTAGCTGTGGGTTTGATTCCTTTGGTAGACACTTGTTTTTATTATCTTATATTGGCTCTAGAATCTAGGAACACCAAAAGATTCAACTGTTACATGTTTCTTTTGGTATAATAGGTGGAACACTTGAAATTTGTTCTTCTTATTCATGAATAAAGAACTATTTGAAGTTATTAGTTAGCCATTTATTCAGTTATTCTTTATACTTTTGTTTAATATTGTGAAGCATGGTCTTATCTTTCATATTTGACAGGACTTTCTTAATTCCCTTTTTCCTTTTTTGCGGCATGTGGTTAAATCAGTCCTGAAATCATTATTCTATTCACAGGATGAAACAACATTGATATGGTATTCACATGGTGAGGAAAGAAATCTAAAGTTAGCTTCTGTCTTACGGATTGTCCCTGGACAGAGAACTGTGAGTTTAATCCTGTCAGGTTTATTGGACTGTGTTGAGAGAAGATGTGATTTCACCTGGATTCTCTTGTTGTCTTCTCTTATCTTGTGTTATATATATCATATCAATTGTTATTACAATCAACAATAACAAGAAACTTATTCTGTCCCTTGTTCATTGTTATCTATCTACAGGTTGTTTTTAGGAGATATTTATGCCCTGAAAAAGACTACCTGTCATTTTCTCTGATCTATAATAATGGCTATAGGTCTCTTGATCTGGTTAGTGAAATTTTATACATTAGTATCACTTTTCATATGCTAATATAGAAAGTAAACTTTGAATGATAATTTCAGATTACAATTTACCCTTCTCTTCTTTGTCTTTGTAGATTTGCAAGGACAAAACTGAGGCAGACTTGTGGTTTGCGGGCCTTAAGGCATTAATTTCTCCAGGTCAACGCAAAAATCTTAAATTTGATGGGGGTTCTGATGTAGGTCTTTATCCTTATAACAATTATTCTTCTTTACTACTTTGCACTCTCCATGCGTTTAATAGTATTTTAATTTTGTTACCTATCGTCTTGCCTTACGGCACAGTATAAGGTGTTCACTATTGCAACCCTTAGGTTTTGGGTTCTAGTCATGTTACCAATAAAAAAGAAGGAAAGAAAAATGTCAAAAGCGTAGGCAACTAGAACAGAGATTCAGGATTTCTGTCCACCGACTATTTTAAATACATCATCTAATATGAAGTTCTTCACATTCATATCCCTGAATTGGGAAAGCTTTAATTCTATCTCTAGTAAACCTACAGATCATACTCTTAGTTAAAATAAACATGTTGAATTCCATCTTTTTTTTTTTTTTTTTGGTGAACTTCAAAATGCTTACCCCCATTGCAAAGTAGGGAAACAAAGGTTGAAGTTTATTAGTCTTCTTCTCTAAAACATGTGGTATTCTGTGTACATGGTTTCTCTTAGTAACAACATGCTATGGAATTGCAGTTGTTTACCCACATTCTGGCTGGAGTTGGGTTGTATTTATGCAGATGCGGAACCAGAAAATTTTCTTTGGAGAGGGGGTGGGCAGGCCGTGCTATATAATTTTTTTTCTTGTGGGGACCTTATGTAAAAACACCATAAAATTCCTTCTAACCTAAGGGCGCTTTTGATGGGTTATTTGGTTACCTATCTAACGAGCCTAAGGGGTTGTTTGCCTTCTATGCATGAAATAGGAAAATGGGTATTACATTTGTAAATATTACAGATACAACTGTACTTATATATGAAAATGTCACATGTGAAAGTGAAAAATATTACCATGTTTGTAAAAATCACCATTTTCAAATGAGTGAATCTAATGGTTTTAGATGTGTTTGGATGTTTTGGACATTTTTCATACATTTCTCAGAATCCATGAAGACTTGAAGATATGGAACTAAACATTTTAATGCTTATCATTAATATGAGAATATTGAATTTATCGGATCATGAATTGGTGGCCCACAAAAGTATAGAAAATTAAATCTATAGGTTTGGATTTTTTAAAAAAGATTTTTTTCACAAATTACTCAAAAATCTATGAAGATTTAAGATAATCATCTTAAAGATCTTGGGGTTTATTATTTCAATAAACAAATTGAACAATTGGAATTAGAAATATGGGGTCCATAGGAATGAAAAAAGAAGAAGAAGTGGTTGATAGGATTTGATCCAGTGACCAATTGCAAAATCAAATGCAATCACCGTGTGAAGCATATATTGGCGTCTTTTTACAAGTGGGGGATGTAAAAGAGTTTCACACCAATTTAGGTGTGAAAATGGCCTTATTTACACAGATGGCATAGGAGTGATATACCCAAGCTAAGGGAAAGAAGAAGCAGCATAAAAAAGTAAGAGGAGAATATGAAATGCCAAAATGAAAAATGAAACATTGTAGAATACAAATGTCAAAAGGCAATAAATTGCAGGTCCTGTAATCTACATTAGTAACTACATATTAATGCTTCAATGCTTTCCAAAATAAATAAATAAATAAAATATTTTCTTAACATGTCATTTAGATAAAGCAGTAACTTCCAACTCATATTATACAGTAATGTCATTAGGGAATTGGAGTCTGCATGTATGAACCCCACGAGATGGCCCAGAACTGGAATTCATTCAGATCCATTCAGTGGACCAGAACCCTGACCTGAATAAAAAAAATCAGTAATGATTCAATTGCGCCGCGCCCTTCTAACTCAAAGAACCCCCTTGCTTATAGAAATTGACTTCATTTTTCCAGCTACCATGTGTAGGTGGGGGATGGGCAAGTGTTCTGTTTTCGTGCTTAAATTTTCTTTTGATTGCAAGTTCTTAATCTTAAAAACCTGTCCATGACATTGAAGTTGTATTGTTCAGATAGCACACTGTCAAGCTACATTTCCTTAGATTTCTGTTTATAATAACTGCTGTGGGCAAGTTTCTGTTTTCTTGGTTAAATTTTCTTTTTTGATTGCATGTTCTCAATCAATTTTTATAACTTGTCTATGACATTGAAGTTCTATTGTTGAGATAGCACATGCCAAGCTACATTTCTTTATATTTTTGTGTACAATAATTTTTAGCAATTATACTAATTACTTTTGCTGATATATACACATCTGATTATTATTATTATCATTAACGTTTATCAGGAAGGAGGAGGCTTGATTCAAGATGTTCGTCCTTTAAATTCAACACCAGAGATCAGATCAAGTATTTCTCATGGTCGAATCGACCATCCTTTAAATTTGGCAAGGTCAGATGTGGGGTCAGATCTGGAAAATATGCACCCAAGAAGTAGTATTTCAGATGGTTCCAGAATTAGTGTTTCAAGTATCGCCCCTAGTTTTTCAGGCCTTGGGTCTGGACCTGATGACTGTGAATCTTTAGGTGATGTTTATGTCTGGGGAGAGGTTTGGTGTGATGGGACTCTGGCTGATGGATCTGTGAACTTGTTCAGTTCAAAATCAGATGCACTACTTCCTAAGGCCATAGAGTCAAATGTAGTTTTAGATGTTCATCAGATAGCTTGTGGTGTTCGGCATGCTGCTCTTGTTACAAGGCAGGGTGAGATATTTACTTGGGGAGAGGAATCTGGAGGGCGGCTTGGTCATGGAATTGACAGAGTTTTTAGTCGGCCTCAACTTGTGGACTTTTTGGCACTACGTAATATGGATTTTGTTGCTTGTGGTGAGCATCATACATGTGCTATAGCTACCACTGGTGACTTATATTCTTGGGGAGATGGTTCATATAATGCTGGATTTCTTGGTCATGGAACTGATGTCAGTCACTGGATACCGACAAGAGTCTGTGGTTCTTTGGAAGGACTTCAAATAGTGTCTGTTTCATGTGGTACATGGCATTCAGCATTGGTAACTTCTAATGGGAAATTGTTTACATTTGGTGATGGAACGTTTGGTGTTTTGGGCCATGGCGATCGAGAAAACGTTTCATATCCACGGGAAGTTGAATCTCTGAGGGGATTAAAGACCGTTAAAGTTGCATGTGGAGTATGGCATACGGCTGCAATTGTGGAGGTTATTGGGCAACAGGGTGGAAACAATTTTTCTAGGAAATTATTCACCTGGGGTGATGCTAACAAAAATTGTTTGGGCCACGGGGATAAGGAACCGCGGTTTCTTCCCACTTGTGTCTCATCACTTATTGACTACAACTTCCACCAGCTGGCCTGTGGGCATAGCATTACTGTGGCCCTCGCAACAACTGGGCGTGTTGTTACGATGGGAAGTACTACTCATGGCCAACTGGGCAATCCACGGTCTGATGGTAAGGTACCTTGCGTTATACAAGGTAAATTGGCCGATGAGTTTGTTGATGAAATCTCTTGTGGAGCATACCATGTTGCTGTTTTGACGGCAAAAAGTGAAGTTTTCACCTGGGGTAAAGGTGCTAATGGAAGGTTGGGTCATGGGGACGTTGAAGACCGGAAAATACCTACCCTTGTGGAAGCTTTAAGAGATAGACATGTTAAAAGTATATCCTGTGGTTCAAATTTCACAGCAAGTATATGCATCCATAAATGGGTTTCTGGTGCAGATCAGTCAGTTTGCTCAGGTTGTAGACAAGCATTTGGATTTACTCGAAAACGTCACAATTGCTATAACTGTGGACTGGTGCACTGTCATGGTTGCAGCTCAAAGAAAGTTCTCAAAGCTGCGTTGGCTCCAACTACAGGCAAACCACATCGCGTGTGTGACTCTTGTTATGCAAAACTCAAAGCATCAGAGTCTATTTCTGCCCCTAGTGTTAAGAAAACAGTGGCTCCACGCCGCTCAATTGATAACAGGGAGAAGTTTGACAGGGGAGAAATAAGGTCTTCAAAGGTTCTATTACATCCTCATAAAATAGAGGCTTCCAAGTATCTTGAAGTCAAAACAGCTAAGCAAGGTGCGACGCCTGACTCGTTTTCGATTCGGCCCCAAGTTCCAACATTGTCACATCTGAAAGAGAGTTCGCTGAATGTACTTCAACATGCTTTAAAACCAATCGTTACATCACCACCACCGTCACAGCCAACATTGACTTCAAAGCCTGCATCACCATACTCAAGGAGGTCAAGCCCTCCACGCTCTACAAGTCCTGTATTCTCTAAAGGTATTGTTGACAGCCTAAAGAAGACAAATGATCTTTTGAACCAAGAAGTTTTAAAGTTACAAGCCCAGGCAAGTACAAGAATTTCTTTTCATAATTTTATGCTCAGTCATACATTTGTATGGATTTTTAGCTGTAGGGCATACAGCTCTCGCGCCCCTTTAATTCTTGTAACAGGGCTGGATGTTTTGTCGCTCTCCCTTTAATATAATTTGTTCTTACCAATAAACAAAGTAATTTTATTGTTGCCTTTTGTGTACTAATCATCCACCAGGTCAAAAGTTTGAGAGTGGAGGTGCAGAAATCAGAAAATAAAGCTAAAGAAGCTGCTTCAGTGGCTTCGGAGGAATGCTCTAAATGTGACACTGCGAAGGAACTCCTAAAGTCTTTAACAGGCGAGGTATTTAGTTGAACTTCTTGTATTATTGTTGTTATAATCTGATCACCAAAACATTCCTATTCCCTCACACAATCTTTAACCACGGTTTCTCGAATAATCTGTCATTGTCATCATCATATTTTCGAGGGGCTTGGAGTTATCTTATCCTTTTCGTCTTCAAAAAGCGAACAGCTATGACTATTTCTACCCTTGAGAGAGAATGTGCTGCATTTGTGAGGGTAAATGGGTGGGACTGCATCTCAGACTCTGTACTCACGTGTGACTGAAGGCAGGGCATGCCACTACATTGACATCGTAGCCTAGTCCAACCTAACCTGGTTATATTTTGTAGGTTTTGTTTTTCCAATTAACATATTATAAGCCATGCTAACCACACTAACATGCCTTCTCTTACTGCACCCAAGGTCTTTTTGGCCTCCCATTTTTTCTAGTTCCTTGGTCTTGTAAGTTATTACACTGTCAACTGATTGTCATGGACCGACTGAATCCCCAACTTCAGTCTAGCCCTTGCACCAAGAAGGCAAGACACACATCAAGGCTTGCACACTTACACACCAAGAAGACAGAACACTCAAAAGAGATGAGAACTTTCTCAATTGCTTCTAAAAACTTGTTTGGTTACAAATGAATCCAAAGACCTTTATTTATACTTCTACCTTATACAATGAATGAATAAGATCTATCCACATGTCATCCATCAATGGATGAGGAACCTTGGACTCTACTCTATAAACTTCCACATAACTCTAACCTAATCCTTCACATATCTGCAATATTTGGAAGGCTCCATACAAATTCTACGCATTCCATACTCTAAAAGAATACCCTAAGGAATTCTACACCATTCAATACTATCCTAGAGTCTTTCAGAATCTTTAGGACCTTTCAAGATCTCCATGAGTCCAACAAGATCTGTCTGTCCATCCAATCACATGCGTGTCCCACCATTTGGACAATCATTATGACTCCATAAGCCTTGGACCCCCCGCCATTGCGCATCTTAAACCGTGAGTTTGTGACATAATTCTGATCTTTTGTGCATATGTCCAACCATCTAAACAATGACATTCCTTTATTTTATCTTCTATCAGAGGCATCCATAGGTTTCATTTTATATACTCACTCCTACTACCATGGGTGGCAAACTGGTTGGGTTGGGAGAAAACAGGTTAGGTTGAGAAAGGGTATCTAGGGTTGAAGTCTAACTCGTATCTGATCCATTTTTAAAATGCGTCACGTAACTTCTCCTTGCACTCGATGCGGGCCAGTTTAACCCTTCACAACCTTAAGAATCTTGGCTCAAACCCAATCTATTTCAAACATTACGGTTGTATTTGAGTTAAGTTGCAGGCTAGAAAAAACCCGACACAAGCTACAGCTCATTCCATGTAAAATGGACTGTTGTAAATATCAAACAATTGAACCACCATTCCTTTATATTATCTTCTATTAAGCCATATGAAAGTTTCATTTTATATACTCATTCCTACTTCCATGGGTGGCAAATGGGTCGGGTTGGGTCAAAAATGAGTTGGGTTGAGAATGGGTATTTACAGATTGAAGTCCAACCCATATCTGACACATTTTTAAAACGGGTCATGTAACTTCAGCCCACACCTGATGTGGGTCCATGCGACCTGAGCTGCATAATTCACATCCAATGCAGGTCAATCCATTAGAACCTTGATCAAAACCCAATCCATTGCAAATAGTAAGGCTATATTTAAGTTAAGTTGAAGATACTGGCTTTTGATAATTGTGTTTACATGTTATTCAGATGAATGATATGGCAGATAAGTTAGCTCCTGAGGTTTATGATGTCAACCACTCGAGAGAATTGAATGCCCAAGTGGAAGCGCTACTGAAGAACGGTGGAAATCGTGCATCAGAATGTACATACTTTACCAACTGATTTTTCAGACTTTGATTAGAAAAATTCACTTGATACTTGATAAGCCTTTTTTGATGAATGAAGGGACAGCCAATAAACAAGATCAACGGATGGATGATTTTAGTGATGGTGCAAACAAAGGCATTGTTCGACATGGTAATGGGGATTTCAGGGAAGCTAACCAGATCAGAGAGAATGATTCGAGATCGGCTAAAACATCTGCAGTTCGATTCAGTGATGAGGGAGGAGCAAATCTAACTGAGCAATTTGAGCCAGGTGTCTTTGTAACTCTTGTTCAACTTCCTAATGGGACCAAAGTCTTCAAACGAGTTAGATTCAGGTAGTAATGAATTTATCTTCCTTTCTTTTAATAGCATCATGAACTTATCACCAATCTACTGCTATGTTTTTTTAATGAAATTTATGCGGTCCAGTTCACTGTGCACTGGGCATAATTTCACTCTCATCAAACCTTTTATCCACATTGGATTGAATCTCAAAGAAATTATGGTTAGAAGACTGCTAAGCTTTATGGCTATTAAATCAAGGGCTAGGATGATCTGATGGTGCTGATATTTTTGTTGTCCCTTATCCAAAAAGAAATCATTCTATATAAACCCCCCCCCCCCCCCCCCCCCCCCCCCCCACACACACACACACACACACACACACACACACACACGCACGCAGGCACACACAGAGAGAGAGATTAGTAGGCATTTAATTGTACCCCATGAGCTGGACTGCATATGAGAAGTATGGGAGTCTGGTCATAGGAGACCATTGCCCTATATTGTGTAGATTGATGTTATACTATTTGAGGTAGGAAATTTGTTCAATTGAACTATATTGTTCTTTGTAAATCTGAATATTTTCTCATAATTTCCCACACAAAAAGGATTTTTTTAGATTAAGCAAGATCATAGTCGTTGAAACATAGATGCTTACACATCAACATATTCTCTCCCCCAGGATAATTCATGTATTGCTAGTTTTGTTGCAGTACCTAGATTTGATGGTGGTCCTTTCTTCTTGATTTTCTGCTAGTTTACATGGTACCAGAGCTAAATTCACCATCAAGAAAAGTTAAACTGCATCTTAATTTCTTCTTATTTCCCACTTTATCTTGCCTTAAACTGTAATTTCAATGTAAGAAAGATATTAAATATAGTTTACTATTCCTGCCAAGTAGGTCGGAGATTTAATCCTTATTGGGTGTTGAGATCTTTTTTCAGACCCAAATTTGTCTGTCTGAAATTGCAATGATCAAGATAACAAACTTATATTTTTCTCAAGATTTCATTTTCCCTGATCAATTTTTAAGGCACATTGCTTGTAAATTTATCCTTAACAATAACTAGGCTCTCTGCTTGGTTTATTCAAAACATAAAGCAGATAGAATACCCATTTTCTCATATTTTTTCAAGGGGATATGAGTAATAGGTCATCAGAAATTCATTTTTGAAGTGCTATCTGTCTCTCATTCTCTTTAACACATGCAGAGTCTGTACATTCATTACATAATTAGATAGAAAGGAATTTCTGTCATAGCTTGTTTTTAAAGTCTAATCGTAGAACTCCTATAGTGCACCCTAGATCAATAAGAATTCACCTTGGATGATAATGGTGATGTTGATGATGAGACTACTTAACAGCTGCTTCGGATTATTGAAATATATTATGAATGACTGACTATATAGCAGCTGCCTGTTATTGAATGCATTGACGCGCTAGACCCACTATCTCAAGCATTCTACTCTATCACAATCACACATTGTTGCTAATGATAACTTTCACGTAGGATAACATTACTTGCACAGAATTGATACCTTGAGAGATGTCACTGATGGGATTAAAATGAACAACGGCTCACGTGGGGCCTACCTAACATCCCAATCCACCCTTAAACACAAACTAATCCCCTTCCTATGAATTGGCATCAAATCCAATTTGTTACTCATTTGGACTGTATTCACTCCTTGATTTTACGTTGAAAATCTTGATTGCTTTCTTTAATCCCATGAACTGATTTTTGATCCAATCCTCAACCATGCAAAGACCTTTTCATCCCTCATCCTCCCCAGGGAATGATCTATTAGGCTCCACGCTGGTGTCTCACTGTTACACATGAGATTTCTCTCTCCGCACACTATATATGCTGTAATTTTTTTCCAAGAAGTACGTCTCAAGGCTCATGTGGGAGGAAACTATTTCAACCCATTGTGTGGCCCAATTTGATGTCTACTAGTCATGAGGGAATATGTTGTTATATAGAGGTTTTCTTGTGTATTATATTTTCGTAAAAAAACGAGCCCGATTGGATCATCCCAGCCCTTGATTTTAAGGAACTCAAATATTCAAAGGCTTATTAATATGCATTCTTTTTAAGTTAAAATCTAATGCTGAGTATAGGTTTGGTGATTGTAAAATTGGGTGAGTGCAAATTTATGGAAGGGTAAGTGGATTCAAAGTTTGGATATAGGTAGGTTCATTTCAAAATATAAGGAACCGATTTTCTCTTGGAAATTCTCTCCCTCACACATACATTAGTTAGCCATAGGAAGGCTTTGCCATTTTGTGTTTTTCCTGCAACTGCATTTAATATGTCTCTCCTCATACAACATCAAAATTAAACAAGATGATTACAATATTTTGATTTTTTCCAATGCTTGTGCAGCAAAAGAAAATTTGAAGGGAAGCAGGCTGAAGAGTGGTGGAGGCAAAACAAACAAAGAGTGCTTAAAAAATACAGCTATCCAGGGATGGATGATGCTGTGTCATCTTCCAACGCGTAGCTTCCTAGATTAGAGTAAAATCACATATGAGGAAAAGATTGGCACACGAAGGAATTCCACTACCTATTGTTGTAAAGGTCTTGTAGAGGATGCTATTTTTTGTGGTCAATAAAGCTAAATGAGGATCCACAGTCAGTAGAGATGCTGGAGAGATGAAGATCATTTTATTTCAAGGAAATATTCAAATTCTTTCATTCTGTTTGCACTCTATTTCACATTTTCATTTGAATATGCTCTTTATAAATGTACCAATGCAGTAAGACGACATTTGACTCCTTGTAATTTATAAGGGCATTATGTTCTTTTTTGGCCTTTTAAGATAATGAAATCATTGATAATGATTTGTGAAGAAACCATGTCTCAGTATAGTAGAATTGCAACACCTATGTCACTTGGATTGGAGAACTTCCATGCATACATCAGAAAAAACATAATTTACAAAATGTTCTCTAGTCTTCATCAGATTACTAGCTTGACCACTCATGCTTATAGCATGGCAATGTCTATGCATAAAAAAGGAATAAAAGGTTAGTTAGTGGTGTTAATAGGGGGCTATAACTTTAAAATTTTAAATTATAAAATAAAAATTAAAAACTTAAAGAAAAATGATAGATTCCCAAAATATGGAAGTAAAAAAAATTAAAAAAAAAGATACAGGCGATAGAAATAAAAATAGACGCCTATCGTTATTTACATATGTGTATTTATGGTTATTTTAGAAAAAAAAGTTTTTACCAACCTAGTTTGGTGGAATGTCAATTGTAACTTAAGAGCTTGTTGCTCTTAATTTCGGGGTATTGTTTAATCTGAGAGGGAGAGAGTCTACATGGTTGATGATAGGAGAGTGAGTGCCGGACAGAATTGATAGGGAATACTCAATCTTTACATAGAAAAAGATGGCAAGGATTTTTATGATCTGGCATGAACTTGGGCCATTTGGAATAGCTCCAAGTTTTGACTAGGGATGGCCTGAATAGAATATTTACTTAGTACACCCATACTTTATTTTAGAATGTTGTGTGCTGCACAAAATGTGCCACGTCCAAACCACAAAATTTTGCAACAGGTAGGCCAAGCTTGCTGGATGACCCCACGGATTCAGATTAAGGCTTGAGTTGGCTCTATCTTGTGTTTGTGAAACAAAGGACAGTTGAATTGCTGTTTCCAACCACCCATCTATTTGTTCCTGGGTGGCCCACCTGATGAACAAACCCCCCTGGTTTATGCTCCCAGTCAGTCATTAGTTGGCCTAAGTTTTCCAGCTGACATGAGCTGGCCTGGGGCCTGCCTAATGGACATAAGGTGTGAAAAACTGAATGACATCCAGAGAGCAGCTGAGTTGATAAGGAAAGCGCCCCGAAATTGCATAATATGAGTCATGAGTGATGACCAAGGTTTGCATAGAGATTACTGTTACAGTCATCTTATTCAATGGTTGAAACCGCGTTCCCAGGCAGGTCGAACAGCAATGTATGTCAGGAACTTTAATATACATTGTTCCGTTGTTCATTAACAGCTCAAGCCGGGGGTCGTGTATTCAAATCCACATCCGTATACATTGTTTTGTCGTTTACTAACAGCTCGTGCTTTGATATTTATTGTTTTCTTATTGACTAACAGCTCAAGCTTTAGTTATTACGAATGCATAACTTCAAATATAGGACTAACATCCAGAGTAGGATTTTAACAACATCTAGGATAGGGAGGACTACTTATCTATGCTGCTCTCATCTTTATCCAGCCGGAGGAGCTATGGAAATAAAGTTGGAGACAGAGATTTGTCCCTTCAAATATAGAACCATTACACCTCTGCTATGCTACTACTAATATAGGCCTCATTTTGGTAAGAGTAAATCAGATTATGCACTCCTATCTCTGGTAAGAATAATTTGTAAGAACAATGTCGACTTCATGTCAAGGTATTTATTTGTTGACAATGCAGAATCAGTCTTATAAAGTTTCATGGGAAGAGTATGCCGTTTCCTAATTTCTTCCATTCATCTCTTGGTAACTCCAGTCCCCAACCATTCATTTGTAACCTTCATGGTGGCTTTTCTCATCAATGGGAGAGCAATTAGATTTATACAGTTGGATCGTAGTCTGAAAGGAACTTCAGTTGGCACTCTTCATGTTGTTGTCAGCAATCAGCATCTTCGATTAGCTAAAGTGCATGCATGCATATGTTTTAACACATCAACTATCTGTCTCAAACACAGTCAAATTCAACAGTAAGCCCCTCCTATTAGTGCCCCTGGGTTTTAACTAACCGTAAAGTATATGTATGTTTTAGCACATCAACTCTCTGTTTCAGACACAGTCACATTCAACAGTGTAAACCCCTCCTATTATTTATTTCAGGTTTTAACTAACCGTACCTGCACATCCTTGAATACACTAAGATGAGTGTAATATACAAACTTGTACAGTTCTGAGTGACAAGTCATGCTGGCCCCATTATATATGCGATCTGATCCAAAAGATGAGGCCAGTTGGACAACGCTTTTCTGCTGGTTTTGAATGGCTGGCAGATTCGATTTTAGGAAAGGTCAGATCCACAACGGCGTGGATATGAGTGGCTCAGAACCACTAGCTATTGCATTATATAGACACCACTAATAATACTGAGCAGATAAAGGTAAGAAGGAAACAATAAGGAAATAAAGCTACAAGTTTGGAAGGAGTCTAAATGATGGTTTATGTAAAGCATTCTGGAAACTGACATTCAAAAATCTTGGTGCTTCCTTTCCAGTTAAAGATGCTTTTAATTTTCTAAGGAACTGGTTTCCAGTTGAAGTATCAAGCAACATCTCACTTTCAATCACTTCACCCCTTGGAGTTTAAGAATCGCTTGCTGCAAAATTCAAACAACTATATCTCAGATTTGAAACATGAGGAAAAATTCAAAATTTTAAAGTTATAGTGACGTAAATGAGTTTGCAAATGGTTAATGGTCACCTGAATACATGTCAATGCATGGTGCACGTCGCTCTCTGAGATTTGGTGGTGGAGGACAACCCTGATACTGAAACAACAAAAATCAGTAGCGAAGATCAGTTTCATTAAAATGGAAAATGGAATAATTACGATGCATAATCTTTTTGTTATGTTTTAATTTGAAATAATCATCTGTTTCTTGCTCTGGAATTATGCCCTTCATAGTTAAGAGCACTATTTTGATAGATCCGGCAAGGTAAATGATCCTTCTAAATGATCTGACAAGGTAAATGATCCTTCTAAACCAAAAAATCACAAGGATTTCTACATTGGATCTCTTTGAGAACTGTGCAGATACTTTCAAGCATTTCATATACCATGGAAAGGTCTGAAACTAAGCCTAAGTGGCAGGAAGCAGATGCTAGGGAGGCAGAGGAAGTTCTCTTGTGATAAGAAATCGAGGAATCATTAGATTTTGAAGCACTGTCACCCTAACATCTATAGCTATTGTTGAACCATTGCGGGTCCATGGGTTTCCAGTGGTATCCATCAATTGATAGAAGTCTGAGAAACCTATCAATCTGTCATGCATCTTATGGAAGCCCATTACGAGTAAACTACATGACTAGGCATCTCTCCTCCATGAGCTTGCATTGAAAAATCCAAAGAAAAATAAGGAATAACAGTCCATGTATAGGCCAAATTCTAACATTCCAAGATGAAAGTAAAAAAATTTATCTTTAGGATGAATATGCTTCATATAGAAGCCCGTGCATTGTCCAAATTCCAAGATTCTAAGGACAAAGCTTCTCAGAGAGGACTGATGAGATAGGTAATGCTGCTGTAAGTTGAAATAAGGTGCGCAGATCTGCATTCTTGGGTCTCTTCAAGGTAAACTGATGAATTAAGTATGTTAAATGTGATTATTTAAATGTATGATCAATGATGACATGCTCACATTTTATCAGGACAGTGTGGAGCATTTATCTATTCCTCTTCCAAAAGGGGCAAAGAGTAGTAAAGCTCATAAAGTGATAACTCAATGAACCGAAATGATTACAGATTTGAGTTGACTTCCAGTTCATCAAAAAGAAGTCCTTGGAAATAACAGTCTACCCATCCATTCAAGTAGTCATCCTATTTTTTAACCGGTAGACAAGTATGATTTGATCTTCACATTCATCTTTGAGGTGAAGATTAACAACTTGTTTAAAAATCATGAAAACAGGTTTACGTAAGCAAATTGGCATGCTATTATTTGAATCTGACAATTCAAAGAGAGTAATTGACAGACCAAATAATGAGTTGTCCGAGTTTTTTCAGCTTTCCTGCATAAGCCTTCACAACTATAAACCTGTCCCATCATGTCAGACCTTGTATCCTCATACTAGATCCAAAAGGTTACATGCATATTGCAACACAGGTGTTTTGTGGTCAGTGACTTTTACCTCTCAAACATACGTTTTTCTAAATCATACCCGTCCTTCAGAAGGTATATGTATTGACTATCATAACTCAGTCTTAAATATCATAAAACCGGATTGGTCACAGTGAGACCTGGAAGACAGCCAGAACTGTCTTCTTTTTTTCTTTTTTTATTTTTCTGAGAAGGAAAAAAGAAGCATACGTTATCCTATCTTGTGACTTATGCAAAAAGTATGTTAATCTTGTGTGATCATGGATTTTGGGCAACAATTTCAAATTGCATAAAAAGTAACACCTAGTATGAAGCAGAATCTTGAGATGACAACCTTCACTGTTTCAAATACAAAACCTACCTTAATTTGCTTACAGGCATAATAAGTACACCGTGTTCTTCCAAAACCTTGGTCAGATTTCGTGCCAGAATGTTTACACCCTCCATGATATCAAAAAATATCTGCCCACACAAGAAAAAAAAAAGTGATTTAACCATTTGCTATGATTGTCATATAAGTCGTGTGATAACTAAAGCTTACTTGAATGTAAGGAACTCCCTTAGCTGATTTGACACATTGGCAAAGCAACTCTTTTTGGTTATAAAAAAAAAAAAAAGAATCTTCATTTGATAATTGGAGAAACTCGACCAACCGGACTAGAGTATATATATATATATATATATATATATTTTTTTTTTTTTTTTTTCTTTTGCAACTGAAAAATCAATTTTGAGGTGGCAAACTGAGTGTTAAGTGGATTTAGACTTGGCCCTCACTGAGTCAAAGCCTTGCGGCCTGAGTAACATGTTCATAGATCATGTTTCAAAATGAAATAAGATAATCTAAACCAGTGGTACTAACTATATTGGTCTCCACCGAAGCCATATTCACTTTTAGCCCTTTGATTAGATTCAGTCCATCTGCACAAAATGTGTGGAAGAATGTCAAAAAATCATAGTAAGATTATTAATGGAATTTGTGGAAGAATGTGATAATGTTGTAGACTCGTAACACATTGCATTTTTAGAACAAACTTGTGCTTGGTATAATTATATCAGTGGCACATACAACATTATCAATTGCACAAAACAGGGGATGAAGGCATAAGCAGTTAAAAACTTGACTACTTGAGCCGGATGAGAGGGAACCTATCCCAATTTTTCTTTTGCCAGGCCCATAGCTAAAAATCCGGCTTTCTTGCGATTATGAGGTTCATTCGAATCTGAAATCAAATCTTGGAAATACAGCATCCCACTTTTTTTTACTACCCCAGGCTTCGATACATTTCGAAATCGAGAAATCTCTACTGGAGCAGGTGCTATCAGAGAACAATTAGCCGATCCGGATTTGCAAATTATTATAGATCATTCAACGGTAGAATGGAAGGAATTAGGGGAAGTAGGGTTCACTGGGAATGAATGGGAAGATAGAAAAATTGGAAGAAGAAATGATTTTTTGGTTAGATGCATGGAATTAGCTAAGCATTTTATTCGAACAAATGTAGAACCAGAACGGATGGTTTTGTGCCTATTACCAGTTCTTCCTCCCGAGTTGAGACCAATCATTCAGATAGATGGGGGTAAACTAATGAGTTCGGATATTAATGAACTCTACCAAAGAGTTATCTATCGGAACAATACTCTTACCGATTCATTAACAATAAGTAGATCTACGCCCGGGGAATTAGTAATGTGTCAGGAGAAACTGTAACTCTCCTGACAATGATCAAGCCTAATTAAAAGGAAATAGTAAAAAGATTACCTGCAAGCATTTTTGTTTTCTTGTGATCATCTGCAAGCTTTCCAACGTTATCTTGCAATCCCACATAAGCTGCAGCACATAAGACACCGACCTGTCTCATAGAACCACCTAAGGTTTTCCTTAGCCTCTTGGCCTGAAAAAGCAGGAGAGGATTGATTTATTTTAATTTACCGCAGAAATACACTCGCCAAGTGAAGTATAGTATGATTACCTTGGCAATGAAACCTTTTGAGCCAACAATTACAGACCCAACTGGAGCACCCAAACCTTTGGAGAGACATACCTGGTTCAGGCATTTGTTGAAGAGAGAAAAATGCAAACAGTCAGGTTGCATAATATAGCATTGTGAAAACATGATTACTAGGAATGCAACTAACATAGATGTATATTTAGAATGTTGGCTTGCAAGATGATTGTACATGATCAAAGAACAAGGTTAAATAAATAGGATTATAAAGTGGAACAAAACAATGATCCATTGGACCTGAAATAACAAAAGAAAATAGATATAGGAAGATTATCAAATCATACCGAAACAGAATCAGCTGCTTCGACAAGCCTATGAACAGGAACACCTAAAGCCTGTAAATAAAATATGATGGTGTTACTCTTAGGACTAGAAAATCAGTGCACAATTAGATTGAAGGAAAAGAAACACTAAAGGCAGTAACAAGATAAAAAGCATAAGTATTGAATTCATTTTCTCTGATGAAAAGGCATATAAAAAATAAATATGAAGATGCGATTAAATTCAAGCAGAAGCAATCAGACAAGAAAAACTCCAAATCATATTCACCTCCCTCTATGGACTGGTACACTTTTGTCCAAAGATGAAATCAGGCATATTGTAATACATTTAATAACAAGTATGCACTTATCAATGCATAGATATACATTTATAAGATATATTTAAATTACAGGTATAGAAACAGTACCCACATACACACAACACACACACATTGAGTATGCAAGCATGGTTCAAGTCATTTTTATCAAAGAGAAAATAGGAAAAAATCACTTACTACTGATGCATTGAAAATTCGTGCTCCATCAATATGGAGCTTCAGCCCGTGCTGTTTAGCAATCTCCCCTACTCTGTCTGTATATTCTACAGAAATGCATCTACCACCACAACTGCAGATAAAAGCAAAGCATCATTAACAACAATGGAATAACGTTAAGTCTGGAAAGAATTGATTGGCTGGAGGTTGAAACTTGAATGTTAAAAGTATCATAAGTACTTTAGTGTGTTCAGTTCAGAGAAATGAACACAACAATCAATTGCTAGAAATCACTTTAAATTCAATAACAAAGCTTCTAAACTAGTAGAACTATCCAAAATCGCTAAACCAAGCAAGCCCCTACTGGAGAACTACAATATAAGGACTAAAGTTGTTAGCTAATACTGAAATACCTATGTAATGCACCGCATAGTATATTCCAAAAGGTCCTTATTAACAATGGCTATTACCAATTCCATCAACAGTATATTTGATGGAAATTAAGAACTGATTTAAGACAGCAATGCTGAAGATTGAACTGTCATCATTCTATTTCATGAGAGAAACTTCAAGTCATTACAACAGCAGAAGGTAAGTTTGGTTTGGGGAACACTCAAACCAACTGTGAATCAATCACCACTAGAGAGGATCACTCACACTCAATGCCTTCGACAAGAAAGCTTCTGTATAACTGCTTGACTATTGTAGTATTCCCTCTTCAGGGTATAACAGGTATTTATAGAAAATGAAGAAAGATCTCACAATGAGATACTAATCTTCCAGCTGTAGTGAAAGTTCTGGAGAAAGATCTGGAAATGAAAGAGTTTTAATCTTCCAGCAGTGGAAAAAGGTCTGGAAATGTGAATTTTTTTCGAAATTTCTTCTCCCTGGATTGCAGTTTATGAGGTCATCTCTTGATTTTGGTAACGTATCCTTTATTTTCTGGACTCTAATAGTGTTCATACAAATATTTCTCTCAACAAATTGCATGATGAAAGGCTAAGAGTAGTCAAACACCAATCTGAACTTGGAATACTTTTGAGCATTTAAAAGGAAGAAACAAACCATCCAAACAATGAAATCGCCTAGCTCTACTTTTTTTCTTTTTCTTCTTTTTTTTTTTTCTTTTTTAATCAAGGAAAGCCAATAACCAACTTAGTCATATTAAACTCAACACAATCCTTGTGATAGGATCCATCTGTAAGTATTTTTTTTTAGTGGGAACTAGGATCACACTAGGGAAGTAACTCTTGCAACCTCCTTTCGGAAGTGATTAGATGTGGACAGTTAATTACAATCATAAAGTGACAACTGGAAAAATGAAAGTAAAAAATTCACCGTCACATTGATGGTGTTTTACTATTTTACCCAGGTAACTGCTATGGCCATGGCTATTACACCTGTAACTGAAGTGTAGAACAATGGTGCAATACACATTTTGGAATGTCTCAGACTAGGTAGCATGCATATTTTATTATCTACAGAGAAGCACATGATCAGAACATATGAAGAAGATACAGATAATGTCATCAGACCTCGACCTTCTACACATGTGAACATTGGTTTTGTCATCAACACCACTAATCTGGCAGCACCAACCTCGGACCGACAATGCCCCTAAACTAAATCAAATCAGAAGATCATAGCCATCCAATATTTCCCCATTTCAGATCTAGGTTGAACATTGCTGTTCCTTTCTCTTAGCCTTTTGAAGGGTCATTGATCAAGTAGTTAAAAATATTTCCCGCAAGAACTAATACATGGTTGGATCTATTGGATCAATGGTCAGGATCAACAAATATGGACCCAGATGTACACACTCAAAGCCCAAGTACACACTGCATATCCTCAGAAGGGGTTCATAAAAATCCACAGTGAACAAAATACTATCCCGTAGGGGGACTACCAGAGATCCAGATCTGGATTTATTTTAGAACATCCAATACACGACAAAAGGAATAAGATATCTTTTTAGAACATCACAATACAAGACAAAAGGAATAATATATCTTTTGTTTCAATGCAATACACTCTCACTCTTTGGGACATTGTCCATTATAATATCTGCAAAGCAGAATATAAAACTGCATTCAGTAGGTCCCTGCCAAATAGAAAAAGGTTAAAAAAGAGAAAAGATCTGATCCCACTATCATGTGGAGAGCAGTAGGAACAGGATATCCAATAGAAAAAGGTGGAAGGAATGTCCCCAGTCCCCCAACCTTTTTTATAATTAACATTCCCCAAGAAACATGTAGTAGGCAATCTATAAACATTCAAAACAATGAAAACCAATATGAATCTAATAACTAATCACCAGCACAATTTACAGTAAACACCTAAAAGCAAAGAAAACTTACTTAGCATGAGTGTTCTCCAAGCAGATAAGCCTAGTAGTCGGATAGTAAATAGCATCTGGTGGATTCCTAATAGCAGCTTCAATCAAAGCAATATCCATAGTTCCATCTGCATTATTCTTCACAGTTCTGGGATGTACACCTCCCAGAGTAGAAATGCCTCCATTTTCATATACATGGATGTGGCTGTTATCGCCAAGAATGACTTCACTCCCTCTAATCTCACAATGAACAAGAACACTTATGAGGTTACCCATGGTCCCAGAAGGAACGAAAAGCGCCGCCTCCTTGCCCATGATCCTTGCCATTTCTGCTTCGAACCGGAAGGCGGTCGGATCATGACCCAATATATCGTCATCCACCTCCGCGGTTGCCATCGCAGCCCGCATCACTTCGGTGGGCTTGGTGACTGTATCTGATCGGAGATCGACCCTTCTGACTACCATTTTCTTGAATTGCAATGAAAATGTTACCCTCTCCTACTTGGTAGCGGAACTCTAGAAAAAAAACACAAATTAAGGAGTTTCCATTTAAACTTCCAGCTAAAAACTAGCACTCAATCAAATCAGAAGATATACAACTTACAATTTTGATAATAAAGCTTGATCAAAGAATAACTTTGATCACTGAATCTGAATTGAGTAATCACATCCATATCTGGTTTAACTCCGCTGAGTTAAAACTTTTAGTAGAGATAATACGCCTCTTAATGGGTGTGTTAGGAGGCGATTTGATTATCTCCATTGTAGTTTCTGCATTTCAGTAACTCAAATGAATGAATCTGAGTCGACTCAACCGAGTCTTCAGCTTACTCACTGAATTTTGAATCCAACTACAATCCTTAGTGAATAGCTTTAATCTTACTACTACTTGTTCTGCTATGAAAAACAGAGACAGGCGACAGAAGCTGTAAGTAGCAGATTTCTAGCTTCTTTCCAACATTTACAGAGATAACAGAACAGATCCAGTACTTTTCTTTTTACCTTTGATCAAAGCTACAGTCTTTTTTTACCCTAGCTTCAATCGAGTAACTGGCGATTTTGAATTCCTTGACTCCAAATCCTACAAACAAAAAAACCAAAGGAAGAAAGACATGACATTGTGTCAGTTCGATTGTCAAAAATATACAATCAAAAGCTTCGAATCTTACTTTCTACTCAGTCAGTACTCTTTCTTTTTACATCATTAATCTTCGAATCTTCAACAGAAATCAAAAGCTTCAGTTTTTACACAAAGAAATCAATCCTCTGTTTTCCTCGAAAAACTCGTTCAGATTTCCATCAAAAGGATATAAAAAAAAAAAAAAAACCTAACGCCACTTCATGTAACGCCGAGAATTCCTTGCAACGTGTAATTCCAGCGTTACACAAACATCGCCCAAATCCACTTAAATTGGATTCTACAGTTGGTCCGAATCTGAAAAGGAGCTCAAAAACAGGAAAAATCAAATCTTTTTCACGTCGAAACCCCAAAAACCATAAAAAGAAAAACACGAAATCAGAGCTCTAAAAACCCCGGATTCTGAAATCGCAAAAGCAAATCAAGCAAAAGAAACTCAACCGGATTCCTTCACCTACGCGAGATCACGTATTTTACTCAGGGAATCCTGTTTCAGTTCTCTGATTGCTTTCTCGAACATTTATCGAAAGAGATCAGAAGATGAAGACAAACAATAGAGAAGATGAGGACAAGATTCTACGGATTCAGAACAATTGTGTGGCATTGAATAGAGATTCTCTTTAGAACACTAACCCTAGAATCTTCAACTCTCTCTCTCTCTCTCTCTCTCTCTCTCTCACATGAGAATGGGCAAAAGAAAAGGAAATGAGAAAAGGACGTGCATCTGAGACTGCAGATCAGATTTGTTTTTGAATCTATCTGCTTTCCTTGTGCTCGTTGTCTTTTAGTTGATTTTTTATACAAGAAATTTAGGGTCAGGGTAATATTTTAGGAAGTTTCTTCTGCAACTTTAATGGCGAGGCATTGGATGGACAGAAGAGAAGAGAAGTGGGTTTTGGATTCTGCTTAGGAGAGTGATCTGACCATCCTAGTCAGTCACACGTTTGCTGCATGGGAGGCCTCATCCGAAATAAAAGGGGGACACATGCATGCATGAACTCCAACGTATAGCCCACACGTGTCCATTAATTCCGGCCATTCAAGATGAATTCCATCTTCTCACTTTAATGGAAATGAGCCTCACCGTAAGATTAAATACACACAACTGTGATTGAATGATGATGTGGGGTCAAGTGGTCGACGGGATGATGAGACACACTATAACTGGGGAATTCGAGTGATCTAACGGTTTTTGACTCACGACGACGGTGGATAGACCAATCACAACCAGCAACATCATAGTGGGCAGCTCCTACACGCATGCATAGGGTAGCCATTCATATTGACTAAGATGAGTGCGCTCAACTTGAAGGGCACCAAATCAATTAGAGGTGGCTTATAGCCCATGTTTGGCATTTCTATTTCATGCCTATATTTCTCCAAATGTATAAATTGGATAGGTTCAAACAATTAGAGTGTTTGGCACAAGATTCTAGACTCTATTTGCTTTAGACAATTAGAGACAAATTCTCTAAAATCCAAATACTCTAAAAGTAAACAGATGAGAAATAGAGCTTTTAAATCTTAAAAATATAGAGGCGAGTGCTATTTAAAATAAATCCGTGCGTTACCTAAGTTATTTTTTTTTTTATTCTAACTTCTTTTTTTATTGCTCTATTTTAGATGGAAATGTGAAAAAGAAGTAAAAGAGTAGAAATACCAAAGAAGCAAGGTATACCAAAAGCCTATTTAGATGCCTTTTCGTGGTGACCCACTTGATATAGTCCTTTAAAAATGATGGTCTTTCAGGTTTGAATTTTAAACTTGGGACCCCAGATTGTGGCCAAGTCGAAAGGACAAGAAAGAAAGAAGTGTAGTAGGTAGGAGTTGGCCTGCATTCATTGAACCAGATGACGGCTGGAACCATGTATGTTGGAGAGGAAACAAAAGCAAACACTACATGCTACAAATGGGTTAAGATGGTCCAGATTGTGTGTGACTTGACCCCGATGCGTTTAGTCTTTGGTCCAAAGTCTTCGGGTTTGCCAATTAAATTTAGGTCATGTTTGGCAAGGGAAAGGAATCCCCTAAATCAGGATATCATTATCAACACTAAACTACATTCAATGGTCTCGTTTTTCTCATTAATTTATTAAGCCCTAAGATTTCATCTCTAAGCCACTTTTGTTATTCTAGAGATTCGGAGCTGATCGGATCAAATATTTAATTCTTATAATCTGGATATTTTCACAAGTATCTTAAAATTAATGAGAAATCTATGGGTGGGATTTGACCCCATGGCCGCTTCTGGCCATTTGGAGATTTTGAATGGTTCAGATCGTATTTATAGGACTCAAGCCAGTCCTTGTATCTCGTTTTTGGCACTATGGCATATGGACGATTTTGAGTCTTTTTGCAATTTTTTCAAGATCCATGAGGAATTAGGATCTCAGATTTGAGCATCTGGCCATTTTTAGCTTTTGAAGAGGCTGGACTACTCGGATTATGCAAATGGGTCCCATATAAGTTGAAGCATCGCCATCTATTGGTCTAGACATTTCTTTTTTAAATATCTCTAAATCTATAATTAATCAACGGTTGATATTTGTTTCCATAACCCTTTTTAGCATTGTAAAGATGATCGATGGTTCAGATCATCGTTTATGGCCCCACAGTATCAGAAGATTTGAAAAACATGGTCCCTAGAAAAAGGCGTCTTATTCACTGTAGCTCTGTAAATGTGTGCGCGCTGGAACAAGGAGTCTGATAGGGGAGGGTCTGACCTGTTCAATCCTTTCTTTCACCTATATTATCAGTCAGCTGCATCCTAAGATATGCACTTGATAAACATGGGCATTCTGTCCTTATAGGGAAAATAGCAATGGAATCCCCGGTAAGGACCATTACCAAACGTGCCCTTAAAGATACAACCTTATAGGTTTTACACTATTCTAAAACGAAATAATCGATGAGGATGTTATGTATAGAATTTGTGCACAATGAATAAAGTATGTACGTGCTATGAGCGTATTTGGTTGCAAGCATTTGAAGATATTTTTGTCCGAGAGAATTTAGAGTTCTCTAAATGTTGTAATGTCGTTCCTTAAGTAGAATTTTAAATGCTCATAACCCCTTTAGCATCTTGAATGAACAAAATTTAAGAATTCAAAAAGCTAAAAGGTTGCTTCTTGGTGGGCTGATATATAAAATTCTATCTCATTTGGAATTCCCGACCAACCAAATTCTTAAAAAAATAAATAAATAAATAAATAAATAAATAAACTGAAACTAGTGTTAGGAATCCCCGACCAACCAAATTCTCATTAGAAATACCTTGAACCATACAGGCCCAAACAAGGGCTTGTTTCTTTTCAGGTGTTTCTAATGAGAATTCCTAATCATGTTAGGAATTTATAACATGATATGATGTCGGGCTTGTAAGAGCTTCAACATGCTTTATTTCATTACAAATTCTAAACATTTCAACCCACCTGAAAAAAAATGACAAATGGCCTTTGAAATTATTCTCTTGAATTTTAAAATGCTCATGGCTTGTAAAGGATGGGTCTAATAACATGATCTGTTTGTGGGTCTAAAAATTATATGAACTGATTATGAACTCATCTGATGTATGTGATTTTGTGCAGAGATGTATTCAATTGGGCGCCTCTTGGCCCTAATAAGGGAAGCAACAATGTTGCTAAATGTAGAGTCATTTGTACTTGTCCATATGGTCATTGCAGAGGTCATACCAGAGAATACCTGATAAGGAAAGTAGCAATATTGTTAAATGTGGAGTCATTTCTACTTTTTCATATGGCCATGGCAGAGCCCAAATCCTTGAAGCTGAAATTGGAGGATTCAGATGCATGCCCATACCAAAAGTATTATTTTTATGTTAGTTACTGAAATCTACAATTATTGTCATTATCATTTTATTTTCTATATATTCTTTTGTATCAATTTCAAATAAGGTAACATGAGTGTAATAATGAAAGTTTTTTAAACTTCTCTCTTTTTTTTTATCTTACTGTTCAAAATTTTTTTTTTTTTGTATGGTGCTTCTTTTCTCTTTTCCATTCTAGCTTTAATTTTGGACTCAAGAAGTTTTATTTTGTTAATCTTTCATTTCTATTCTCAATCTGATTTTGAATTCTTTCATAATTATTTTCTCTTGAGCTTCATCTTGATTCATTTACGATTTATTCATTCTTAATATTTTTAAGTGGATTTTTTCTCTCAAGAAATCAACATATTGACGTAAAATAATAGAACACTTAATAATTGGTTTGAGTAATTGATAGGATCACAAGTTAATAACTTTACTTCAATTTTAAACCAAAGCATTAATTATTACTTTGATTTGTTATACATCATCAATTACCAATACTTTGTTCATCTTTAATTTTCATATTTATTTTAATATTTATTATTTTATTTTATACTCAATTTATTAAGCACGAGCCTTCATTGCTAGTATAAATGTATAGAAAGACAAACATTATGAATAAGTATACTACAAAAGGAATTAATATATTATTTGAGATTTCGGAAACTAAAAATAACTTATATTGGAAGAATTATAATATTACAAGTAAAAAGAACTAAGCAAAGTGGGTGTCCAACAAAAACATGGAAGAAAGTAACTAGATGCCTAGTGTTCATTTTTGAAGTAATATAGCATGTAGAATTATGAAAAGGGTGGAAAAGTAAACTCATAACACTAATTTATGTGAAGTTAAGCAATTTTTATAATATTTAAATATGTTGTTTAGTTGAATCCAAGAGGAACCAACATTTACGCAAAGGTTGTGAGGATAATTATGCTAATGCTATCCTATAAAAGTCTACAATTGCCCACCCTAACCTAGAAAGTGTATTAGGGCTGAATATATCTTTGATAAGATTCCAAGTAAACGCATAGAGTTATCTCTATAGGTCATTGAAAGTTTTCTACCAAAAAAGACTAAAGGTCATCGAAAGGCAAACATATGAGAAATCTTTTAAAGTGGATAACATACTACATGGTTTTGGTAAGCACTCTAGACCCTCTAAGGCGACCTTACAAGTCTATGAAAGGGGCTCACCTATAGTACTCAAATTGCTCAAAATCACATAGCCCTGTATATATTGGTGTTGACCCAAACTCACTTTAATAGAGTTGAACTCACGGCGTGGATTGATCATATGTAAAACACATGACTAAAAACATCTTTAAAACATAAAAAAACAAAGATAGTTCAATCACATGTTTTACATGTGACTGGTGGCAAATTTGATAGGTATCCCAATAGTGATTGGCATGAAATTTTACTTTAATCAAGATTTAATGCATTGCCAAATATGTAGAACGCATGATATGAAAAATCGAATTTAATAATTAGTTTTACAACTGATCAATTTGACACGTATGCCCTAAGATCAAGTTGTTGGCACAACGAATTTTGAACGGTTTAGATATGGAAGGCAAGCTGATGCATTGGCCCAAAGGTATTTAGGCTTATTTGGTATCCCTACTCTTATTGTGAGAGAGTCATCCAAAATAGTCATAAAAAAAAATAGCCATAGAAAAGAGAGACCAAAAATAGAAAAAATGCTGAATGTTGCATGGATCTAGACCCCAATAAAGGGGGTTGAGATCTAAAAAAGATCCCACACACACGCACATGAAAAGAAAGTCTACTCACGTTGAAAAGGAGCCCGTATACACGAAAAGAAAACCCACATTAGTGATAAGGAAACTCACATACACGAAAAGAGGTGATACACCTAAGTTTTAAAGACTCAAAAAACTAAATGAGAACTGTCACTCCTTACCGGCCATTCCCGTAAAAAATCTATTTTAAATAGAGTGTTTGCCCTCCATTTTCCCTTATTAGATGGGTGTTTGCCTTTTATAAGATGCACTTGCAATGCCCTGGCTGTTTGAAAACATTTGGGTAATTTAATTACGCAATTGCAATGTCGAACAGTAGCAGACAAAAATTCTAGTACATCTGCGTAGGTACAGTCCCATCTACTCCCAGGTACTGAGATGTCCTTGGAAAGAATATCACACTTCCCAATGTATCAGTCAGCTGGGCCCCATTCCTTCTTATTAAATCAAATTTTGGTGGCATTGTGTCAATCTAGACCGATAGATCCTGGACCCCATTGTAAAATAGAGAATCAGCTAAGAGACCTCTGCAACAATATCTGTAACACCACTTTCAAAAGACAAGAGTATCTTCATGAGAAAAAATAAAATAAAATGGAATAAAGTAACTTCCCATTCACCCCTTTTGTCACCAAACTTATATTGTTACGGCATTTAATTTATCAGAGTGGTCAGGAAGTTCACTAATGAAATGAAGGTCCTCGTTTTAAAATATTTGGGACTTTACCTGATTTATAGTGTTGGTGGATCGTGTTATGTATCTGGAATTTTACTAATGATTAACCGTATGAGGGTCCACGGGTTCCTTGTTAAGAACCAAAAAAAAAAAAAAAAACAACAACAACCTCGATGACCCCTTCAAAGCATTTTCACCACATCGTAGATAAAATTATTTTTAGGGTCCAACAGAAGCTTGATCATGCTAGAAATAGATTAGATAGATTTGCTATGAATGTAAATTGAACGGTGTGTTGTTCATGTGGTTATGATTGAGGTGATAGTTGTTATTTTACTATAGAGTTTTTAAGTTGTTTTAAACGATTTAAGACATGTTTGTGCAATGTAGGCCAAAGAATTTCTCAATAGTAAGGTAAAAAAACTTTTGATTCTTTTGCATTTATTATTTTTTTTCCATATTTGGTGCAATACTTTTCTATGCAAAAGAGGAAAAAATATAAGTATTTTCCCTTAATTACTTTATATAAAATCATTTCCTATTAAGAGTGCTTTTGTGTACCAGGTGTGAAAGAGGAAAAGGGGTTTCCTCTTCCATGATACCAATGTCTGACTTTCTCTATGTAGAAATTTTGGATCCTCTCTAGTCTTGCTTTTCTCCTTTGAATCATCGCTGCATCAAATGACAATGTGGAAGGTGTTGGATTTCTTCTTCATTTAAATCATCATTGTATCAAACGACAATGTGGAAGGTGCCGGAAAAATCCGGCGCCTTGTCTGCCTCTTTTTCTCCTCCTCAAAGGGAGTAGATTTTACTTTTGGTGTCACACCAAGAGATTACGTGGTGCCATGAGATTTCAACATCTTATAAATCCTTTCTCCAAAAGCTCTAAGGATTCATACTTTCTCCTATCTAGATCTCAAATCTAGGTCCTGTACATGGTTCTCATTCATTTTTTCCTTATTGTTTTTGTCCTCTTTTCCTCCTTCCTTCTCTTTCCTATCTTTTATTTTCTCCATCATTCTAATCTTTTCCCCCCAAAATCTGCTATGATTCTATAAATTTTCTTAGAATGAAAAAACTAGATTGATTAATTGCTAATATAAGGAGGGGCCATCTAGATGGCAGGGCTACAAGGTTTTTAGATAGGGAGTTTCAAAAAAATTCTCCTTTAGGAGGCCACTCTCTAAAGAAAAAAAAAAAAAAAATTCTTGGAGGGCCAACAAGAAAAAAACCCTAAAATTTCCTTTAACATTGTAGAGTGTTACAAATGGCAGTGGCATTCACTTAATAATGGCAGGGGGTCCGCCCCAGCCTTGTCTGGTAGCCATTTGTAATGGCAGTGGCATGATGTGAAGGGAACCTTGGAAAGAATCAGGTCTAGTTTCACCTCCATCCAATCCTTCAAAGACTTCCATTGAAACATTTCGAATTTAATTATTGGACAATGTTCATGTGCATATGCCTTCCACCATAAGATGGGCCCCACCTTGGGCCCCACTGATCACGGGACCAAGGGAATGGAAAGAACCATCTTAGATGAGCTAAAATATCAAGTTTGTAGTCAATTCCATGCCTCTAATCCCTTTCATAAATGACACACAAGTTTAACAACTTTATATTGAGTGAAGAAAATCTGACACTCGACCCAATAGTTCAATCCATTTGGATAGGTGAACACGCCATAGATTCTATGTAACTTAGGGAGTCTCGTATGTGTGTATGCCCTACTATGTTGCCCTCACTATAATATAGTGAAAGCATATGTATAGAAAATTTTTACTCATTTACTCTATTGTCCTACTTGTGCAGGTTCTAACAAGAGGGAAGTTTATTTATTTACAAACCAGTACAAAGTAATCTCAAAAGTTAATTCAAAAGATCTCAAAAGTGATATCCACCAAACAACCATTTGAATCCGCGGCTACCTAAATTGAAAGGCTCTTTTGATGATGAACCTCTGCTGTGCTACCTCTGAATTTCCTGCATCAACAGGACTGTAAAAAAGTCAATGAATAAACTAATAGGCCCTCCTCGGCAGTGGATCCGCAACTCTGTTTGCTGATCGCCTGCAAAAGTGTGCTTCCCAACTGTGGAACTCTTGTCTATTTTTTGGTAGGAGTGTTGAACACTTTGGTGAGGTCCTTGACCATTGCGTGAGAGAGGGAATTGTAGGCAAGAGAGCAACAGCCTCATAATTGTGAGGGTCGTAGGATTGTATCAGCAGTGTCCCACCCAAAATTTTCATTTGACTGTGACAGACTCAAATGGGTAGTTGGATTTTAGGGGTAAATACACAACTTTCATGTGGTTTTGGGGGCAAATCCATGATTTTCGTATGAGTTTTGAAAGCGGACCCAAAATTCGCATCTATATTTCGAAAGCAGACCCAGGTCCAGTGTCACGACTCGGGCCCGAGGACCCGGCTAACCCGAGCCGCGATCATCATACTTACTCCCGTAAACCCCGAATTAACCGAAGTTAAAACGAGATCCACAAGGGATATCATACTCAAGTACCTGTCAAATATAAAAAAAACTTTTGCGGAAACAATATATGTTTGACATAACAACTTATCAATTACATGTATACAAAAAGGAAGTCCTTATACATGTATCGTTTCAATATACATTTATCAACGCTGTATATCCAAAAAAATACTATGCAGACGATAGTTAATTACAGTCCCAAATGTTAATTACATTCTCAAAATGAATTTATAAACAGTCCTCAAAATGTTGTCAAAAGTTTCAAATGCACTCGGATACCAAATCAGATGGTATCCCGCCGGTTCTACTCTATCAGACCTCCTGGAGGAACCGGAGCGGCCTCCTCCGCTGGCGCCGGGGGCGCTGCAATGCCGGCAGGGGCAATCGGGCCTGTAATACCATCAACAACACTAATGAACACGACGGTTCAACAATGTATAAACAATTCTTGCAATAGTATATCAATACATTTACATTGCAATAATGACAATTTCAATATTAGAGAAATCTAGACAATTCTACAATAGCAATAATAGACAATGACAGTCAGTATACACATACCAATTGGCAACTACCATAGCATTCATTGCATTACATTCAATTCATTTCCATCTTCCCTCAAAGGAAGGATTATTCATTACCATCTCCCCTCAAAGGGAGGCTTCAATCAATACCCGAAGCTATGATCGGAATTTTTAGTGGGACTTACCAGTGTCCGGGCCAGGGACACTAGCATCACCACGGAGCTCCGGAACACCCCAATATCCATCTGCTGCAGCAGGATTAGTCATTCATTATTCATTGAACTCACTTGGAGTTCTAATACAATCGCTAGGTAGTGCCAGACTCAATGATCAATACATTTAGTGAGAAATCCCTTTTATGGATCCAATTAAACTCAATGATTCCTTTCATGACAAGAGAAAGGAATGACAATAATATCAATCTCATTAGATTGATCACAATGACACAACGAGTATAACATTAACCACATATGGTTTTACTCAATTCCATCTCAATCCTATCTCAATCCTAAACAACCATTCGGGTGTAACCGTTGGTTTCTAAATGTACGTGTTATTCACGATGGACATCACATTTGTATTTTTAGTATGTGCATTTCAAGTCCCCTTAATTAACACCCATGGAGCTTAGGCCATATCCTATTATATGGTTCATCCAAGGAACCCCTTTTTCTTCTCTTTAAAACACCATTAATTCTTCATGGTTTTGATTAACCGATGATCGGTCTTAAAATTAATCGGAAACGCATTTATACTTAAGAGTTATACATCTCATTAGTTCGCTCGAGCGGACCCACTGTTCGCTCGAGCGGACCCAGGCAGAATGTTGGTCGCTCGAGCGAACTTCCACAGAACCATGTTCGCTCGAGCGAACTAACTGTTCGCTCGAGCGAACTGCGCAGGTTTTCATTTCGTCCAGACAGAGTCTAGGTCGCTCGAGCGAACCCCCAGTTCGCTCGAGCGAACTGTGCAGAATTTCAGTCCGAATTCTGTGCAGTTCACTCTTCTTCTACTCTCCTTTCTTAATCACATTTCTACAACCTGCAAGGCAAAATGGAACCTCCTGTTCCCCCTCATACATCATCCATTCACATTCATCTATAATCACAGTTCTAATCATTCCTTAATCACCTCATTAAACATTCATATTAAACCCAAAAATCGATGTAGAATGCATATAATCCATGGCAAATCTATGAACAATTACAATAGTTAATACTAATCACAAGCAAGGTTTATACTTGCCTCTTTGGAAGCTATTAATTCAAGTCCTCTTTGCCTTGGCTTGGCTTGAGACTAAAATCCCCAAATTTCAAACCCTAATCTTAAAAACATCCAAATGAACTCCCATGAGTCATTGGTGTTAAAAATCATGCCTAACCATTCATTAGCAACTTGGAAATCATAAGGGAGGTCTATCACTTACTTGTAACTCAAAGGAAATGGGTTCTCAAGCTTTCTCTCAAGCTCTACACTTTAACAATGGTGGATTTGCTTGGGGAAGAAGATGAAGTTGAAGCCCTTCACTCCAAAATCCACTCAATCACTCTCAAGCTCACTCTCAAACAAGAGGAATGGAAGAGGAAAAGAGGAATGGAGAATGCTCTAGGGTTTCTTCTTAAGCTTCACAAGGATGAAATGAAGGAAAACCCATTTCACTCTAATATATGCTCTCTTAACACTTAAACCCCCTCTCATTTGGCTCATTTACATTTAGAGTCAAATGACTCCTCACTTGGCCCATTTGAGGTCAAATGGAATCGCGTTTATTATGAAAGTTGACGTACTTTTCGAGATACACACGTTGGTATCAAGAATTTCCGTATTTGACGAAATACGTGAAAAATCCGTATTTACGAAAAAGTCCTTAGTTCACCTTGTTTGAGTCTAAACTCATTTTAACCCATTCTAATTCATTCAATCCCCTTCAAATCCATTTCATTAGGCTTAATGTGTCATTTGAGACTGATTTATCTCTCTTTGGTCATTAACCTTAGTTAATCCAATTATCCATGCTTAATTAACATTAATCTCAATTAATTAGCCTTAATCGCAATTAGTTTAGGTTGGAGTCTAACATCCAGCGAGGACAACCTCCCCCAAAACTACATATGTAGGTCCGCCCGGGCAGGCCCACGTTATAAGTACTTGGGGCGGTCAACCCATGTCGGATAACGCGGCATTGGGTGCCTTCAATAATGGATGACACATCTACGATCTCTAATCTTCATGTTAGGGCTTCTAATTTAGTTATGCATTTATAGAATTATTGCACTAAGAATATCACATAGTAGACTTAAGATCTTCAGGATGTAATGACAAATTGCGGTCAGGTCTTAGTAATGACAAATTGCACTAAAAATATTTGTAATGCTCATTTACAAAGGCATAACTCTATTATTTTGCGATGCAATTGGAATAAAAAACTAATTTTTTGAGTTCTTTATACTTAATTTGTCAAAAATAAAAAAGAACATGTCTTTAAACCATGCAATCAATGGAGATTATTCGTCGTTGGCCTTGATTACCGGTACTTGGCAATGATTTTAACTATTTTAATTAAACATTATCCACTCCACTCAAACGAAAATCCTGAGTCCTCCTCTGGTTGTAGTATCCACCTATCTTCAAAGATTCTAATTCTGGATCCATCCCCCACAACCCAAATGACTTTCTCTAATACAATATTTGTATATTTAAGGATGCCTTTCAAAAAGATAGTATGAGAATTTAGGTTCACAAAAGTTAAAAAGTCTGGACCCAAAAGAAGAAGGATTAGAGCGAAGGCACCAGCCACTATGACCCAGAAATGCTCAGGATTGCAGTGAGCTTTTTTCAAACCTAGACCTCCTAAATAAATAGTTTTGGCAGCTGAGTCCCATGTTATATGAAAAAGATCTCTAGAGTTCAGACTTTGGCAAGAAAATAGAAAGAAGAACACATAAGATTAAAGTGAAAGGTATTAAAAATGTTTTTGAAAGGTTTTAATTTTATTATCCACACACACACACACACACAGAGAGAGAGAGAGAGAGAGAGAGAGAGAGAGAGAGAGAGAGAGAGAATTGAAGTGATTTTATCTTGAAATTCTGAAGAGAAATAAATGAGGCCCAATTTGTATTTGGCTTTTATCTTGAAATTCTGAAGAGAAATAAATGAGGCCCAATTTGTATTTGGCTTAAGCAGACATCCAGCTACAAGGTTGTGTTTGGCTGTGGAAATCAAATTCACTATTTGTTTAGGAATGCATGTGCCCAGGCTGGGCTTCTTTTGCTTTTTCTGGCTACCTTTTGTTTGCCTTCATCAGTTTTGTGGACCTTAGGGTCTTGTGATTTTTTATTTTTTCCCTTTTAAATATAATAAATCAATTTTATGTTTCCAAAAAAAAAAAAAAAAAAGATCACAGAAAAGAACAGTATTCATTCCTAGAAGAGCAAAAACAAAGGACTGCATCCATAGTGGCCTTTTGCCAAAAAAATTCCATAGTGGCCATTAATTAACTTTCCCTGTAATGAATACTAAAAAAGAGACATAGACAATGAATAGCCACCAATATCCTAATAAATCAAATCCTAGGACAGTTCCACCTTGCACTGAGCACCTCTTTATCAATGCTATATTGGAACCCGTTTCACCATGCATTTCTAAGAATTCAATTCCATGCAAACATAAGAGACCCAAATGTCGGGACTTATTTTCTCCCATTATGTCTAGGGATACAAATTGGTGGTCCATGGTGGACCTAGATCCGGAACTGTCAATGGAAAGATGGACCCACATTTGGAACTGGAACCGTTTCGGAACCGGTTTCTTAGTTCAAGAATCGGAACCGTTAATGAGAAGATGATAATGTAATTATTATCAGGAACTTACAGTGGTGATGTACGCTGTTTGGACCACCTTTGTACCTGTTATGCGAAGCATATGGTGCAATGTTAAATGGTTCATGTTCTATTTTGATTCTTGTAAGGTGTGATTGATCTAGTTCCTTAGATGGTTTAGCTCATTATCTGGGTTACCTCCCTACTAATAAATATGATCTAGTTTCATTTCATGTAGTGTGAACCCTTGTGGTAAGATTGAATATTCTGCTAATGTTTCAGCCAGCTATTTGTTGTTTTCTTGATTGACCACCTTCATAGATTGATCAACGAAGCTTTTCATGGCTTATAAGAAACTGGTGGAATTAATCAGATATCAAATCCAATAATGGTGAATCACCCCACTACAATGATAGTGGAAGCCAAGAACTTTCCATTGAATTTACTGGCCGGATTCACAAATCTTGGTCCCACAGTGGGCCTTTGAAGCAAAGCAACAAAGGTGCAAATGGCATTCAATTAAATCGTGTAAAATAATTCTTTTTCAAAAACATGTCAAATGCTATTTTTATGGGAATTACATAATTCCCTTTGCCACTAAAAGCTGTCTCCTAAGGTAGAATTCTTAAATCCTTCTCTTGACTGGAGTATTCAAAGTTGGTTAAGAGGGTTGGAATTCGAGAATTTCAGAGGATGCAGGTGACTTTTCAGATGGTTGGAATTCAGAATTCTAGCAAATAAATATGAGATTTGAAATTGCCGAGGGGACAACCACCACATCATTGTCTAGAAACTCACACTTCCACAAATTCTTGTTAGGAATTCTATTAAAAAAATGGCTCCTACTGGATGTCCTTGTAAATACCACTCCCACTCAAGGATCAATCCCTGGGTGCAAGTTTAGATAGTCCCCTTTACCCAACTAAAGTCTTAAGCAATAACATGTCAGTTCTAGTGTACTACCTCTTCTTTTATGCCCTTTTATTTGCATAAATTTGAATTCCTAGGAATTCATTGCAAAATAAGTTTCAACAAAGGATTAGGAAAGTGGTGAGAAGTGAACTATATAGGTTAGGTACGTAGATGAAACCCTACTCTCCAATAATTTCATTTTCTCCAGGTGATGGACATTGATTCATTTTTCATAAATATGGAGATTATTTAATTGCTTATGGAAGTTTGCATTTAAAATTCTAATTTTAACCACTTTTAAAAACAAATTTCATAAAATTCATAAGGTTCAATTTCATGAAAACCAATGGGTCTTTTAACTTTTTTACTTTATTAAAGTTTGAATCGACACAAGCAAAGACATGACATACGTGTAGGATATTGCAAATGGGCATCTGATCATCCTAATCTCCGAAGTCTCTTATTCGGAATAAAGTCGATTGACATGGAACATGTTTTTGGATCCAGAAGAAATTTGGGTCCAAGTCCGAAAACATGCATGTAGTATATAAAATTGGATGTTTGAAATCTCAACCTGAGAATCCGAATGTAAGACGAATATATTCACATATCAAAATATATATATAAATCCTAGGGGTTGAAATAGCTTGAGTACTTATAATACTTAAATTTTTTAAAGCTCTTTTATCCTGATCTTAGCCCAAAGGCCACGGGTATTTAAAGTTATTTTATCAAATTATACTATTGCACTCTATGTCTTACTTCAGATCTGAAACCAAAATTAGATTTCTCTTTTTCAAAGTGGACGCAGGATCCAAATACAACACATATGTTTCTAGTCGAATTCAAAATCAGATCGATCTGTAATTATAGCAAACAGAAGAGATCATCCCTCATAATCTCGGCTCGCAATCCGACTGTTGGATTATTAGATCTTCAGATCATGGCCGTTCAAAGGGTTGGTCGATCAATTTCCATGCACAAACTCATGATATATAGTCCAAGGATCACTATAAAACATTGTCTTGAGATGGGATTTGAATAGATGGCCAAGGATCACTAGAAAACATAGTAGTCTTGAGATGGGATTTGAATAGATGGCCCACCCAACAAGGACAGTTTAGCAGGTGGGCCCCATTGAGCAGAAGAAGTCTTTGTTCACATGATCTCCTCAGTCGAAAAGTCTGAGACATGAGATCTGTACTATGTTTTGCTTTTACTCTAAAAATCAGGAACCAAAGAAATACTTTGCTTGCCCGCTGCCCGGATTTCTATTTTCCATTTTTTCTAAAGCAAAAGAAACAAACACTTGTCATGCTTTAATTTGCATGATCACTGCAATTTTGACATTTTGGGAGAAAGATTCTTAAGTAAAGACAAGGAAAGGTCTTGTCAGCTCCTCCAGTTCATGTAAAAAGAAAGAATAAGAAGAAGAAAAAAAAAAAAAAAAAAAGAGTAGGATACATATGAGCAATGGGGGTCTCAGGAAAATCTCTTATGAGGGGGTTACTGTAAAAGAAAAATAGAATTGATCAGGAGAGAATTTTGGGGCCATGGAATCCCCCTTGTCCCAATTCTGCCCTTGCAAGTAGCTATGATAATATTTATTTGATCTAAACTAAAGAAAAGGAAGGTGACATAAGTAAATCTAATTTTATCAGTATTGAACAAGTATGTTTAATTACTTGTATTGAGTTTGCCCAAATCAATACTGGATGAAGAAAGAAAATACTACTACTTGTCAATTCTCATAGCTTTTCTTCTTAAATTTTCTGAGTGCTCCTTGTTCAGTCTCTTATATTTCTAATTTCTCCTTGTTCAATCTACCCCTTCATAGATGACAATGTCCCAGAAAAGCTTGCAAAGTCAAATAATAAATTCAAGCACATAGTATAAGGTATTGTTAATGACAGGGGTGTCAAATGGCCAGGGTTGGGGTTGCCTTTATCCTGTCATTATTATATGTAGAGCTGGCACGATCTTATAAAGCCCTCGGAGGACTTACACTACCTAGGCCTTTATATGACTACCTTTGCAGGTCAGGTTGAGGTCGTAGCCTAAAAAATACGAAAATCAACTTTAGATTTTCTTTTTCTACACTGCGACCAAACATTAAGTGTCAACCAAATATTATCTTATCTAATCTCTCCTTATGCAAAAACCACTAAAAAAAATGTTTAGAGAATAGAGATTGTCTCTAAAAATCTTTTCACATTTTATTTATTTCGTCAAAAAAGAAAAAGGTTAGAAAGAGTCTATTCTATCTTGCACCTTTCATGGGACTCCCTCAACGTTTCATAGGAACTCCCTCATATCAAACAATTCCAATTTAGTTATTTTTTCTACCCTCTTTACTTTACAACATGGTCTTATCTTTGAAAATTTCAAGCCATTTATATTCAACTACCGTCTATAAATTGACACAATTTTCATTTTAGCACTTAACTAACTACTGACCATTATCAGATTGCGATCACAAAATGAATCCACTTAAAAGATATTATTACTTTAGAATAGAATTGGAAATTATAATTAACTAATTAAAGTGATATTTGGATCAACACATATCCTTCATGCTTCTTGCACATCAAACTACCTTTATGAATTGCCTGATATCTCAAGTCACTCAACAAAGGAAAGTGTGCCCTTATTAAATACACCCTCCTTTTATTGGACTAACAAGAATGTATAAAAATAATATAATGGTTTTTACAACATTTTGTAATGGATGTGGTATGAAACTATGAAACTACTTCCATATCGCCATTCCATTTCTTTTAAGTGACTCTTACAAAGGGCATTGTAGATTTGCAGTATGTGTTGGGAGTAGGCTCCACCCGAAGAGGAATATTAACAAGTATTTTCGCTGTTAGGAAATTTAAGATAGTATCAAAGCAAATTAGTTGCGAATTCGAATCTCAAGAAGAACGACTTGGAACTAAGACAAAAGATGCGTGTCGCCAAAAGTGCTCCAATCGGGTTTCATCTAAGGGAGAGTGTTTGAAGAGTGGGCTCCACCCAAGAGAAATATTGAAAAATGTTTCCGCCATCTCTACTAAAGTCTCGAGGTTTCTAGAGGGCTAGGCCCTTCCAAAGTTTTGAAAATCTCCATGTGTAAACCTTTGATTCCCAAAATTGGGTTACACAATCTTGGTTGATTTTGTTAAAAAATATTGAATGAAGGGAAAGGAAAGAGAAGTAAAAGAAAGAAATGGGAAAAAAATTAGATAATGTTTCTATCCATCCTAGATTTGCCATCCGCACACACCCAGTCCCAGAGTTGGAGATCTGGATCGATGAAGGAGTTCGCTTTCAGACACTCATCGTTTTCAGTTGAGGTTTTGCTAAAAATTCACAATTGCGAGGGAGAAGAAATGATGCCCATTTGCATAATTTTGTTACTTTTATTGTTTACAATTGGTACATATAATTGTGTACAGTAATCATTATGCTTTTCAATCATCGAGGCTTATATATAAAATCTAAACTACTCAAAATTACTCCCTCCTTTCATTCTTTACATAAAATCTTAATTCAATTGGAGTTGATTGTTTTCTTATATTTTAATTATGATAATTTATGTCAGAATAGACTTGGTTGAAGTAAAATATTTTAAATTGATAAAAACTAGTGGGAGCGTAGGTTATCCAAAAAAAAATCTCCATTGTCTCTATGAGATTTTTGTATAGAGTAGATACTGATATTCTATTCTCACATCTTTGTTTTCTTCAACAAGTGGCGGGGTATCCTTGCATGTGTGAATTGCCATCACCTTACATGTGTGAGTTGTGTGTATGTCTCTTCGCATGTGTGAGTTTCCATCACCTCACATTTGTGAATTGTGTCTATGTCTTATCGCATGTGTGACTTTCTACCTTCCTCGCAGGCGTGAGTTGTCTCTGTCTCTCCTCTCATGTGTGAGTTCCCTTCACTTCATATGTGTGAGTTGTGTCATGAGTCTCAGGTCTCAACCCTTTCGCTTGGTTACCAAAAAAACAAATAATGGGGGTCTTTTAAAAAACCTGAAAGAGATTTTAAGCGGCACTTGACAAGGGGTTATTATTCAGCTTCCTAAATTAATGATTTGTTTAAGTAAGAGTCATGCGAATATGCAACATAAAATATAAGCATGAAAAATTTATAGAGTGAAACTCAAGAAAAATTTGTAAGGTTCAATATTGGGGCCTACTTATGAAGATCTAAAATGCTTAAAGCAAATTGCCTCTCTTTTTATAAGCCCCCGCAAAATCTTATTTCAACAGAAGAAATTCTACCATCAAATCAAATTGATCAATAAAATATTCAGAATGGTCATAATATTTAGGCCATGGTCTTTTGTAAGTAATCAATATGGAAGTGGGCTTAACTCTTATTTAAGTAAGACTTTGCAAGAATCTAGACTATTTTGGGATGACGTTGTATTTCAATAGAAATAACAAAATGAGCTTTCTCAAAAATGAAAATTGTTAAGACCGCACTTCACAGCAAAATGGAAGAAAAATTTCTTACTGATTATTTAGTTGTATATACTGAAATTCTCTCACATGGAATTCTAGGGGTATTCTTTTAGAAGAATCTTGAAAATTCTTGTTGGGAGAGTTTTATATTCTCCAAATGTTGTCTCCACTTGGAATTTCAAATTCTCGTGGCCCATCCAACATTTGAAACAATGAAATCTTAAGAATTCTAACAGTTATTTTTAACTTTTCAAGTGGGTTGAAATTTAGAATTCTAGCAATAAAATATAGCAATTGAAATTCTAAGGAGACAACTATCATATCAATGTCGGCTACAGCAATGGGAGAAAGTACCTAGATCAAAAGTTAAGAAAAAGCTTATGACGATCCAAACTTGCCTTCCTATAAGAGTTGTTATAGATAGGTCATGTATCAAAAGTCAACTCATTGGACGAGTCCGACCCAATGATGTCTAGTTCAGGTTGACATTTCAAACTTAGTTAACAAATGAGTTGGGTTAAGGTTGAGTCCATACCGCCAATGTCATCCCTATCTCGAACATTTGACTTGCCAATCGGACCGGAGCCTAATAATAATAATAATAATAATAATAATGTAATACTTTGTTTTGAAATTTCGAATAGTATTTTCATATCTCCAAATTAATTTTGTTAATTAGAAGGATTGAAATGTTGTTTCCATGTGTTTTTATATCTCCATATTAATTTTGTTGATTAGAGGTATTATAGCAAGTTGTTCATGGGGGCTGTGGCTAAAGAGACAGCCACCCACAATCCATTACATATGAGTGGTGGAAAAAAAAAGAGGAGGGAAATTGATTTTTTAATCCTTTGTTTTTACCTCTCCTACTTTTTCCATGTCTCTATCACAGGCTCATCACCCTACTGTCAACCTCTCAGTATTTCCACAAAAGCCCTAAAAAGAGGGTTCCCCAACCTCCCCACACACCCAAAAACATACACACGCACAGATATCCACCCGATCCTCACTCACACTCTCTGGAATTCTATCTGCTGCTCTCCCTTTTTTTGGAAAGAAATTCATCTCTCTCTCTCTCACACACACACGATCTCTCTCTCGGATTTCTCACCAAAAAAAGAGCATGAAATCTACCGAACTCACTGTTATTGTAGAAGGCTGGCACTAGTTTCCCACCAACACTAGCACTGTATTATCTTTAATTTCTATTTGCTCAGATTTCAGCTCGTCATCCTTTCTCCAGCATCATAAAGTTGCCATTTTTATCTCTCTCTCTCCCTCTCTCTCGCTCTCACTCGATCAGCAGAAGAAATCTACCAGAGTAAGAGATTGTGAAGAGCCTGTGGCCGCTCCCACTCGATCAACAGAAGAAATCTACCAGAGTAAGAGATTGTGAAGAGCCCGTGGCCTGATCTGGTCAGCATCAGCAGAAGAAAGAGTCCAGAAGCAGCAAGGTGAAGGAGGAGGAGGAGAAGAATACTGCTGGTTGATCTCTCTACATCTGGGGTGCATCTTTTATCTGGTTCGTTTCTATCCCTCTCTCTCTCTCTCTCTCTCTCTCTCTCATAACAAGTGAACAAGAAAGAGGTGGAAACCCAAGAACAGATTTGACACATGCTTGATCTTTTGATTTGGGGTGCACCCATTTTTCTCACAACTGTTCAATTTTTAGTTGTAGTGCTCTCTCTCTCTCTCTTTCTCTCTAATAGATGACTTTTTTCCCTTGAAACATGTACTAGAAACCCTAGAAGAACCAGAAGGAGAAAACAACAACACCCCCAACAAGAGAAAGGAATTAAAGGCAACCACATCTCTCATCAGTAACACCAGACCATCAGAGTCAACATCAGAATCATCAACAGCAGAAGCAGCAAAAGAAAAGGCAAAAACACAAGATCATTATCAATTGCCATGGATATAATTTCAGCAACTGAAAATTCCCACTTGGAGAGCACCAACACCGCCACCGTCACCGTCGCTGCCGCCTCATCGACTTCTCCGGCCCCAAGCCGATACGAATCACAGAAGCGCCGCGACTGGAACACCTTCGGCCAGTACCTCCGCAACCACCGCCCGCCGCTCACCCTGGCCCGCTGCAGCGGCGCCCACGTCCTCGAATTCCTCCGCTACCTCGACCAATTCGGCAAGACCAAGGTCCACACCCAGATGTGCCCCTTCTTCGGCCACCCCAACCCCCCGCATCCCTGCCCGTGCCCCCTCCGCCAGGCCTGGGGGAGCCTCGATGCACTCATCGGCCGCCTCCGTGCCGCCTTCGAAGAGAACGGCGGCAAGCCAGAGGCCAACCCCTTCGCCGCCCGGGTTGTTAGGCTCTATCTCCGCGAGGTAAGAGATTTGCAGGCCAAGGCAAGAGGGATCAGCTATGAGAAGAAGAAGAGGAAGCGGCCTCCACAAGCATTGCCCATGGCCTCCCAGGTGCAAGTTACCAATGACCCACCTGCATTATGATACAATTGAGAGCTTAACCCAAGAGAATTATAAGTTTCTCAATCTCCCAATGCCTGTTTGATAACAGTTAATGGAGGAATTTTATGCCTGTTCTCAGTTGCTGTAGCTGTATGAATAGTTTCCATTTAGGAATCTGATGATAGGAGAACCACAGGTAGGTGTCTACTTCTATAATTTGGAGATACTTGTTTACTGTTTTTTTGCCATGTAATTCAGTTCTTCCTTGATGGGACATAAGTTGAGACCTGTGTGCACCTTTTTCTCTTCATGTCCAGCTAGTAGTAGCAGCAGTAGCTTGTAGCAGTAGGAGCAGCAGCTGTAGTGAATGATAGTAGTTAGCTTTTAAGCAATCATTGAGGAAGTGAGTACCCCTTTTAACTGGAAATAGACATGAATTCTCATGTATGCCAGGCAATGAGGTTTCCCTACATGGGCTACTCACTCTCTTTCCTATTCTAATGTGCAACAGGAGAAACTTTTCTTTGCTAAAGGATAAAGAATGCTATGTTCATGAGTCAGTCTAACATCATCCTTCACATGTTGTTTGCAATGATTAATTGTGTTTGTTTGTGTTTCGATTTTATGATATTTCTTACTAGCTTCCCTTTTTATTCTCTCTTTATTTCTACTATTTTTTAAGTCGAGATACAATGGATTTTCTCTCATGTTTCTTGCCTTCTTTTATCTCATGATCAGCATCAACAACATAGCCTCGTATCATCAATTTAGGATCGGCTGAAACCATATTACTAGCAACTCTAAATATTATCTATATGACTATGGAACATGATGCTTTCTCTTTCTGGAATATGATTGTGTGTGAAAGAGGGAAATAAATTGGCCCCCTCTAATTTAGAGATCTTCCTGCTGTCAGTACAAAATTGCCCTCTTTATATTGGAACTTGAAAGCTCAATCTCAACAAACCAAGTCAATCTTTAAATTTCACAGTTTTTCATAGTAGATCTCATAAGTGACCATATATACTACCTCTAATGAAGCATTTTCTTTTTCCTTTTCCTCCCAATCAAACCATCTAGTGGTGTCATTTCAATTCTCCAATCAAACCGTCTGGGAGATTTCGCAAATGGCAGACAAAGAAATCTCCCCATTCCTCATTTATCAGTAATAAAAACCGACTTAATGAATGCTCTCTTACAAGTTTTGAATTATCAAACTTCATCTCCCTCTCTCCTACAGTGTCATATCAACATCACATGATTCCATTGGAGTAATTCGAACACAGAACGAGCGAAACACCGCTGACATGGTCCTTGAAGCAGTAAAATCTAGTGAGATCTTCAATCAATGATCTCTATTTAAGGAAAAGTACAAGGCCTACTAAGCAAGCGCCAAGCAACACACCTTTTCTAAGTTTGGTACAACCAGAGATGATAGAATGGTTGAAATGCATTTAATTTGTGTTGAGTCGTATATACATCTTCTGTTCATGAATAAATGGATGCAAGAGACTGAGGGACATCATCTTTTTTTGAGATTTGGGAAGCAGTTTCTTATTCAATCTGGCCGACAGTCCATCCAAGTGAAAAAAACAGTTGGTGCCCATGATTGGTTGATGTTGGTTTTTCCTTTTTGGAATATCTGGTTCTTTACTTCTTTATTTGCATTGGTGGGCCCCAACATTCTCTCAACCTTGTCTATACCAGAGGATGGTGGGCCTCATCACCATGTGAATTAAGGTGTATGTGTGTTTGTGGCCTATAGGCAAGATTAATGCTATCATGCATAGATGCTAGGTAACTTTTTCTTTTGTGAGATTGGAGTGGTGGGTATAAAACCACCATTATGCAATTGAGGATCTATTCCCACCACCAAGATTAGGTGTTAATCACATAGTTGTCTCATGGGGGGCCCATAAACAAAAGCAATTTGTTAAAGATACCATTAAATCTATTTTAGTTGTCACGGATCACTTGAGTCACAGGTTACCTAATTGTGTCACGGACTGCCTAATCATAATAATGAGTTTGCTTTTTAAGGTTTTTCATTCGAAGACAATATTTTCAGATCAAGATCTTGTCCACCCAACTACTGTGAGGAAATTTATTTGACTATGTGTGATATTTACTCCATTTTAATTTGCATAATAAGTGTTTGAAATATGGCTTAGAGACTATTAAGATCTTCTATAGGTAATAGGAACATGAGGCCAGCTATATAGCTAGTGTGGGGCTAGTTCAGATTAGGCTGTCTAATCCTGTTTGATAATGGAGAATCCAATGGTGGACTCACATCCAAAGGTAGTTTCATGTACAAACATGGAGTACTATCTGGAAGAAGATGAGGGACAAGTTGGGCACTTTTAATAAATTCCACAATTGACATGTGTAGGGTTTGGTTTTATGTAAAAACACTTCAAACTGCTTAAGATTTGTAAGAAAATTTGGAGGAAAAAAAATTGATCCTCCCATAACTTTTCAAAGTATATCATGTATTGACGAGTGAGCTTCACCCAAAAGAAAGTATAGAATAGTATTTATTTATAGAATAGTATTTATGCCGTTTCTACAAAGTCTTGAGGTTTTGATATAAATGGCTAGCTAAAGAAATTTAATATAATATCAGAGCCAAATGATCACGAGTTCGAGTTCCAAATAGAGGAATGAATCGACGCTAAAGAATGTGTGATGCAAAAAAAGTGTGTTGGAAGAGTTCCCCATGAGGGAAAGTGTTGGGCTCCACCCGAAGAGTGGTTATTAAAAAATATTTATAATGCCTCTACTATTGCCTCGAGATTCTCATATGAATGGTTAGCTTAGGAAATTTAATAACTTGTATTTTGCATTTTCTTTGTGCCACATAATGCAAACTTAAAGATTTGGAGTCAGTAATATGATGCTCCAAACACTCATTCGTAGTTTATGGATGTAGACCCTTGCAATAACTATGGCATGCATGTGAGCAAAGACAATTTCAATGGGAGAGGAATCCCGCATTCCCATAAGAAAACAATATCCTCTTGCAAAGATGTATCGCGCCAAACGATATAGCAGAGTGCTGCATGGAAAGTCGGAACAATTTCTCTCTTTATTGTGGAATCGTCTGGTTACATAAACGTTCCCTTTAGGTGCGTTCACCACATTTGCGCTCTCTCTCAAGCTTTCCTTTTTCTTTGTGCTTTGATTCTTGTCGAACTGTGCTTTCTTTGCAACTAACCCATCTGAAATTATAATAATCTTCATCAATTCTCTTGAGGAGATACAGTCTTCAGGTTAAATTCAGTGTCAACCTCAATCATCTAACCTTCAAAATTTAGGTGACTTGACCGATACCAAATTCCATAGAGACTACCGCAAGAGAACAGTGGAAATATCTGTTGCACTCTCAGTGGAGAGGCATATCTCATATGCAAAGCTTTGTGATGAAACCACAAATGAATTAAAGGCTTCCTTGGTGTTCTTGCATTCATTCCTCTTTTGCAACCAGTATGTTTGCAAAGCTAGATTTCAAAATTACAGTGGCACTAGGCAGAAACACTCCCAACTAGGGAAGCTATATTAAGGGTGGAGCTTCAAGATAATCCTTCCCAACATGATAACCAGAGCATTAAAGTGGATATCTTTCAAAACAGAATTCTTACACCTAATTAAAGTCATTCAAAATGGCCAATTATTAAATCTACTGGATTTTTTTATTGAGGAATTTAACAATGAATTTGTTGGTTTGTGTTTGACACAATTTAAAATTAGTGTAGAAGAGGGTCTCAGTGTTTTGAGTGTCCTTTTCAACTCTACATTTTTTGAACGGTCACTACTGTCTCTAATTACTTTCTTGTAAAATCATCACAATTAGGAAAATGTTGGGGATATTTCTAAATCTATGTTTTTGCTCAGAATAGTATTGGGAAACGTCAAAAATTGGAATAAATCCTATTGTGTTCTTATTCTTTTTTCTTATCCGGTCCAATCATGGGCATATTCCTAGAGTTACAATCAACAAGAAACCCTTTGATTAGATAAACATTTAATTCCAAAATAGGAACTTTGAATTTTGAGCCCTGCTATTTGTCCAGAATTCTGGACAGATAGACTTTCTGTTGAATTTTATGTTGGAATTTTTTTTAAATAAGTATAAATTTTAAAAGAAACTATATTACTATTTTATGTTTTTATATACTTTTTAAAAATTTGGAATAAATCCTGTTTTTCCTCATGATATTAGCCTATCTTTTGAAAATATCATAATATTTTAGGAAATTAATTTTTTTTTTCTTTCACTATATTTCAAAAGATTGCAATATTAGTTGGAAAATTGAATGATGTCTAGTTATAAAGTTATTTCATTTTGCAAACTAAGCCGAAACCTTGAGTTTTTAAAAAACTCCATTTGAGGATTTCTCCACTTATTATCACACTTTATGGCTGGTTTGTTTTATGTAATTGAATACTTATGATTATATTTCTATAAGTGGTTAAAGATTAAAAAATCAAAAGTAAATATTCAAAAAAGACCATCAAAATCACCTCCCCTTTAATGAGAATTGAAGCATTCATAGGATGATGGAAAATGAATACTAAAGTTGCCAACAAGTGGGTATCTACGATCATATAGTCTGAGTCTGCATTTGGATCGAACAAATTAAGACCGTAGAGCTTGGTTCCGAGTTTGCCTATATTATGTAGGAAATGAGCAGACCTATAAGTCCTCTATTTCAAATCTCATCAGACATCAGTACATTTGAACCAGTATTTGGGTTTCTAGGACCAAGTATTGATCATTAATAAATCAGAAAATTACCAAAAAAAAAAAAAAAAATTTTATATCATATATGCATGTTTTAAGTTATTATCGTCGTGGTCGTCATCATCATCTTATTGGACATGCATATTGCAAATACATGTAAATGGGCATAATATGACTATTGATGAATGTGCATCTACGTAAAGTTTGTCGGACACGGGATTTACATTTGAGGGGGGTAGACCCAAGTAGGTAGTTGGGTTCTGGGGCCAAACCCCAAATTTTCATGTGGGTATTCGGTGGACTCACAACTCACATGTAGATTTTGAAACTAGATCCAAAAATTTCATATTGAAACGAACCCACGTTTGGAAGAGGCAACCAACCCCAAGATCATATATGTAGGTCCGGGCCTGGCCCTGCCTAAATGGACTAAAAGTTGGGATGGCTTCGAGTTAGATTCAAGCCCACCGACACATTGTAGCTATGGAGTACATTTAGGGCCTGTTTGTTTACGAGAGTCCTAAAAATTCATGCCTCGAGAAATTTCAAATTCTCCAAAAGCTGTCTTTTTGAGGTGGAATACCAAATCCCTCTTCTTGGAGGAGTTTTTGGAATTCCAACCAAATGCATAGAAAATGAAATTTCAGGAATTCCAAATAGCTATTCGAGACCTTCTAGATAGCTGGAATCTGAAATTTTGATAAAATAAACATGACATTTCAAATGCCAAAGGATAAAATGTCACATCATATAAAAAAAATCCATCATAACAAATTCCTATCCGAAATTCTGATAAAAAAATATGCCCTTCTTAGATTAATATAATATGAAACTCATTTACCTAGAATTACATTTTCCACCTTATGTGGTGTGACTGTGAGCTATGATATGGGAAGGGCTGTGGGATGGCATTGTCACGCAAAGAAGATTGACAACGAAAGCGCATATATTAGTGGGAAAAGATCTTACATGTAATGTAAGAGAGTGATTTCAAATCGGGGGACATCACTTTTACTGATTGGCTCCACTCAGTTGCTCATTCCCATGTACTGTAGTCACTGTCCACTGTGGTAAGAAAAAAAAAAAAAAAATTCTTAATAGGCCATAGAGCCCCCCCCCACAAAAAAAAAAAAAAAAAAAAAAAAAAAAAAAAAAAAAAAAAAAATCCTCTTGTGTAAATTTGTAGTATATACATTTGTAAAAAAGGACATATTAGAAATTTTCTAATGACTCATTTTCCTAGTGAAAAAATAAAAACAAGAGATAAAGTGGAATATGATATTATGAGATTATTCCGGAGGTTTGGGAAAAATACAAATGTGAGTGGAATTGGATTCCTTCGGTTGAGGTTTCAAGGGGGCTGATTTCTATTTGAAATGAAGAGGTGTTGTTTGTAGAGGAAGTTTTTCTGGCAGAGAGGGTGGTTTTTTTTTTTTTTTTTTTGGCTATAGGCAAATTGTATTAGGAAAGTGGGGAGGGGGAAAAACAGAAGGCTAAACAGCCCCAAAAGGGAGAGCCAACACAACCACACTGAACAAAGAAAAGGAGAAGAGAGAGCAGAAAGACTGATTGGCTGTTTGCAGGGTTTCTGATGATTTTTTTTGGACTATTGCCAATGTTTATTAAGCCTAATGTTCAATTGGATAGAAACAACTTTGAACAATTACTATCTAATGTGAAATCCCAATGGGATGTTCTATTGGTTCATAAGGGAGATTCTTAATATGGTTAGATCACCTTCTGAGAAGAAAGAAGGTCTTCATTTACTAGTTCAATGAAGTTAACCTCTGATTTCATTAATGACAATGAGTTCATTGATTTGCCTCTTACACTATGTTTGAAAAGGGGGGACGGGAAGGGAGAGAAATTTTGAGGGGGAAGGAAAATGAAGGGGAGGGGAGGAGAGGGGAGGGGAGGAAAAATTAATTTTACCTCCTCTTGTTTGGGAAGGGGGGAGGGAAGGAGAGACAAAATGGCAGTTCAATAATTTGACCCCTCTTTCTCCTCTTTCTCTCATATTTTTCCTCCAGTTTTGAAGGGAAAATTTTGAAGACAAATTTCAAAAGTTTCACCCCCAAATTCCCCTCCCTACTTTCCCTCTCCCCTTCCCAAACACCCTCAATTTCAACATTCTCTCCATTTTTTTTCTCATTTTTTTTCCTTCCCCTCATTTTACCTCGTTCCCAAATGATACCTTAAGGGAAGGAGGTGCACATGGTCTAATTCAGAATTGATGGTTTCTTAATTTTCAAGGAGTGGGAGGATCACTTTCTCGGTATCTTCCAAGTGACACTAGGGAATAGAGATTTCTTTGGGCTCGCTCATTCACGGTGGAATTGAGTGGATATCAGCAATTCTGCTGGCTTTAGGTATTGCAAGAAGCTTCACGTGCTTAACAAGAATTTCAAAGGTTGGAATAGAGAGTTGTTCAGTCGTATTAATAATTCTAGTGTAGCTCTTTCTAAAGTGGTGGAAGATGTCGACAAAACAAGGGAAGTTCCATCAATTAAAGCCAAAGGAAGCCGATGTAAGAAGAAACGCCCTTGGAAGAATCTGGGACTCAAATCATATGGAGCAGATTTCAAACTTTGGTTAAGAGTTTTCAAACTTTGGTCTTGTTGATATAATTGTCATAGTGGGAAGCTTGTATGAGGTGCATCGTCTCAAGGAGAGGAAATTTGTTCTATGGTCCCCCCTAGTATTTATAAATTTAATTTCGATGGCACTGCGAGAGGTAAGCCAGGGCCAATAGAAATTGGAGGCGTGGTCTGGAATAGTAAGGGTGGTATTTTATTTATGTTCTCTAAATATGTAAGTATTTGTGACTCAAATGAAGCGGAGGTGTTGGCAGTTTTAGATGCTTTTTAATGCTTTGTGAAAATCTTAGTGGTGTCCTTATTGTGGAGAGTGATTCTTCTACTTCAGTTGCTTGGGCATCTAATCGGAGGGTTAGTCCTTGAAATCTTCAATCCATCTTTAATGAAACTCAATTTCTTTCTACCAAATTTAACGTTGTTTTCTGTAATGAGTTTAGAACAGCTAACTCCATGACCGATGCTTTAGCCAAATAGGGGATTGATATAGTTGTTCCTTGGGAGGGTGTTATTTTGTAGGTTGATGTGACTAGTCCCTCTTATACCGTTACTCAATTGATCGTTTTATTTTGTTCCTTTTCTTCTCCCTTTTTAATCTCTTTTTTATTTAAAGTATCTGTTACTGATTGAACAAAGAAATAGAAGAAGGAATGAAAATATTTTTTTTCCACAAAGGGTTTAATATTTTTATGCAACTTTTCTTTGTAGAAAATTCCCTACAATATAAAGTTCTTTTAAAATGCTACTTCATAAAATCGTCTTTTCTAAATGAGAATGAGGGCAATGGTTGATGGTTATTATGACAATGATGATGGTGTTAAGTACTAGTGATAATGTTCATGGTGATTATATATGATGATGATCATGATGGGATGGTAGTGATGGTGATGATAATGTGTGTGCGGTGGTATTGTGATTTGATTGTGATGGTGATGATGACAACGATGATTATAATGGTGATGATGATAATGAAATGATATTCGTGACGATGATGACGATGACGACGGTGGTGGCGGCGGCAAAGGTGGTGAGATTTTTCTTAATAATTGAATTAGGTGGCAAAACAGTTTTGAGAATTTGGGTTTCAAAGGTGGGTCTTATTTATGGATTTGAAACAACAAATTACACTAAAATAAAGTATTTTATGAGTGATTGGTCTAATAATGAACCATACTTTGATTTATAACATTAAAATGTTATTATCTTGAAACTTATTACCATATATTATACTCTATAAGGCATGCCAAACAACTCAATTTAAAACTTATTGGATTCTTAAAACCTATAAAAAACAAAAAGTATTATAATATGTTAATAATACAAAGTTATTTTCTATATTGTTTTATCTCAGTAATATTCTTATCTATAAGCACTTTAGTTTGTAGATATATAAATAGGACCTAAGCTTGTAGAGTTCTAAAAATATAGGAACTTCTTAAGAAAAAATTAAAAACTTCTGATTGTACTCTATGAAAGTTTTCCTTGACGTGTCTGTATAAACCAATGAATGACAATTTACTATCTCTTATCATAAAGTATGAGAAAATTTTGAATTTTAACCTTTTCATTAGCATGTGATAATTTTATGTGTGAAGAAACATTGTTGCTAAAAGATTATGTAAGGGAACTCATGCTGGAAAATTGTGTGGCCCAACTACCTTGGAGTCTACGCCAGATTGAGCCCGACGGTGTGTCGCGAATGAACTGCCAGTAAGTCTTGATCAGGTAGAGTCAAATAAGGATCAAACTCTTGATTGTAGAGTTTGAATTAGATTCAAACTCTCGGTTTGACAAAATTCCCACGCTGATCAGGAGATGTCGGATTCCAGGAGGGGTAGAGTTAATAGTAGTTGTGACTCATAGTGATTGCTCTATATTAGGGAGACATGAACTCTTCGTTGTTCATTCAGTATATCTGAGAGCATTCGCAGCTAGCTCACATGATCTATATATCTTACCCTAGAACGCACAAAAGTTCTCAACGAATTTGTCTCCGACACTCATCTATGACCAACACTTCTTCAACTCACATAAATAACACTTTAAAACAGATGATTATATGCTGTTTGGATTTTCATTTTTCATAGAACAGTTCTGAAATGATGCTATATCATGTTGGAGAAGATTTAATGGGTATAATTGTTTTTGTTGTGATAGATTTTAACTGTTAGATGACTATCAATGACAAAAAAATTCCGATTAATGCAAATGGCCAAGTCATTGAATAGCATTTTTTGTTAGTGATAAACAATTATGTCGACAATGAAAGACGCCTCTTCATCAAGTGGGACTGTTTCTAACTATGCCAGTTATCAAGTACACTAGGAAGAAGTAATTAGTACTCATCATGCTAGCAAGTCGCGTATGGTAACATGTTTGCCTGCTATAAGACACCTGATTCTTTTAGCCTCAAAATTTATCCAACTTTGTGCTGTAAAAAATGAAGGGGTATAGTGCGATTTGAAATAGTTATAGGATTTGATTTGGCACTTTCCATGGCTTTTGACGCATTGGTTAGGTCCATGAGGATGATCACTCTGATGAGAAGGTACAGCCTTGATAACTTCGAAGTCAGGAGTGCTCAATTCTGAAATGATCCACGAATTAGGGTTTGGGTTAGACCTTTACTTTCAAGTTGGCCTGATCTGGCATTTTTGACCACATTAAGAACTGGTTGGGATTCCAAGTGAGTCCATTTTTGATAATCAACCCAAAAACCTAACTCGAATTTGACCAAACCCAACTAATTGCACTAGACCTACCAATCTAACTCGAACTTAGTTTCATAATTAAGGGTTAAAGTTTACTCAACTTAAGTTGTGGTCGGGATGGCATTTCATTTCCAACCTAGCTTACCGATCTACTTGCATTGCACATGAAAACTTTGGTGTGAAGAACTTTCGTAAATTCATATTTAAAAATTGTAGTCATTTAATTTAATAAGTTATAATCACATGGTTAGATGTGTAGAAGAGAAGGAAACCTAGATTAAGGGCCCGTTTTTTTACCAGAATTCCAAAAATTCATGTTTGGGGGGATTTCAAATTCTCCAAAAGCTGTCACCTTAGGTGAAATTTCAAATTCCTCCTGTTGATGGAGGAAAGACCAACAAAATGTATAGAAAGTGAAATTACAGGAATTCCAAAAGGTCATCTAATATCTTTCAGGTGATTGGAATTTGGAATTCTGATGAAAGAAACACAACATTTCAAATGTCATGAGAAAAGATGTCACATCACGTTAAAAAAATTCCTAACACCCCAACTTCTCATCATAAATTCTGATAAAAAAACATGCCCTAACTTTGGTAACATATGCAAGGATTTGAGGATTCTTAATTGCCATGAGAATAGGGCTTTCCCTGCAAAGTATTTGTATAGTTGTTTTTCTTTTTTTGGGTAGAATTGAAGTATTTGTATAGTTGAGGGTTCTGTATGTCACTTTTGGTAACAAACAAGGAATATACATATATGAGGATTTTATGTCCTCTTAGCTGAGTATTTCCACATGCATGTTGTGAGAGTGTGCATGTGTGTGGGTGCGTATATGTTTGGGCTGGTGTGTTGGTTTGGACATGAGATTTCTCAATTATGAGGATGTCAATACAACTGCTAAACTGGGTTTCAACATGATCTAAAACTTCTCATGTCATGGATTTCCATTGGTGCAAAAATGATAAGTTGCGTGTGATTAAATTGGATGGGATTGTGTGAAAGATTTGAACTAATGATTTTTGGATTTTTTTATATTTAGGTTATATGAGTATAACCTTTTATGCTCTCTTTGTTGCATTTTATTGTGTACTCATTGTTGATGTCACTGAAATTTGATTTCCTTTCTTCACCCATATGTATCTTTTGGCCATATATAAGGTAAATCATGTTTCTCTTTACATCAATTTGTCTGAAAATTCTAAATGCATGGTAAACTTCTTTCTTTTAAATTTCCTATTTTTTCTCGTTTTGATGTAGAGAATCTAAAACTTGATGAAAAAAAACTTTTCATTGTCTTAAAATTTTAAATTCCAAACACTCTTTAGATATCGGTATTTGAAGATATCCAATATTAAAATTTCTGATAGGAATTTGAGATGCATTTGAATTTCTTTAAATGAAGATTTTTCAAAATTCTGATATAAGACAAACCCTTTACAACTATTTTCATTAGCAGAATTTAGGGAATTTATGCTTAGAGAATTTATAAGTTCTTTATAAGCTATCCCGGCCCTAGGGTGGAATTCTTGAATCCTTCTCTTGGGTGGTAGATTTGTAAATGCCATGAAAGCTGGAATTTTGAGAATTCCAAATGTCATTTAACACTTCTAATTAGGTGACAGGAATTTAAAATTTTAGTAAAAATAGATGGCATTTGCAAATACTAAGGAGACAAACCACCACATCATATTTATGAAATCCCAACATGTCAAAATGCCATTAAAAACTCTAATAAAAAAATAGGCCCTTTAGTGTTCCTGCTTTGACTGTAGATATATTTCCCTCCATCTTAACCTCAACAATAATACGCTACTGAAAATAAGGGATTATGCTCAGTCTGTTTGCAACTACACATATCAATTTGGCCCCTGCCTCAGGGGCGACCCTAAGCTCTACGGCTGGACTTGGACAATTATTTGTAGGCCCTGAAATTTAAGGATCAAGATCTCATAATGCATAATAGTCATAGTCAAATCGTATTGATTTGAAAATAATGTCAATTTCTAAAAGGTTGGTAAATGTAAATGGTTTAAAGTTCTAAAAAATAAAACTCCATTGTAATGTTTAGTACATGAGAATTCATGTAAAAGGTGTGAGTTGATAGAACCAACTCTTTTAACTATTTTTCATCATTATCAAAATAAATGAAATCGTACGTTGGAACCCAATTCACCAAGGCACGCATGACTTTATCTATTAAAAATAAAGTTTTTATAGACAACTTCTATTCTTCAAACGTTTTCTTTATAGTCCTTTCATAGTAGAGGTTAGATAACATAATGCTCGTTTGATACTTGATAATAGTGTAAAATATAAATAAATAATATGCTCTTCTAATTTTGAGGCACTGAGTACAGTCCGTCCAAATGCTTTGATGCACATGAACTCATATATTGAAGGTAGAATAAGAACAATTTCGAGTTCAACCCGGCCTGACCTTTTATCTATCTATTAGCAATCTTGCATTATCACCGGGTTATTCGGGAATCAATTTGTGGCTAGTGAATAATAATAATAATAATTAGTTAACAAGTTTGACATTTAAAATAGACAGATTGTCGATTCAAACAGAAATCATATTTCAACTTTTTTCGTTTCTCCTAACATGACTTATTACACTCTAGAAAGAAAGAAAGAAGATAAGAAGGTAAAAAAAGAAAAAAAATAAAGAGGAGAGGGTAGTTGGCGGGAGGGGCCCAAGAGAATCTAAACAACTCGTATGAGTATCCCGCACATTCAACGGTCAATCGAGATGTGACAATTGACTTGACCAGTGGGACCCACCTCCACTTGCCAATCGTGCGCGCTCACGTGCCCTCCTGAGGCGGGTGTCGTCTCCAGCCCAGACAAGGCCCTCGGCACTTTACAGCCGTCCGTACGATGCTGGGGCCCACATAGTCCACGTGTCGATTGATCAACGGTTGTAGGCGTCATGTCAGTATCGTTCGTACAAAATGCTGGCGATACCGTCGTGTCGGGAGTTATAAATGAGTCTTTTCTTTTTCACGTCTCGATCGAACCCATTCGGTCCCTTTTGGTGCGACGATTCGGCCTTTACGTACCGGCCGAATCTGTTCCGTATCGGAGGCGATTTTTTCCAGGTCGGAAAAGGAAATGTCGCTTTTTCCGGCCCCTGTTGCAGATCTTTGGGATGGGAGGATTTTAGATGGGAACGGTGATAAAATGTGAGGATCGAGATGGAAATGGCAAGCAAAAGTCCCGTTACATCTATGATTTATCGGAAATATCGGATAAAGCTGTCCGGTTTTTGCAGAGCGACAGTGGTCAGGTGATGACGTCTTGGTCCATGGTTCAGGACGAGGACTCACCTGTCATTGATATTACTTACTCACACTGACACAACACTGAGAATCTTCTCATCCCAATCCCAGATAGCTGTGCAGTCCAGGTTGGGTCCTGGGCCACTTTTGATAGTGCAGCTGTTTTCAGTATATATGACTGGGCTGGCAGCCACCATGCCAGACTCACAGAGTCACAGTTGAGTTAGTTGCATTGGGTTAGAAAGAAAAGATTTATAAGGGGAAAGGACCGATAAATTTTGAAGGTATTAATAAGTCAAGATCAGCTTGAATAATCAAGAATGGTTGATTCTTTTATCTTGACATCCATCTATCCTACCCCCGTGATAGAAAACCATCTAACTGGGTCACTACAAGTTGGACTGCCTAACCACATAGGCTGTGTGCTCATATTTCATGTGTTATGTAACTTGGAAGGATGTTGTTTTGCAAGGGGATTTTGGGCATGTTATGCAGCTGAATCTTTCTTCTTGTTTTCACATTTTGCTACTTTGAAAGGGGTGTGTGTTGTGTAGTAACCAAAGGCTTTTGTGCTCTGGATGTTTATATTCAGGTGAGAGAGAGAGAGAGAGAGAGGGATATCTTTTACTCATATTTCTTTTCTAGCAAATTAAATTCCTCTCTATTAATGAAAACAGTTTAATTTATTTATTTGTTTTAAATCGTAAGCAAGAGTAGGTCATATAGAAAATTTGAGCAATTATTTCCCCCTATATCTTGAAATAGAATACTGAATATTGTTATTACTAAAACTTTAGATGAGAAGATGATCATGGAAGGCGTATATAACTCATCCATGAGACCTCAATCCACCTCGGTAATTCCTTCAAGTAAGATCATGTGAAGTGATAATATGAGCCAAGGGAATCCGCAAGGATAAGGATGGAGTGCTTTAGTAGCACCGTGAGACTTTGTTCCAAGTCCATATCGGAAATATCGAAGTCCTGACCTTGGACTTATAATCAAACTCCCATCTTAACTCAATATGTATACATGTGGGCCAAAGTGGACAATATTATGCTAAGTGAGATTTTGCCTAAGTCTAAATCCAAAATATCAAAGTCCTGAATGCTTCTTAAAGTTATCCAAGAAAGTCCTCGCGCGTGCTGAGTTTGACAGAGTTGTGATATCATCAATTGACCCTCGACTTTAAAAAAGATCGTCAAGATCAACTCAAGATAGAAGAAAAATAGTTGGGCATGTTCCTTCAGTTCAGAGCAATCTGGTTACATCTAAGTTTTCATTTATTTTTGGAAGGAAAAAACTTTTAATTAAAATGAAAAACAATTGCATCTGAGCAAAATCTGTAAATCATTGCTCATTACACTTGATAGTATTGACCACTTCTCGAGCATTCGACAAAACATGAATTTTAGATAAGCCTCTATCTCTACCTTTCATCAACACAAGCAATATTAGTTTTACCTTTATTTCTTTAGAAGAAAATTGTTTAGGCACTTGCACAAAAAATTAGTGTCATTCAATACTATTAATTACAAAGCCAAAAGCCTCTCTCTGATTAGATGCTTTAAAGACAGTATCCATAAAGATACACACTACATCCATTATCTGTCTTATCTCCAAGCATGACTCGAGGCCACTGCTAACACAGACACAATCCTCAACTAAATATTTGGAGGAATTCATCCTACTATTAGCATATGAATTATTCTTTTCAGGAATAACATCAATGCCCCTAAATGTGAAGTTGTTTCCTGCCTTTCAAATTGTCCACTCCATAAGAGCTAGAACTCATTCTTTAGAGAGATGATTATTAAGGGAGGCAGTGGATTGATTGGATTCAAAACCATGCTCTCCACCAACCCAAAATATCATAATCCAAGATACTTTGATATAATAGGCTTACCACACTGCTCTAACAATATTATAGGGGAAGTGGGCATGCTCACCCTTAATTTGATGAGTTGAACAAAATCCCCATGAAATCTAAAAGTTTTCTTCAATAAAATCTCATTCAATTATATGGTAAGCTTTGAAGATAAATCTCATTTCAAGCCGTTAAAATCTTCTTTTCCTTAAATGAATGAAGGATTTCATGAGGAATAACACAATTATTTGAGATTTGTCTACCTTTAGTTAAGACAACTTGGATGGTGCTAATTATTTTATAGAGAACCCCTTCAAGTTTGTTTAGTGATAGCTAAACAATTTTATAATTAATAATACGAAGTCTAACCTATCTTTGGTCATTCTTCTTCTTTTTTTTTTTTTTCATCGGAGGGTGTCCCAGCCCTTTGAGCTGGAATAATCCCTTCGAGCTCGGGGAAATCGGATAAATTCCTTGTGGACTCAGTGTGGTGGCACACTTTGGATGTGACGTTTCTTCATAATGAAAACTACAAAGATTTTATTGGTTTTCTTTAAGGAGGTCTTGTGTTTAAACAACACTTGGCTTAGCGAGATGATGTCTGGTCCCATCTGTCTAAGTTGGTGGGGTTGATCAGGTCAACATCTCTGACCTGACTAATACAATTGGCTGGGTTTTGGATGTTGACCTGACTAATACAATTGGCTGGGTTTTGGATGTGTCTATTCTTGTGAGTCATCAGCTCGATCCGAACCCAACTGATTGCTTTATAATATGTTAATCTAATCTAAATCCCACTTGTTCATTTAGGAGTTCCGGTAGAGCCTATATATATTATAATCATAGTGCTTAACCTAACCTGAACTAACCCGACCATACCCATTGCCGACTCTAGGCCCAAAAATCACTCTACTGTTCCAGGCCGAGGGCAATTACAAAACTGAACACTAATCATTACACCTATTTCTTTCCTTCTTAAAGATATGGGTTTAAAATCCAATCAATTTTAAAAGTCAAATTTCAGTTTTTTTGAACCCTAATCAATAATTGTGTTTCTCTAATAACATGCTAAGTCTACACACATAAGTCCTCTTTCGGTCCTCCTTAAATATCAAAGGAGAAAATTTAATATGGTATAAGAGCCCACGGGTAGTGAGTTCGAATCCCAATAAAAATGACTCGACGTTGGGATGTGCATGTTGCAAAATATGTACTAATTGTTTAAAATTACTTCTGCTCTGGTGCCTTTGCTAATGGCTATGAGGTTTTGATAGGATTGCTTAGTAGAGGAAATTTAATACATTTTGGACAACTTATACTCATAGTTGAGTTTAAACTTAAGGACCCATCCTCAAGTTGGGTCCAAATAAAAGTTTTTGACTTGATTCGGGCTCAGATTTTGGTTGGGCTTGACCCGCCCTACCTTGTTTATAATAAATCTTTTCAATAAAACAACATATGCTATTTCTTTTTGGAACAAATGATAGTGGACAAATCCTGCAACTTCAAGGATGCAGATTCAACTAAAACATGTTTGTCTTTCTTATATTTTAAATTTTAAAAATTAACACGGTTATACTCAACCCAACTCGCATCGTCATGGGGCAGGTTTGGTAACACAAATGATATCCTTGCAGGTCAAGTATGCGGCATTACCCCCAACTAATTCTTGATGGAGGATGTTCCTGACAAACCTCAATAAAGGAATAGAATAAGGTCCAGGAGCTTATCCTTCTGTATCTTGGGATTTAGGCAAAGGACTCAACAATGCTCATGAAAAGTTTAAGCCTGAGACGCAGTGATGGATTGGTGCAAAATGCTATGACCCACTTTTTTTTTATCAGATAAAGCACAATTCTAAGGCCCATGACCCATGAATTTTATGCCGAAATTTGAAAAGCCCATGGTCCCCAGGATGTCATTTCCATTTGGGGATGAACCCTTGACATAACATGTCAGCTATTATAATATATTAACAAAAAGGGTTTGGGATTCGACTTTGACAGGGGGTTACATTACTTTTTTTTATTTCTTTTTCAAAATCTTGCATGTTCTCTTTTCGTTCCTATCTTATGCAACTAACTACTTTATTGCTTTATCAAAATCACTTATCTACTCTCCATTTTTTTTCTTTTACAAAGGCTTTGGTTTCATCCAAATTCTACCATCTCCTTTCTACTCTAACTCTCCTATTTCATTTTTACTCTACTAGTATTTGGATTACATAAACAGGTACTCAAAACCTCTTTTTTTTTCTTTTTAAAAACTATGAATTTTTTTAATACATTAGTTTTTAGATTGCAATGTTGGCTGTATCCATGCTGAGCACGAGTTAGTATGCTAGTGAAGGATTAAAGACCAACCAGAATAGTGTTTTCAATCTCCTAGCTCAATTCAAGATCCATAAGCTGCATTTATGACGCATTTGTGTGGCCATCTTTTCATGGAAAATCTAGCTGCTTTCGGTGGGGGAAATTTCTCATGTGCGGTGTGACCGTTTTTTCTGGAGGAGAAATGCAAGAAATTAGTTAAATTTTATGCAATTCCATATAAAACTATTTCCTATGGAGTGTTTGGTCCCTTTCTTTTCTTTCGGTGGAAGAGGAAGAAGTCTGTAGAACTGGTTCTTCACAGACATAGACAAACATTAAACGGGTTAATTTATTTTAGTATATTGGTGTGCGCGTTTGGTGCGTGAGTTCGAATTTCCAATGTATCGCAAAGGAAAAGAGGTTAATTTGGATTGGACTCTTGTGCACCTAGACATGACTCATGTCTTGGTTACCCTAACCGAAGTGCTTGGACATGGACCTGAACTGCGGTCCAAATCTCCAAGATAAGAAATCTTGGAGAAGCAGGAGGCTATACTATTTGAATGCATGATTGAAACTTGAAAGTTTCAATTTATAAAGAAAGAAGATTGCAAATCACATGCAAAAGGTGTTAAATATCCGATGCTTTCTACTATTGTTGCTTTTGATTGAATGGCTTGAATTTATTCCCAGCCATGGGCCACAAGGCTAAGAAGATTTGTCAGGTGGCCCACTGACAGCTCAACCCTGATTGATGGCAGTGGGCCACACAAGTGTCGGTGCCAATAAAAATAGAACAGCTGACGCCATCTGTTGTGGCCAGTTCTGCTTGTACAGGGGAGAAATTGGCACCATCTCAAGATTTAAGAACCAGTTTGGTCTCCTGTTATTTTTATCTTCCAATCTCCAATATTACCATGGACTGGGTCACAAGCCCACAAGCCTTCATGTCAGCAGTCCAAGTGGACGCCATAGGTGAGCCCTTGTTGATGATCCTGTCTGTTACTGTTAGTCCTGTGCCCAACATGGATGGAAGATACTCTACCACCATCATGCTGTTTCCATGTTACTCTTATTTGCAATCAGTTTTTTATGTGGTGATGAATGGAATATGCCCTAAGAAAGGTGGTCCCTTTGTTTGTTTGTTTGTTTGTTTTTTTTTTTTTTCTCTTAACCCCACCAAAGGGAATGGGACCTATGAGAGACACTAGTCATGAAATGATCACACCTACTGGATGGCAGAAAGGGAGAGAAACCTATTCACGAAGAGAGATAATGCGTACTCGCACTCGGAGAGAACCCAATGATCAAATCCTATAAAATCAAAACCTTATTTGGATTTAAAAGCACAAAATCGATGCCGCCTTAAACCCAAATATGCAACCCACAAATAACACTAAGAGGAGTCTGTTGGGATGGGTTTTTGTTGAGCTTCACCCATTGCAATCTCCAAGGGCCTCTTTATTTGCTAGAATTCTCCAAAAATTATCCTTACTAGGTTTACAAATGCTCAAACATATAGTAGCATTTTGAAAAACCGAAATTTGGAGAAGTCCACATGCAAAAAGTGATATTTTCACAAACTGATTGTTTGGCATCTCACCATTCACACAAACAGGAATTCCCAAATGCTAGCATTTGAAATTCCCATGAGAAAAACCTACAAACCTCTCTCATTGAGGTCCAACATAGGTGATTTGGTTGAGTATCAAACCAAGTCCAACCCAACTGTGATGAAGTAAATCGAATTTAAATTAGTATTAAACAAAACGAAACTAAAACATGCTCAGTGAAGCTTGATCAAACTTGTAAATCTTCTTCTTTGAACACAATTCAAGCTAAGTTTGGACGAGTCATATATCCAAATTTCTGACTTTGATTTGTGTCTCAATGGGTGTAAAATTTAATAAATCATTTACATCATATTATATCTAATAGTGTTTAGAGGATTTTACGAGAAAAATCCCGAAAAATATAGCCATATATCCCGAAAGGTCTTTGCAAATTGTGTAGCACCAATGAGGTCCGTCAGTCCTTATTTCCTTCTTTTTTTTCAACTTTGATAGGAGCAACGCTAGAATCGCTCGTGTCTGATGTGGGCGACGCTAGCATCGCTCATCAATGTCTAGCGTCGCTCATCAGCGCATCTCCTAATGCACAATTTGCTAGTGGGGGGTGGAGAAATCTATACAATTTGCTATATCGTCACTCATCAGCACATCTCCTAATTTTTAAAAAGGTGTGGGCGATATCTTACTAAAATATATTACCTACTACTAGTTGCAGCTCTGCTAATAAGCATCTAGTCCCTATATTAACCGCCTACTTTTGTGAGTCAAACCCATCTTTGAAAAATAGCCAAAAGGATTTGTGTCAAGCCATCAATCTGGTTGTGTCTGTCGGTTGGGTGCTTGAAACATCAATGGTCTGCATGTCTCATTTTGAACCTTCTACCAATAGGGATTTGATTCCAGCCATTCAATTTCTAAACTTCCGTTCCCTCTCATAATGCCCCTCTCCATTGATTTTTTTTTCCTTCTTCTTTATCGTTTAAATAGTAGAGTTGGATCTATCTGTTAAACAAACAAACAATCAGTGCAAGGGTCTTGATTAATGGGTAGGAATGGATTTGATAGATTATTTTTTTCCAAGAATAAGTCTGATAGGGTTAATGGGCGTTGTGGGAATTGGTGTCTAGCTGTTGACGCTTGCTGTCATTGGTATGCATTAGGGCAGTAGCTGTTTATTAGTGTAATTCTTAAAAATGTGTGGGCGATATCTAATGGAGAGAAAGAAGAAGACATTAGGAGATGTTCTGATGAGTGACAATATAACAAATTGTGTATATTTCTTCATCTCCCCCACTAGCAAATTGTGCATTAGGAGATACGCTGACAAGCGACGCTAGCGTTGCCCTCATCAGACACGAGCGACCTATCAAAGTTGAAAAAAAAAAAGGAAATAAAGCCTAAGGGACCTCATTGGTGCTACACAATTTACGAGGACCTTTCGGCATATATGACTATGTTTCAGGACTTTTCCCGTAAAATCCTCTAGTGTTTAATATATGTAATAAATACTGCATCGTATATACTGATGATTTGGTGTTAATATTTTGTACTTCTCATTTTCTTTTAACCTAACCCACTTATGGTCCAATAGTCCCCTATCCCATTAAATACCCCCAACCCTTCTTCCTTGAATTGGGGGTCACCCTAATTTTGATACCCATCATATTGTTACACCCTAATTTTGATTACATCGATGTCTTAACCCATTTAAAGAGCTAGATTAGAATAATGTGATGGGCCTAATTCCATATACAAAATATATACACCCTTTTAATTAAATATTTCAAAAGGTCATGCAACCAGGAACATTACCATAATTCCTATCATGTACTAGCAACCATATATTTCTAAAGATTTTGCTATATTATTTACTATTGAATCATTCCACAATTGACCGATTCCATTGGGTTGTTTATTATGTTTATCTTCTTAGTGTAACAGTCTCTGAGATCAAGGACATACAGTTGTATTAAACATTATTTAAGTGGGTTATCCCATCAAATGAAATATGAAACATACAAAATTATTTAAAATGGTATAAGAGCTTATCTCTTATCCACTCCAATAATAGTCGATATCCTCTCCCTGCTAAGTCTCATCCTCATTTGACTATTCTAGTTGCCATCAATATCAGTTCAAGTTTTTTTTTTTTTTTTAATTTCTATTGCACTCCATCTCACATTGCATCATCTTTTGTCATTTTCTTTTAAACAATTTTTTATGGTTTCTGATGATGCCAAAAAGTGTTTTCGGGCACCACCGGTCAAGTGATGAGTAATTAATGTGAAAATTGAAGGAGAGAGAGAGAGAATTTATAGTGGTTCGGTCAGTGCGACCTACGTCCACTTCAAACTGGTGATTTTACTTCTTTGATGTAAGGATTACAAGTCAGGGGAATACAATAATAGTGTAAAAATGGATAAGAGTTGCTTGCCCCTCAGTGCTGGTGAGGCTTTGTGATTTATAGTCTTCCCCTAACAGATGGGGACGATTCTTCAGCAACGGACGCTCCATTTTGGCGGAGTCTTCGAACCGTCCTCAACAGACGAGGCAGGTAGGATCTCTTCCGCAGGACTTAGTAAAAGCGGGTTAAGGAAACGATGCGTTAACTTCGTCATTTTGTGGATCTGGACCCGGCCCTTAATGGATAAATTTAGACCCTGACTCATTAAGAATTGAGTCACTTGGGCCTCACTCATCAGTTTCAACCAAAGAGAAAGACGATGTGTCTGAGAACAACCCACTCTACATACATCACTCAAACAGCCCCACGGCTGTTCTACTTTCTCCTTCTCTTACTGGAGATAACTACAGCACTTGGGTGCGTGCTATGTGTATGGCCCTTCGTGCCAAAAACAAGTTGGGTTTTGTCACGGGAGATATCTCTAAGCCTTTCTTGGCTACTCAAATTCCTCAATGGTAAAGATGCAGTGATCTTGTCATTTCCTTGATTTTGCAGTCCATCCATATAGATATGTCTTCAAGCATTCTATATGCAAATACCGCTAAAGATGTATGGGATGATTTAGCTGGACGATTTCATCAACCCAATGCCCCACGGCTCTTTCAAATCAAACAACAAATTTCCTCTCTACAACAAATTCAACTTTCCATCTCTGCTTATTTCACTCGTCTCAAGGCCTTATAGAATGAACAGTCATCTCTAACATCTCTCCCAGCTTATTCATGTGGGACAGTCAAGTCTGCCTTTGACCTCATCCAACAAGACCGAGTAATGCAATTTCTTCAAGGACTATATGAGTCTTTCTCCGCACCTACTACGGATCCATCGCCTAGCCCATCTAGCACAATTATAGCACTCGACCCGTCAAAAACCTCGCCAACCCAACCTTCTCAGTCCACTCGACCAGCTCGTATGCGTCGCAAACCACAACATCTTTAGGATTATGTTTGCTCATCAATTGTTCATGCACCTAACCTGGTTCCATCCCTGCTTCTCCGTGTGGTACAAATTTTCCATTACACAAATTTATTTCTTATGCAAAATTTTCAGATACTCACAAATCATTTCTAGTTTCTCTTGATTCCATCTATGGGCCCAAAACACTCTCTCAGGCTGTGAAGTTCCCTCACTGGCATGATGCCATGGAAGCAGAAATCAAAGCTCTTGAACTCAACAATTCTTAGGTCCTGACTCCCTTACCATTGCACAAGAAACCCATTGGTTGCAAATGAGTTTACAAAATCAAATTTAAGGCAGATGGCACCATTGAGCGTTACAAAGCACACATTGTTGCTAAAGGCTATACTCAAACAGAAGGATTGGATTACCATGAGACATTTGCCCCGTTTGCAAAGATGGTTAATGTCCGTTGTCTCTTAGCTATTGCAGCTATCAAACGATGGCCCATACATCAAGTTGATGTTAAAAATGCTTTTTTACATGGTGATTTAGATGAAGAACTCTATATGCAAACACCACTGGGGTTCTCTAGACAGGGGAAGACGCAGGTTTGCAAACTTCAGAAATCCTTATATGGCCTCAAACAAGCTTCACGAAATTGGTTTTCCAAATTATCCCATGCTCTCCAAGAAGCGGGTTTTTCTCAATCAAAAGTTGATTACTCCCTTTTTACCCGAATTACAAAGGCATCTTCCACATGTGTTAGTCTATGTTGATGACATTCTCATCACCGGAAATGATCCTAAAGCTATTATTGTCTTAAAAGTCTTCTTGGACAACTCATTTCATCTCAAAGATTTGGGCCCATTCAAATATTTTCTGGGCATAGAGGTAGCTCGGTCTCAACATGGACTATTTCTTTGCCAAAGGAAATACACTTTGGATCTTTTCCATGATATGGGCATGCTTGGTGCTCGCATTTCAACTTTTCCTATGGAACAACATCTCAAACTTGGACCATTAGATGGAGATTTACTTGAAGATCCTTCTCAATATCGGAGATTGATTGGCCGTCTTGTTTATCTCACAATCACCCGTCCGGATATCCTTTATCCCATTCATGTTTTAAGTTAGTTCATGCAGACTCCATGACGATCTCACCTTGATGCGGCATTACGATTGCTTCGCTATTTAAAGGGCTCTTCGGAAAGTGGCATACTGCTTTCTTCTAATAACTCCATTCATGTTAATGCCTATTGTGATGCTAATTGGGCTAGTTGTCCGACTACACGCCGCTCTACAACTGGTTACTATACCTTTCTTGGCTCGAGCCCCATATCATGGAGAACTAAGAAACAACCTACAGTCTCTCGCTCTTAAGCAGAAGCAGAGTGCAGGGCTATGGCCCAAATATCTTGTGAATTACAATGGCTCAGTTATCTTCTTTATGATCTTGGCATATCACATCATCGACCTATAACACTATATTGTGATAACCAAGCTGCAATTTATATTGCCGCTAACCTTGTCTTCCATGAAAGGACGGAACACATAGAGATCGACTGTCATTTTATTCGTGAGAAACTACAATCAGGACTTCTTCAAACAACTTATGTTCATTCTACACAGCAAGTAGCAGACGTGTTTACCAAGGCTTTGGGTAAAGAACAATTTTAAAATTTAATTCGCAAGTTTGGCGTTCTTGATCTCCACGCTCCAACTTGAGGGGGAGTATTGAATCATTCCACAATTGACCGATTTCATTGGGTTGTTCATTATGTTTATCTTCTTATTTTACTAGTGTAACAGTCCCAGAGATCAAGGGCATACAGTTGTATTGAACATTATTTAAGTGGGTTATCCCATCAAATGATATACACAACATACAAAATTATTTAAAATATCCTAGTTTAGAATATAATCTACCCACCTAAAAACTAGGTGTTTGGATAACTTAGAAGGTATTCTATAATATCTCACTTTCTTACAAAACCTCCATATTATAATATTTAACTGTATGTTGTATAAAACAATATTTCATTAAGACAACTAACCAAAACAAGGGTTTGGCCCACTGTAATTTTTTTTAATTATTAATGGTTTCTATAGGAATCCTGCAATGACTCAATATTAGATGAGCCCTTTAGTGTTTATAAATTTTATGTAGGTCCCATAGCCCTATCATAATTACATAATTTCTTTATTGATTACTAATAGTAGGTGTGTCCTACAAATATCACATTAGTGAATTTCTACCACTATTACCAAGATTAAACGGGTCCCGTACTACCAACTTTAAATGGGTCTCATACTAACTACCAATATTGAATTGTAGGACTAATTACTAGTTTGCCATCATTTAATGAGTTATATTGTTTAATGGCCTCCTCATGATTACTATAATTAGCTTGGTTAATGTGATTATTAACATCAAATGGGTCTTACATTTATTTCTCATAGATGAATTCCTCAATGATGTTCAACACTCATAGGGTTCTCCGTTATAATCTCCATTGGATGTATTACATTATGGTAATTAACATTTGGTGGACCCACATTGATTAAACAATATTGCTCGTGGTTTTTAACATTTAGTCTAATGGTTTTCTAATTAAATGAGCCCTACTGTGGTTACTAATATTAAATTACTCTAGTGTAACTACTAGTTAGTAAGTTTCCACTGGGTCAATCATCCCTGTTTTTCTATTCATTTATTGTTTCGATGCATCATCTAGTGAAAATGTTATAAATATCCAAACAATTGAAAGATATATTGAAATTTGTAGAATTGTCAAACACCATAAATGACACAATATTGTAATATGATACTATTTTATTATGTGATAATAAAATCTTACAATATTCAAATTTGATCATATTGTATTCTACCTTTATCCAAACACCCCCTAAAAACGATCAAGGAGAAAAACATATGTGCTACATGCCTTCCTTATTTAATTGTTATAGTTGTTAAATTCTATATCCATTTTATGCAAGTTACTTGACTAACACAATATTCAATTTCAGGTAGACTTTTTTTCTTTGATAACGCAGGGTTCTCAGCCCGTTGGGTCAAGATAATCCCTATGGGTGGTAGACCAGTTTCGAATACATAACTCCCGGGTGCAAACCATAGTCCTAGGCCAACTAAGCCACCCCTTAGAGTAAAATATTCAAGCATACTTAATTACACTAAGCCAGAAGTATCAAATGAGGTCCAAAAAGTGGAGCCATATCCGGATCTTTCCTGAGGGGGTCCCTCAAATGTACTTGTGGTATGAACATATGAGTCTGGATCTAACCCAAGTCCCAACCTAAGTTAAAGGAATTAATAATTAATTCATTCTCATTAAATTCAAAGAACCAAACAACCAAGACTTACAAAGGATGATGATCCAACCATAAGAACCAAACAACAAAAACTTGGGACAAATGATTTGACCATTCTGATTTGGAGTTTGGATCGTGTGAGGCTTTACCCCATGGTGACCGTGAGTATGGACCTATCACAGACCATGATAATGTGGCAGACTGTCACTCACAGTCACTATGAGTAATATCCGATTCTTCTTATTTAATATCAAATCACAAAATAGAACCTTTTCTGTCTTATTGGGCTATAGAGCATCGCAACCACAAGTTACACGATCAACTAAAAAAAAATCAAGAAAACAGGTAAAAAAAAAAATTACCTTATATTTAATTCTATATTTTTTTTAAAATAAATCAAAAGTCAACTCAGCGAGCTTTCAACATTGATCAAAAGTAAAAAACTTATAACAAATCATTTAGAGGATTAAAAAAAAAAAAAAAAATTAGGTTATTAGTGGTCTCAAAAGATCATTTTAACGGACGTTGCACAAGATCAGTCATTTTGCCCTAAAAGGAGTTTTTTTTTTTAGCACTTTCTACTAGCGTCGCTAGAGACCTTAGTTATATAATGTTAAGGGTCGCTAGGGACCCTGCAATGTATACAAAGTAGATAAAACTAGGTTTTATGTCTTCTCTTTCGTTGTCAAAAGGTTATTTTTTCTTCACTAAGTCGTCTGCTACCAGGCACCGACGTTGTGGTCCCCTCCAACGAGATCTTCTCCTACGACTCCTCTCCCTCCTACCAACTGTGGTCCTCTCCCACATCCTCTTTGTCAAAGGTATGTGCTTTTGGATGCTTCCCTTTGGCATTTTTTGAGTTGTTTGTGACGTTAGTGTCGTCTAGGTCATGCCCTTATTACGTCTCCATGTCTTTTGCTTGGGTTAATGTTTCCTCGTGGCAGACATCAACTCTTCACTCGAGAATCACCTCTCTAAAAGGGTTTCTTTATCTTCCTTGTGTAGCATTATCTAATAGCAAGAAAAATGTTGTAAAAATGGCTTTAGCCCTTTCTGGAAGACAATGGGTAGAGAACCCTAAAGAGGTGGGTTCTATTGTTTTCGGTTCTAAATCGCTTGCAAAAGACAAATGCACATATAAATCAAGTTCTTGAATTGGGTCTTCAAGTTCATCGCTCTAATCTCTATTCAAACTAATTATTTTAAAATTTTGTTGAATGGCATGGTTCATGTTTATTTTTTATTTTGGTTTGATGGTTTATATGAACGTTTTTAAGCATTTTTTATTATTTCGGTGGATGGTCTAAATAAATAATAGCTAGGGTCGTACTAAATTTTTTTTGTGCATGACATTCTTAATTGTCACCCACTTGTATACATAGAGTTGTCTAAAATATAGAAACTTGTTTTCCTCTTATTATGTATATCATTTAGAGAGAAGGGGCATTAAAGGCATTTTTTTCATTTTTAAACAAATGGCTTTGTAACCACTCCTTATTACAAAGAATTATAGTGGTTGATGTGATGGCAGTGCACAAATTCATTAGGAAAGAAAGTGTATATTCCGGTGGGGCATCTGTAAGCACTAAGCCCCCTTTATGCTTTGTCTAGTCCATATTTGTTTCTGGTTGTTTTTCAGTGTTTTGGCGTCTAGGCCTTCTACTTTTTTATGTTTGTGTTTTGCTGGGTTATGGATGTGGATTTTTTTAAGACCTTTCAGTGTACTTGTCCTGTACTGAGAAGCGCTTTAATTAATAAATTATTAATTTGTGGCACCATCATTTATGCCAGAAAATGACTGGTTGATGACTCCAAGCTTTTGGTAAAGATGGATTCATGGAAATTGCAGAAATGAGGAGTTTTGTTTGTTTGATTTTGAATTTTGTTAGATGATTAGAATTGTGAATTTGGGTAAACTGGGAAAGGCAATAGAAAAATTCAGTTTTAATCAAGTAATTCAATTTGGAAAGTAGCATGTTGATGAAAAAGGGTGACCTTGCACCTTTCAGCTTCTAAAACCCCCCTAGTTTTTTTATTGGCAATTGCTTTTCCCTCCCAACTCAAATTGTCCCTCATTCAATTTCAGGTCTTACTTGTGAAGTTGTGTATCCTGATTTGGGATATAAAAATGAAAATTCTATAGCCTATGTGACTCAAAGAGCAGGCAGGGTGGATGATGAATTTTTGCTTGAATTTTTTGGTTCATATCTAATTACTTGATTAATAAATTTGCCAGATTTTATTACCAGTTTCAAGTCTGGATACAGGAGGGAACATGTCAATTAGAATGAATTTTGTTGATAGCCAGCGTTGATTGTTTTTTTTTAGGATTTTACCAAAAAAAAAAAAAAAAGATTATGTGACCAATGGGCTCAAAAGATAATTTTAACCGACCTTGTACGTATTTCTTTAGTATGTGAAATGCAGTTTGAGTTTTTTTATCATCAATTGTTGTTGGGTTGGGACCACACCCACCACCTTTTTAGTACTTATTTGTTCAGAGTATTTACAGCTGGACAGTTGTGTCTCACTCTCATAGGACCAATTCCTTCACATTAAATGTCTGTTATAATATTTCTCTAAATAAGAACATGTTATAAGATTTCTCCAAATAACTTAGTAATCATATGGTGTTTCATGTTATTTACTAATTTTACATATTAGGGGGTTTACCTCTGTTCTTAGTTTGAATGACTTCTGTTACAAAAACAAACACCTTCAACAGTTCAATCACATTGGCCATTACTCTTAAACAAACACCTTCTGTGGAAAGTGTCAACCAAATTGCAATAGATCACTAGGCCGCTATAATGAATACCCAACTTCCCCCTTCCACTTGTGTAAACTGAAATTAATGCCCAAACAAATAAATTAAATAAAATGTTACCTTTTTCCCTCTCCAAACAAATGCATTCTTTAAATTCAGCAGCTTATTTAGAATCTACACATGGATTGAGCCCGACCCTCTTCGAGTTTATGGCAATATAACTCTATTGTGGCCTCTTTGTAATGATGATGATTACCTTTCTGCATGCATATACTCTCTTTTTTCTTTTTTTTGTCAAAGGAAGGAAAGAATTAGGAATGATTGAGGTAATATTGTTATGGGTTAACATTGTTGCTTTTGATTGAAACTTGCAGATGTCTCGAAGAGCAACCATTATCATCAGAATATTTGTGATAGTCTCGTGAGTACAATACCCACATGTGGTGTTCCTGTTCTTCATGGATTGCCATTTCGCATGCTATTATTTATTGAGTGTTTTTCCTATTCAATTTGTAAACAGAGATTGTGGTTGACACAGCGATTTGGAGATTACATATGGGGTGAGCCTTGGGTTTGGACTTCCGTGACAAAGACTGATATCCCATATCAGCAGAATGGGACAGATTGTGGTTTCTTTGCGATTGGATATGCAGAGCATTGCATACACCGTCGCCAAATAAAGTTTACCCAAGCTGACATTCCGTATTACCGACGGAAAATCTTGGTTGAGATCTTTAAGAGAAGCTGGCTGCTGAATGCTAACAGGCTTCACTCCCCAACCTCCTAGCTATATAAAGTTCTGTTACAAATGAAATCAAGTTCTTAATAGTATATGTTTTGCTAAAATCGTTGTAATAAACTTATTCTTTTGGGTGAAAATGCTGTAATGAATTTATAGTTTGGAACAACATTTTTTTTTAGTTGAAGTTTATGTATGATGTAATGAACTTGTTATTTTGGGTGAAATGATATAATGAATTTGTTGTTTGGCTGGATCATGTTCATTGAAGTTGAAGGTGATGTATGATTTAATAAACTTGTTCTTTTGGAAGAATGGACATCACTGTATAGGGCAAGCATGAGCCCATAATTGTAAAAAAAGAATTACTTGTTGTTAATTCACCATGATTTAAAAATAGAAAACCTTCCCAGTGTCCCCCTCGACCTATATTTGTTATAGATAAGGGTCTCATGAGACCCATACGACAGCATCGAGATCCTTCCTAGTGTTCCTAGCGATTCAGGTTAGTTACTTGCTAAGGGTCTTTAACGATCCATAAAACAACATATGCTTCCTTCTCAGCGTCCCTAGCAATTCAGGTTAGTTATTTGTTAAGAGTCTCTAACGACCCATAAAATAACATTTGTTTCCTTCCCAGCGTCCCTAGCGATTCAAGTTAGTTATTTGCTAAGAGTCTCTAACGACCAATAAAACATCTGTTTCCTTTCCAGCGTCCCTAACGACCTACATTAGTTATATATATGAGTTGCTAGGGACCCATCGAACATCATCTGTTTCCTTCCCAGCGCCTCTAGCGACCTATATTACTTATAAATAAGGGTCCCTAATGACCTTTACATATTAAAACATATTGCATATCAGAAATAGTTTTGATTGGCAAATAAGGTCCATTCCAGCATAACTATATGCAGAGTGATATCCAACTTGAATTGGATTAATTAATTGGATATCCAACGAAGTAAGGGAAATTATGATGTTAGCAACAAGCAAGAAGAAGACAAATGGATCATTACATCTGAAAAAGCCGAAATGTCATTGACATGTATTACATTTCTTCTGATTACATTGTTGTTCGTATGCATAAAGAAGCAATAAAAAAACATGTGAAAAAAAATATCAATTACATGTAATACAATTTGTCTTCTTCATATGCATAAACAAAACTCATCAAATTACATGTGACATAAGACAACAAAAAATAAAATACCGGTTCCTTTACTGAACAACGGGTGGATTACTGCAGGTCCCCCGATTGTGTCCCCTTTCTTTACAGTTGGAGCAGGTTACAACCCTTCTGGCACGGTTGCGATCTTCCACCCGACCCCTATTCCTCTTTGGCTGGCCCGGCTGTTTACTTGCTAATGGGGGAAGAACGCGTTTGCAAGAACACGATTCCCACATCTTTCTATCTCGCTGTAGGTCATCTGATACATGGATGTATGGTACCAGTGCTCACAGTAATCTTATGGATTGATATTTCGAACTTTCATTGCAACCATAGCATGTGAGCATGGGATTCCTATTATTTCTCATCTACGGCACGAGCATTATCTGCACTCGAGATTGATGACATCGACGTACTCAGCTGATTGCACTTGAAACTCTACGAAACCCACGATACGAACGTGTAGTCTGTGAGATTCTTCCATTACACTACATCAATGTCAGTGAAAAATAAAAACATAAAAAATCCTATCAAAGATGTTTGCACACAATCTCTATCTTGGCCGTGATAAAAAAGCACATGGATTAATTAACTTTAGATTTATATAAACACACTTGTGGATTAAAAATAAATGTCACTACGTACGAACCTGGTTTGTGGGGTTTCTTTGGGGTAGCATATGCGTCTCCTTCCCTTCTTGCAACAAACAACAATATATTATTTTTTGGATCAGTCCCTGAAGCTCTGAACATTCACTTTACATCATTGTCATCATCAATGTCTATCAATGAAAAAAAAAAAAAAAAAAAACTTCCGCTGTGAAGAAGGTGCTTTATACATAAGGCTTTCACACTTGCTTTCCAGTTTGATGCTTCGAGTGCAACGTTCACAAGCTCTCTAGATGTTATGGTTTTCCGGAGATGCCTCATCTTCTGTCTTTCGTGAATATATTGAGGACATTTAAGATTAGATTGAAAATCACCATCATAATGTAATATTGTTAGGACGTCAACATCTGAAGTAATTAATATTAGTTGGTTAAATCAGTAATAACAAACATTCTTCAATGAACATATCCAATTTACAAGAGGAATATTTGTTCAATACCACAAGTCCATTTGGAAGTTGACTGGTAAGTAGGGCTATTCATTGGCAGTGGTACAATTATTTCTGATAACATTGATTTGATTAATCTTGCTAATTTTACAACAAACCCAGGTGGTAATCAAAGGAAAAGCATTTTTATCATATATGATTCTCTACGTTCTTTCTAATCACATAACTCATTTCAAATCATTTTCTCTACGTTATCTACGAGTTTCTCTAAAACCCAAAATTCCAATGTATGCTGACATTTCTAATTATTCTCACATCAATGTTAGTGAAAAATAAAAAATATAAAAAATCCTATCAAAGATGTTTGCACACAATCTCTATCTTGGCCATGATAAAAATACAACATTTTTTCTTCTTATCATGACAAAAGCATTTATATTAAAAAGAAAAAGGAAAACAAAAACACTTTGGCTTCAATTCTCTATCTGTCTATTTTTTTTTTTATTTTTTTTTATGATGGGATGCTGTGGGGGAAGAAGACGATGAGATGCATGTATAAATGGTCACATTAAAAGGATTTATCAAAAGTAGAAAATCATGTTTTAGGAAGAAGTACAAACTTCACATTTAATGTTCTCCACCAAACAAAGGCATGTGGCTTTAATGGTCTTCAAGATGTGGGAATGACTTATGGAGGGGAAGCAAGTTGACCTATATGGAGACGCAATAAGGGCAAGACCTTGACGACAATAACGTCATAGATGACTCAAAAAATGCCAAAGGGAAGCATCCAAAAGCACATACCTTCGACAAAGAGGATGTGGGAGGGGACCACAGTTGGTAGGAGGAAGAGGATGTTGGAGGGGATCACAACGTTGATGCCTAGGCGCAGATAACTTGCTGAAGAAAAAATAACCAGTTGACAACGAAAGAGAAGATAAAAAAACCCTATTTTGTTCTACTTCGTATACTCCGTAGGTCCCTAACGACCCTTAACATTATAAAACTAAGATCGCTAGGGACACTAGTAAAAAGTGCTAAAAACACTTTTTCGAATAAAATGATTGATCTGATGCAGGGAATGTTAAAATGATTTTTTTGAGCCACTAGTCATCTAATCTATTTATTTATTTTTTTAAAATCCCCAATCATTTAACCACCCAAAGGAATATCAAAACCATCCAAAGTGGATAGAACCTTTCATGTCCCATTGGTCTCGAGAGTGGCCCAAACCATGTTTCACAAATTTCTTGAGTTCTCCTCCTCTTATTTAAGTCCTTCTGTAATCTCTCCCACTGCAAATTTCTGTCCTCTCTCTCTCTCCCAACACAAAACAAGAAAACAAAAGAAAAGGAAACAAAACCTAAAGAGAGAGAGGACATGGGTTCTCTTCCTCCTCCATCATCTTCATCCCCATCTCGACATACAAACTCCTCCTCAAACCAAACCCTAACCCTAATTGACCCTTCCAACCTCCTCTCCCTCTTCCAATCCCAACAGAAATATCTCAACTTCTTCTTCCAAAACCTAGACCTCTCCCAAACCCTAGCCTTCACCCAAACCCTCCTCAACTCCTCCGGCACCATCTTCTTCTCCGGCGTCGGCAAGTCCGGCTTCGTCTCCCAGAAGATCTCCCAGACCCTCGTCTCCCTCGGCATCCGCTCCGCATTCCTCTCCCCCGTCGACGCCCTTCACGGCGACATCGGCATTCTCTCCCCCGCCGACCTCCTCGTCCTCTTCAGCAAGTCCGGCAACACCGACGAGCTCCTCCGCCTCGTCCCCTGTGCCCGTGCCAAGGGGGTCTTCCTCATCGCCGTCACCTCCGCGAAGGGGAGCCTTCTCGCCGGAGCATGTGACATGAATGTGCATCTCCCCTTGGAAAGGGAGCTGTGTCCGTTCGATCTTGCGCCGGTGACGTCGACGGCGATTCAGATGGTTTTTGGAGATACTGTGGCGATCGCGATGATGGCGGCAAGGAATTTGACGAAGGAGGAGTATGCGGCAAATCATCCTGCTGGAAAGATTGGGAAAAGTCTGATCTTTAAGGTTTGGATCTTACCCAGATGATTGATTTATGCTGCATTGTGTTGAATGTGGTTTTTTATGTTAGTGGTTTTGATTTTGGGAATGTGGGTGGTTTGGATCTGATTGGGAGTCAAATGGGGGATACCATGTTTCTCAGATTTTGATGATATTTAAGGCTTTCATGCACTGAAATTAATGATTGCTACATTGTGTAGTACTTGTTCTTAGATCTGGTAAATTTCAGGTTTTCATATCACTGGCACAATGGTGAATAGGGTTTTCGGATTTGTTCAGTTCTGGATTTTTTAGTAGTCTTTTGATGAATAGTTGAGTTTGAATGCTTTATCCCCACTCCCCCCCCCCCCCTCCCCCCCTTTTTTTTGGTGATGGATCTGATCAGGGCAATTCCTTCCATTTGTTAAAGCAAAGGGAGACAGCATGTTCTCTATACCCCTGTCGGTGGATTATTTTTATTCTGATAAAGCTAAAACCTGGTTTTATTATTAATAATGAATTCAAGACATGAAGGATTTGTTCCCTTGTTCATTGATTGTAGATCATTAACATAGATCTGGGTTTCTAAAGATTATCATGACTCAGGGAGCCTTGGTTAATCTAGGTTGCCTAAGGGGCCTGTTTGGATAAATGAGGAGTGGAATAAAATGAAATGGATTTTACATGAGTGGAGTGGAGTGAAGTAGGTTGAAGTTAAAGTAGAGTACTTCCCTTTACTTTATTTGGATGCTTATTTTGAAATTAAGGTTTACAGTAGAATCCACTTTTACTCAAAGAAATAGAAGTATTTAAAGTTGAAGTAGAGTGGAGTACATATGGCTCACAACATTACTTCATCTATCGGGCTAGATTCATCCAAAGGGGGTAGAGTTGAAATTTCAGACTGTTGGGGCCCATTTAACTTCACTATACTCTATTTTTCACTCTACTCTATTTTTAGGGCCTGTTTGTTTGCTTAGAATAAATTGAAATTTGGAATTCATGCCCCAAGTGGTTAAAAATGAAGATCAAAGGTGAATATCCAAAAAAATGACATCTAATAACCTTTCCCTTTGTGGAAAGTGAATCTTGGGAAGATGGGAAAAGACTACCTAACCATCACCCCAGTACTTCAAATCCTTGGAAAGTCAAGTCCCATCTACATTGGCATGTTTTACACCCCTCACTGCATATCCTTCACCTCTCTCTATTAATGTTAAAGATGGTGATCAGTTAACCATGAATTCCTATGCACTTTGTGTAAACATACGGGCTGGCCCTGTTTGTTTGCATTAAATTACATAGGAACTCAATACGTACTGTAGTTATAAATGAAGATCAAAGGTGAACTTTCAATTCCTATGTATTCTAATACAAACAAATAAGCCGATGTTTGAGGTGGATATGGTTATCTATCATTTTGAAATTCAAGGAGACATCCCGGTTAATTGGATGCTATTTAACAATCATCTAGGTTGTATTCCTGTTTTGTGTACTTCATAAATTACACTTGTTTATGCACAATGTCCAATTTTTTAAAACATATGTGAGCTTGTATTCTAGAATGTGCCTTTTTCCTTTGTTTTGTCATGGATTTTTTGTTCTATTCTATGATTGCTGAATGCTAATTCAGGCCTCATTTTGCGTTCCTCCCATTCCTCCCGGTCTGTGTTCACAAGAAATTAGATCTGGGTTTCGGCCACAAAAAAGAAAAAAAAATCAGCTAAATATATATATATATAGAGAGAGAGAGAGAGAGAGGAGAGAGAGAATAAACAACTCGTGAAACTAAATTTAATTTTAATTTATGTTGGTAATTTCAAGTGCGGCATGAATTCAGTTGAAAGAAAAAAAAAAGAAGAATATTTGAGCGGAAAAGAAAATATACCATGGGTTTTAGTAATGGATGGACTTGTCCCAATATTTTTTTTTATATCTAATAATAAACCAACGGTTAGAATAAAATTTCCAGCTTTTCTAATATGTTAGTCATGGTTTTAATCTTTTTATTATTATTTTTTCTTTAGCCATTTCATGTTTATATAGAGCATGGACATGCAAGGGATATAGCAAGGACATAAATGATGCATAAAAAGATATACAGATATGTCATGGAAATGTTGTGTGTTTCAAAGTACCTGTATTCATAGATTCCTTCCTTGCTAGTTTTCCTAAACTGCTTTCCAGTTTCTTGGTTTGGAAGGCATTCTCCAGATCTTATCAATCTATATGTGTGTAGAAGTGTTTCACACAATTTTTCAGTCATCAGCACTTGAGTTCTGGATTGTTGAATAATGCTTAACAACTAAAACATCTGCTAGCATTCCGGTCATTCATTAGTAGAGACATCTTGAACACTATATTTTCTATTAAAAAAATGTATGTGTAGAAAAAGAGAGTGTTTCCTAGTTGTCATCTAAAATACTTCTGTGCAGGTAAAGGATGTTATGAAGAAGCAAGAGGAGCTTCCCATCTGTAAGGAAGGTGATTTGATAATGGATCAGCTTGTTGAGCTAACAAGTAAAGGATGCGGATGTCTTCTAGTTGTCGATGATGACTACCATCTGATTGGGACATTCACAGATGGTGACCTGAGGCGCACTCTGAAGGCAAGTGGAGAAGCCATCTTCAAGCTCACAGTTGGGGAAATGTGTAACAGGTGAAAGATTGATTGATAATTTCACTAATGCAATAATCATCTTCTACATTTAATCAATTAAAGGATGCCAAAGATAGGAGGGTTTGCATGTGCCCCTAGGGATTAGTTCTTGCCTGTCTAGAATCATGTCCCTCGGGCCACGGGCCAAAGGCTCTTAGGTTGGGCTGGGCTGGAGATACCCTGGTTATAAAAAAAAAAGGTATGCCAATGACGATCTTAAAAGTACAATATATACTTGTTTAAAGGGAAAATAAATGAAAGAGTCTGTAAAAGGCCTGCCCTCCATGTGTTTCCAAGATTTGTAGATAAGAAGTTTACTGCTCTGCAATTTAGATGCTAGAAATTCTATTACATATAAAACTTTGGGTGGATGTTGCATCTTACGTTTTCTTTTATTTATTTTGTTTATCCTATTTTGGCAGGAACCCAAGAACTATTGGATCAGATGCAATGGCAGTGGAGGCCATGCAGAAGATGGAGTCACCCCCCTCACCTGTACAATTCTTGCCTGTTATTGATAATGACAATGTCGTGATAGGTATAGTCACTTTGCATGGACTGGTATCAGCAGGATTGTAAACCTCCATCACCAACTTGTGTTCTGTATTCTTTTGTACTTGTATTCTTTATTTATGTTTTTATTCATTGTATCTATGGCATCTGTTGGGGTGGAGATCTTGTTCCATTTCAATCTGAAGTGTGATGCTGATTCAACATTATCTTAATTGGTGAATTTGAAGTTTCTTTCTTTCCCTTTCTGGCTTATTGAATGGTTGATCATCAAGACTGCTTTTTTGCTTGTATTTGTAAGCCTTGCTCTTTGGAAGCAGTGAGGGTTTAAGTTGTTTTGTCTTTTTATTTTTTTCCATTATTTTGCTATCTGCTGATAGTGATTGATGAGAGTGTTTACACAACTGCCTCTGTAATTCCTATCCCCAGACTAGGATGATCGTTTTCTGTACTCACAAAAGGCCAATCCACTGGTTAGTGGTGAGTGGTGACTAGTGAGGCACCTCCCTGCTGCAGCCCCATGGGGAGGGACTTGGTGGTGTGTGTGCGTGTCTCGGGTGTGTTTGCATTTAGTAGAAGGACAAAGGCAAAGTTGGATATTGAAGACGGTCGAGATGATGGAATGCAGTACCATGCCTCATAAAACGCTGAATAGGATTCTGAATGCTGGCTTCTGACTTTTTGGTAACCGAAGGTGTTGTGGGATCATCAAAATGAATCTGCATTAGCTTAGCTGTGGACAGATGTGGAGATGAGGTCGTGTAGTCTGTGGTAATGCTTCTCCTTCTCCTTTGTATTATAAATAAATGGTGTTGTGTTTAAGTATATGATCTCCTATAATGAGGATATGGTATCTGTAGTTCTGGACGCACAAGGTGTTTGTGCGGTGGTGTCTGGGTTTGACTTGAACCACCTTCATATGCCCAAACAGGGCCCAAATTCATGGACGTCCATGTTTTTGGGCCGGCCAAATTTCACTTCAAATGGGATTTGGGCCCGCTGGTTGATCAAGTGAAACATGCCTTATTACTCCTTCCTTTTGCGTCTTAAATACAGTAGTCAGTCTGAAATTTGTCTTTGTAGAGTAATTAGGATGCAGGTCTTTGTAAACTGGTAAGTAATACTCTCTCGTCTCGTCCCCAAGAAAAAAAAAAATGGGACTTGTACTAATTTGACTGGAATTGTTTTGTCTGGGTGGGGTGGGGTGGGGTGGGGGTGGGGTGGGGTTGTCTGGAACTGGAAGTACATTATTGAATGTAGAGCTATGATGATGAGATTCCTTTGCCAAATCTCACTCAAATCACTGTCAGAACTATTGCCTACGTAACATGTCACGTGTGTACTCACAATTCACAACCTGAAACTGACAACCGAGCAGAGCTCATGACTGGAGTCCGTCCACCTCACTATCAGCGGTCGCCCTCCACTTTCTCTTCCATCATTCTTGAGTTGAAGGAAACCCCCACCCCACTACTCTTTCATCTTTCATATTCAGACTTCTCATCCTCACCACACATCGCATCATCTTAATCAAATAATCCAATGCCTACTAGATTTCCATGTCTCAAAACTTGCAAAAGAGACAGAGAGAGAGAGTCTCTCTACTTCATTTGGGGCTGTTTGAAAACTATAGTCTAATTAATAATGACTCGTTATGATTGAGTGGTGTTGGTACATGCCAGGAATCATTTCTAGGTCTTTCTTCTTGAAAATATCACTCCTTGTTAGTAGCCTAATTTTAGCAAAATAATAATAATAATTAAGATCTAAATTTAAAGATCTGTTTTTTTACATTATAATTTATAATTAGTCTCTTTGGTAAATTTATAAAAACAAAGCTCTTTTTTCATGAGGTAATTGGGGCTCACCTTTTAAAAATTACAATCTCCAACCCACCATTTATGTTATTTTGAAAATTTTATGAGGCTATTCTCGTCCAAAACACTTGTAAATCTTTCTTCTCTCTTCCTTTCCTCCTTGTGTGTTTAATGGATTGAGCAGTGGAATGAAGATGGTTGTCAATTTCCCTCACCAGTCATAAGTGTCACAAAGTTTTGTGGAAGAAGACATGTCCTGAGTTTGTCCAAAAAAACAAAAGAATTATTTAAAATTTTCACTTTTGTCATTACAGACGACTTTAACATGTGTCTTTTCATTAAAAAAGCGAAAAAAAAAAAAAAAAACCTTTTGCTAAAAGCTGTTGGTGGTGGTATTGCAGTAAGCTTATAAATAAATTTCTAAAATTGAGTTCAGGATTTTTCTTGACCAATAATTTCTCCTTGGACATGTTTAACATAGATGAATGATAAATTTTTGTAAAATGACCGTACAGTGCTTGAATCGCAAGTGATTCTTTTGGTTTTGCCCTAACTACCTATATCTCGTGATATCATAATTCCTCACAAAGGAGTCGAGTAATTGCTTTTTGACTTTTTTTTAAATTAATTTGGAAAAAATATAAATTAAAGTACTTTTGATGTGACTTTTTTATTTTTTTATAGATAAAAATGAGAGCTTTACTTTGCTTGACTCTATTTGTAGAGTTGCCAAACAAGTTAGGGTTTCTTACTTGGGTTGCAAATGGGTATTCGGTTCTCCAACTATTCAGAAGTTCGTATTCGTAAAAAATTGATTAGGAACTTGTTTTAGGTTCCGCGTCATAAATGAGTCCGAATCTGAAACTCAATTCAGGTTCCAATTAATAAACTGGTCTAATTCTGAGTCCATACAGGCTCTAACCTATAGACCTAGACCTGTCATACAATCTCAAATATTGCAAACTGTAGCTCGAAACTAACTTTTATTTTCTATTTTTATGTTTAATCCTAGAGGTACTAGATTTGATGGACTGTTATAAGTTGAATGGAAATTTTATTTTAAGAAAAAAAAAAAAAAAAAAAGTTAAAACCGATTTTGGAACTAGATCTTGATCTTCTAATGGACCCCATTTTAGAACCGGATCCGAATCCTCTTATTGAAACCAGTTCTAAATTCAACAAAACAAGTTTCGAATCATAACCAAAAGCAAAACTGTTATTCAAAAACGGGTCTCAGTCGAGTTCCAATATGATTTGGCATCCCTATCTCTTACCCAACCCCATGTCTCTCCACTTATTACCTACCCATTTTTAAATACCATCTTGAGCCTCGATCTATATAGCATATGCAATGCTCCACCTACGCTGCCTCCTTTCCACTTGCGACCTTTCCCCCTTAATGTAGTCATTATTGTCACATTCGCTGTTGGATTAAAGCTAGATCTTCACCACCAAAATTATAGCATGAGTTCACATGGGTGATAATGGGTCGGGTTCAGATGGGTTGAACTCTTACAGTAATGATGATGGTCGAATCCAAACTTGATCCACTTAATAATCTTATATTGAAAATGTCATTCCAAACACTAAATTAGGGTCTGGGCACCTTGTCTAAGTCAGTCTGAGAAGTATTTATGGGCCTCAACCTGAACCCAACCCATTAATGAACGGGTTTGAAATGTTATCCCAGGCTAGAAATTACCGAGTTGGGTCAGTGGGCTGGATAATCAATTTAACCCCTAAATTAAATTACCATGTGAAGCATTTCTAGCCCGATAGTTAAATAGGCAGGTCAGTACCCAGGCTTTGCAGCCAGCAAAATAAGGTTTAAAGAGCCTTTTTGCAAGAGAAGTTTAAGTTCTGATTAATCTTTTAATCAAGATTCTTTACTAACATGTGCATTTTCTCTTTATCATACAAATACATAGAGGAATACAAGACATTAGCCCAACAGAATCATTTACCTTCACAACCCTATTCAAGAAGGCAATAATAGGTGCATGCATTGCACCATGCTTGCTGGGTAGGTACTCAATTGAGCTCCACTTTAGAAATCTTGATTATCATGACCACAATATACACCCATTAAACTTCGATTGATGCTCCAATCAAGAAATGATGGATAACCAATGCATAGCAACACTGTTTATAAGGAAAAATGAATATAAGAGGCCTTGGTGTCAATGTATGCATGTGTGAGACTGACTGTTTTTCTTTTTGGTAAATATGTATGTGAGACTGTTACTGTTACCTAGCATGCATAACAGCACTACCATGCATTTTATTGAATAATGGGCCACTGGGGAGAGAATGCCTTAGCCACCACGCTAGTCATGTGGTTGGTAGGCTGTTATTTTCTAGTAAATGCTAAAGAAGAACATTACTGTGTTCATGACATTTTAGAAGATCACATCAATGTAGGGTTCCGTGACACATTTCCTAGGATAAGGTTTTCAAATATCTTAGCATGTGACCTAGCAAAATATGGAAGATAATTATGAAGTTGTTGCACAATTGGTTAGGGACATTGTGTAAAGTGCATGAGTATTGAGTCTTCACTCGGACTAAAACCTTCACAAATAATGAGAAAGTTCTTCCCAATTTTCAAATTTGAATAATGCCCCGAGGCCCATCTGAATACTTCCAACTTCTTTGCCTCACTAACAAGTTAGGTCTGCTGCAATTGGTTATGACAAAGAACCAAACAACTGTTGCTTCTTATGCAGATCAATATCCTTTAATTTATGCATAAACTGAGTGGCCTGCACTTGATTTATGAAGATCCAAATGAGTCATAAGTCACAATGTTGGTGAATAAAGTATTCGCAATGTTGGGACTTTTAAATCCTACCCGTACATAGCAAATATAACATCCTCATTATAATATATTAAAGCTAAGAATTTTGACACTGATTTTAACAGTCAATTGTTATTTGGACTTTTGAAGTTATCCCAAAGAATGTAGCACCTTCTTTACCCACTTCTAATAGTAACCCCACACTTATGCAACTCTCAGCTTATCTTTTATCTAGTACAACCACTCACTCTTATTGTAAGGTCCCTGCCCTTTATAGTGTGATTAGCTTTTTTAATTCTATGATTAGCTTAATTAGTTGTTATGTTAGTTAATTAAGTGAGTTTAGTGCTTGAGCGAGTTTCTTATGTCATTAGAAGAGTGTCTGTGAACAGGGGTGGACACATGTTTAGGGATTTGGGGGCTGAAGCCCCCACCCAATTTAAAGAAAGCCCATAAGGGAAATAAGGGGAGTTTGGACCAACCCCCACTTGAAGAGCCCATTAAGTCCCCTCCCCTACCCCAACTCAGGTAGAAACTTACATAAATAATTTCAAATCAGTTTTTCTTGGTTCCTCTCTCTCCATCTTTCAAAACGTTCTCAAATTGGTCTCCGTCACGAACATCAACATATATACACAATTTCTCCTCTTTTATGTGACCCTTTGCTCCCCCAATAGATGTCTTTTGCTGAACCTTATTAGAGAAAAGATGCTCACAACCAAAACCCATATGAAATGAGAAGTAGGCCCAAAAAGTGGATAGATCTCATATGGGCTGGTTGCAATGGCCGAGCGTGTGGGATTGCCTACAATGGACGATTGCTATCCTTGAAGTTGTGATTAGAGACCATTTTTTACTCGTGTGTCATGCTAATAACTAGTTGTCAACTATATGACCTTTGCTTATTGAATCCATTAAATGCCATTTTCAACATCAATGAGGTTAGTAAAAGCATGTTCATTGTAGCAGTTTTGTTTCTATTATGCTCAATATATGTTTTTAATATTGATTCGGGTTCTCTATTGAGTTAGATGGGTGTTTATTCATGGTAATATAAATTAATTTAGAAACCATGTAGTGCTTCTCACATTCAAAGGTGTCTAAACATGACTGAAATTAAGGATTTGATGTGCTAATCATGCTTTAGGTTTATGGGTTTTGTAGGTCAATATTTGACATTTTTAATTGACCATTGTCAGCTCCCCTCAAACAAAAATCTTGAGTCCGCCACTGTCTGTGAAGTTTCGTGTGATTCTGAGGACATTTGACACAACACCACAGTCTTCTATGCAGAGCCGACTGGTGAGGAGATCTTTGCTCAACATGTCGTTGACTCTCATCCTCACTTGCTATACTCGGTTTTTCCTAAATTACAACCTACCCCTTGCTATACTCAAACGTGCTAGAAATCGTACGAAACTTCACGGACACTCTTCTAATGACAAAAGAAACTAACTCGAGCACTAAACCAACTTAATTAACTAACATGACAATTAATTAAGCTAATTATAGAATTAAGAAAGGTAATCACACTATTAAGGTCGGGGACCTTACACTTATCACATGCAACCGCTTAAATCCACATTCTACAACACCTCCCTTCCTACCGATCTTATTTTGATTTCTCTATCCTAACTTATATTTATTTTTGTATATTATCCTACTCCCTTTGTGTCCTACTTCTACTGCTCTTGGATTATTGAATCAATTACTGAGTAGGTTTTTTCTTCTCTTCCTTTGCTTCTAAAAATTTACTTTTGCATATAATGTCGATTTGAATATAATATATTTTCTAAGTTGTCTATATTAATTTTTCTCCAAAGGTATGATGTTTTATTTTGATCATTGATGAATATAAAAGAATTTTGTTCAATTTATTTCTCTTTTATTCCTAACCTATTTGTTGAAGTATTATCTCTCTTCTCGGATTGCCCAATTGCTCAATCAAAGTATCCTGAAAATTTTGAATCTTAACGTGCAATGATCATTAAATAAATTTTTTTTTTGTATATCTATTTTTATTATGTCTAGATGTTTAATGGGCAATGTATGGACATATCCGTGCTTAACACGGGTTATTGTGCTAGTTATCATTTGTCAGCAAGTTCAATGCTTCTTTTTCTAGTTCTTGGTAGGTTGATAAAGTACATGCCAATACCAGAAGCCACAACCAAAAAATCCAGCCATCTTGATGCCATACAAACAGAGGATTTTGCTAAAAGATTTACTTGAATGATTTCCAATAATTAACGACAACCCAAACATCTCAAGGCCATTTAGGCACCCTGAAATCAGAAATGTTCTCTCCATGCTATTCTGTCTAAAATTTCGTTGTTCCCCTTCAGCATATCCCAGCATTTGGCTGCAGAGAAACTCATCAAAACGCTTTACTGAAACCTGGATCAGCAGGCAAGATATGAAGTTAGATGCTTCAGCATATAGCACAGTTCACAACACCTATAGTATTTTCCATTAATGATATATTCATATGCTTGTAATTTATTGGGTATTAGAAGGGCAGAAATAAAACAAGCTGATAGAATCAGACCCTAAGCTATGATGCACGGACACATCACGGATACAAGTAGAAATGGCCATGGATATGGCAGGGATATAAATTTTATATATAAAATTGAAGCATCGGATACAATACGATATAAACACCTCGTTGATTTTGAAGTTTTAAGGTATCATAGATTATAAATTGCTAGAGGTCTTTCCTTTTTTCTCTTGGAAAAATAATTCTCTCCTTTGCATTTAATCTGACTTGGACTTTAATGGATGGGCTCAGGCCTCCCATACTTCTCATTGGGTGGACTCAGACCTAGGATCTAGGGGTTCATATCAGACTCGAACCTGGACTTGGACCCGTTTATCCTTATAAGCCTAAGACTCAAGCCCAAGTAGGTCCAGCACCTAATTAGAGAGAAGGCTTTTCTTGTTGAATCCTTTGGAATGGAATCACAAGCATTAACCACGAACAAAATGATACAGAAGAGATAGTAAGAAATAAATTTAAGATGATCAATCTGTTTCTCCTTTGGCAGCATATGTTAGGCATAGAGTACAACATACTGTCCCAGCCTGATGGCAGACATCATAGTCCTCTTTCAGGGAGGTAAGAACTCTGAGAAAGGACAAATAGTTGATGAGGTGAAGTTTACTTTCCAACTACTCACCCTTCTCACAAGGGCCAAGTCCTAGGGGTCCAACAGTCCTTGGGGTGGAAAAAAACTTCTCAAAATCCTTTATTGAGACTACATTGATCTGTTATTTTGGATGTATGAGAAGGAAAGAAAACACAAGATGAATTCCTCCTTACCAATTAGAGTTAATAAACATCCATCCATGAGTGAACCCAAATTCCCTGCTGGCAAATGACAGGGAACTTAAGGGTGGGAACAGGCCAGGTTTGGCTCGATTTGGATCGTCGAATATATCTGATTAAAAAGCTCTTAGGGTGTAGGATCTGTCTTTGCATCCAAATCCAACACCGATTCCACAATGGGATTGGGATCCAACATCATCAATAGGATAAAAAAAGATCCAAACCTGATTATGGACTAGGCTAGCTCCTAAATAGAACCTGAAAAAGAGACCCTAATAGCTGAATTTAGGCCATAAATGTAAGTAGGCTTCAGCTAATCCGGAGAATTTATTGCCCACCAGGACTTCTTCCAAATTTATGTTGGGTTCAAAATATCATTTCTCTTTTCTGAATCTGTTCTCTTAATACCTGCAAAACTTAAATACTAACATCTTTAAGTGGCTGTTTGTTACTTGGAATTAATTTCTCAGGAATTTTAAGACTAGCATTACTAAAAGAGGTTAAAAAGGAAGAAACAAAGTTCAATATAAAAAACCGGACATCAGGTAATCTCCTCTATGAAAGAAAATGATTCAGGATGTGGGAGATAAACAGCCAATAATAAAAGTCAAAGTCCCATCTACATCTCTGCTTTATACCATTCACCCATCACCCCTTCGTAATCCTTTGTTGGAGCCTATTAAATACTCAATTTCATGCAAACAAATGAACCCGAAAAGTACTTTCTTCCAAATTTGAGTCCGATCAGAGTTAGATACACTGTCCGAATGTTCATCATGACAATAACTCGTAATTTTTTTTAGAAAAAAAAAAAAAACAAAAACCCAAATATAGTGAATCATGTACTGTGCTTATGATTAATCGGATGCAGACCAACTCTGAATCACAGCTAGAAACCATAATATTGGGTGGTTTGGATTACTGAAGGTTAGCAACACTTGGGCAACTGCCTGCGGTCATTAGAGTATTCAGATTGCCATAAATATTCAATTAGGTACTAACAAACTTTTTAGGTTGAACAAAAGAAGTTAAGAAAAGGCAAATGATCTTATTTATAATACAAAATTGTGCTGATAAAGTAGGATTTGGAAGCTTGTCTATTGGATCTTATAAACTCAATCATAGCAATCTTCTGTATTTAACTTGCTTGTAAAGCTACCTATGATTGCTAGTAAAAAAACCTGGAGGCTTACACTTCACTCAAGAACCAAAAGGCCCCGCAGAAAAGAAAAGATACCTGCCCACTGGAGTCAAAAGGACCAGGAGAAAGCCACAACTTGTGCCACACGGATGCTTCAAAATAGACAACATATGGAATCATATCAGAAAGCAGAATCGTATCCAATAATCTAAAGTTTATGGAGAAAGATGATTTCTGTTGAGTACTTACCTCAAAGCTCTAACCTGTTAGCTCTTGCAGGAATTTCTTCAAAATATCTCTCTCTCTCTCTCTCTCGATCTCTCTCGATACATATATATATATATATATATATATACTACACTATAGTGGACTACTTGGTTAGGTGTGATACTTCTACATATTTACTTAACGATCACAGGGATAAATCCCTGGTTATCTTTGTGACTGCGTGTGTTGGCAAACTACTACTGCTGCTATTATTATTATAATTATTAATATTATTATTTAGGGACTATGAGAATCATATGTTTTTGAGAAATTCCCAAACTCCTCTGCCCAACAAAACTAGAAAACTGCTTAGGAATAGGAAAGTGGATTTGAACACCTATTTATTATGAAAACCAGCCAAAATAAAACAAAAGGCTTATCAAAATTGCCTGTTGAAGTGTATGCTTAAGAGAAAGTGAGTCTCTATTTTATCTTTCTAAGAAGGCCTAAAAAGCTCAGCAAAACCATTTCTGTTAATACATTGGGGCTCACCTATGATCAACCAAAACCTCCACACATCTGCGGTCACTTGAATTAGTACTCATCTCAATTGATCAGACCATTATGCACCACTAGATTGAATCAAGATAAAAAGAATTCTTCTACCAAAAAAAATAAAAATAAATAAATAAAAAGAAGCTCTTATAAATATTTGTAACTTTGAGGCCCAAAAAGCAAGGGATAGGATGATGAATTTGGAATGATCTGTCTTGTTTGTGTCATGTTGTGTTCCTCTTCTGCAAAAATGGATTTCTGAAACGCAATTGGACTATGATTTACTCTCTCAGGAGGAAATTTGTTTGTTTCCTTTGATTTTCTGTGATGAAATGGGGCGCCAAACAACGACACGTATACAATGGAAAGATGCTTTGCGTGCACTAACACACACTTAATCTAAGTAGGAAGACCCTGACCTCAATTACACGCCCGCGCTCACGTTAATGTCATGGGTTCCGGAGTTTGGCACCCATCAAAATGCACTAGACCAATTGATCGATTGTGCACTCGTTTTGGACAGTGAAAACTTATGGGCCATCAATTAAGTGGGGCTGATCACGATTTGAGCCTTCGTCACCATACACATGGCCGTGGGGGAGAGATCTTTCGATTCTCGCACAACCCCCCCCCCCCCCCCCCCCCATCGTGGGGTTCCATGGTGGGCCCCACAAGAGCCGGCTCTCACCATAAAAGTGAGCCCCAGAGCTCAGCTGAGGGCTCCCATCTAAGTTATAATAACCCTCGCATTTCTCCATATCTGTTACTGGCACGTCAAGAAGGGCCCCTCACAAACTTTGAAAGTAGACCTGGTTGTCCTTTTTTTTCTTTTTCTGGTTCCTTTTTGCTTTTCATAGCATCTATCTTATAAAATCTAGCTAAATCATTGAACATCACATCACCCACAGTAATTTTTGTTTTAGGGTGATTATCACTCGTATAATGAATGATAGAAGAAAATATTTCTTCATTCTTTGGCCTTCCATTTTTGGTAATTTTTGTTTTAGGGTGATTAGGGCCCGTTTGGTAATTTTACTAATATAGTCAAGTGAAGTCAAGTCGAGTTAAACATCCCATCAAAAGCACTTTTTCAAAAAATTCCCTCAATCTTTTTCAAAAAACGTCAAAAAGCAATGACATTTACTCACTAAAAGACAAAAAAACTCTATTTTCCTATACAAAAAGTCAAAAACATTTCATTCCAAACAACTAAAAATAAAATACCATCATAACTCATTTATATTTTATTCATTCTTTTTATTTCACTTCACTCCACTTTATTTTAAAAGTAAATTACCAAACGGGCCCTAATCCCCATCCGTTTGTCTCTCTCCCCCATGCCTGTCCCAAGAGAGGTTGAAGCCTGAAAGCAACAGATCAATGCTCCCTTGTTTCGATTCCAAGGGTGTCATCTTCTATGGACAAGATTCAAATATAGATAAGATTACAAAATCTTAGCCATTCAGTTCGGATGATCACCTTTTTTAAAGAAAAAAAAAAAAGGAGAGTTGTAACTTGTAAAGCAAGCAGCTAGAATGTCCATTACTTGGCCTATTCATATTGAGGTCGACATGACTATGGTTGGAAGATCTGCATTGTCATAATTAATGACCAACCATCATGGTAATCAAGGGCAGAGGGAGGAAATTTTTCCTCGAAGGGGAACACTAAATGCAGAAGACATAAAGATTCTTAAAGTAGGTTGAGTGCTATTTTTATTTAGAGCAAACTCAAATTTGATTTGACAAGCTTTTTAACTGACTTTCAGATTTGGATATACATTTTACCCTTCTCTTTTCCTATTTTGAGAGTTGGAAAATGACAAATGGCTTGATGTGAATAAATATTGGTGGTTGAATGATGTGAATGGGTAGGATGAAAAGCTTCGCAAATAGAAACATGCATAATGATGCTCTAGGTGAAATTTGTTGAATTTCAAGAGGGACTACATTGCCAAAAAATTATGGCATAACAGACGGTGCTAATGCGTGAAAAAGGGAGGATGCTTTATATTTATTTAAGTAAAAAACTGATGGTGAGATTACTGTAAAAGTACAAGAGATAGTGGGATCCCTAAATGGTTGAGGGAGAAGGGAGAGATAAAAAGATGAACACACACCAAAAATAACGTGCTCAGGTGGGAGCAATATTAGGATGAACAACCTCCTGCGAAGTCCTCTCGCGCACGTGGGTACAATTACACGTTAAATTGAGTGGGGCGGTGATTGTAACACCCCACGATTATGACCCCCTGAAAAAGGGCGATTAGAAGGTCCCCATATGGATTGGGTTTTCAATTTGAGGATTAATACATGAGTCCCACACTGAAAATTAGCTGTCCAGATCCATGAGCTTATAAGTCAAAATCTATCTTAACTCGACGTGAGGCATTTTAATATCCCTCGCACGCAGGCCAATGCGGGGCTGTGACACTGGCTTAACTCCTCCGGTGGACACCATGTTGAATTTCAAGAGGGACTACATTCTCATAAAAGTAGCACTAACTTTTAATCAACAAGTCCCATCATTTTCTAAAAGGGAGATAAATTGGGAAGAGAATCACTCAAACTCAAACTCAAATATTTAAACTAACCCTTCTCTATAACTACTATCCTGTTGTCTCTAAAAACTTGCTATTATTTCTAACAAAATCTCCTAGAGGAATTATATTGTTGGCCGGTGAATGGGGTTGTTAAAAACAACCAAAGCATCATGCTCAAGTAGGCCCCACATGGGGTGGGTAAGGCCATGGAATAATGCTACATGCATGTATGGTAATGATATTCTATAACATTCCCCTCCCCTGGTTAAACTCAACTTGAAACAACATTCAAACCCCACTCAAATTGGAAGGTATAAAACTAGAGCTCTATGAAGGTGGCTTGAGAAAGTTCATCGTCTTTGATCCATAGAGAGGGAGGGGAATATCAGTGTACAGGTTTTTGTCATCCAACCCAAAAAATGAGAAGGCCATAGGTGGCACATAAAGTGAAGGCAAGAGAGAGACTAATTAGTAAAAAAAAAATTTTTGAAGAGAAATGATTTGAGTCCAATCAGTTGGTGCAATTGTATTGCAAATTACCTATAGCATAGTGGGGCCAACTGTAGTCACTTGCATGCATGGAAGATATATGGCTGGATAGAAAGGGTGTTGAGTAGATTACAGCCTGCTCAAACATCAACTTTATTTGATGACCAAAAGCTTCTCATGAGAGAACTTTGTCTGACTGTCCATTTTCTGGCTGAGATGGGTCCCCACAATATTCGTTGTGCACATGGATTTGAAAACTGGCCCAACACATAAGGATTTTTGGTGGCCCAGTAGGTGAAACCGATGCATACTAGCTATGATAAACACACTTGTGGAAAGCCTGCGTTCATTCTTTGAGAAGTGGCTTTCTCTAGTATCCTATCATGTTTGGATCCTATCATTTTGGGTATTGAAACTTGTGTATCATGGTTTGAGTGTTTTGAATCATATGATGTTTTTAGAGACCTTAATTCGATTGGCCTGGCCTTATTAAAAGGGACAAATCTAAGGAGACTATTTTGTGGATTGGGGACATTCGGGTTTGATTTCTTGTTTTGTTTTTGTTTTGGTTCCTGCTTTGGCTTTTGCTTTCTGTTCTCTCCAGTGATGAAATGCCTTTTTTTTTTCCAACAAAACAAAAAGGAAGAAAGACACACATCAACCACCAAGCCACAGGCCATTGTTAGAGAGTTATTTATTTTTCTTTTGAGAATTACAAAGATTGTGCCTAAAACACCACTTTTGTTGGAGCTCCTCTTTTGTTTATACATATTATAGTCCACTTATGATCAATCCAATCTCGTGATGAATATATTCCCCACTTTCAAGTAGGATATAAGTGACTATTGAATTCTTTCGCTAGAAATTTGCACGATATGTGGCCATTAAATTATAAAGAGCAAGAAGTAAAGCTCAAATTATTATATAATTGGATTGATCGTCATTTTTAGTACCCTAGCTAAGGGCACTAGGGCCCCATTGAATTCACGCCAATGGGAGTAGCCCTCGGGTGAGGGAAGGAGGCCTTTGGTGAGGTAAGGGAGTCCTCGAATGAGGGGAGGAGAACTCCGGTGTGGTGAGACAGGCCTCAGGTGAGGAAAGATGATCAGCGAGGTGAAAACTGATGCATCTTGCCAAGGTAAGATGTTGTTCTCAATTGGATTGATATTGACAACATACAAGTGCACATGCCAACCTATCTATCTCCCTCTTTTCTTTCATTGTCATGCATTTAGGTGGACCCATAAGAACAAACATTGTACATGTGAAACCCATCTTAATTGGGTCATCACATTGAAGACTATTCACTTCACAATTGATGGATTATTGATGAAATAATTGTATTTCAGTTGGAGGTGTTAGCATTACCCGAAAAATACAAGTAAAGATTTTTGGGCAGGTCAAACTCCTCTTTAGTTGTCTTGTGTCTATTTTCTTTTAACTGTTTAAATGAAAAAAAAATAGAAAAGATGAATAAGCAAGAGTAATTTCTTTCACTCATATGATATCTTTATTGAAAATGTTCCTTATTTAATCGAATTCCAACAAATGCATGTACTTGGGGCCAAACTCTTTCTCTGGCTAGGGATGATTAGGGTTTGAACTCTTAAGTCTGCCTCTAGAATGAAAAAAGCTTGCCAAAGTAATTTAACTCTTATGACATACACACACATCTACATGTAATTTAAGATAGCCTTCCGAACCAATATTGTGTGTCTTACATAGTCAACTTACCTACAAATGAATACCTATAGGTTCCTGAATTGGCCACCGAGGCTTTATTCCTGATTCTAACCTGAGTAGACATCTTCTAACTAAAACAAAACATGAATAGACATCGTTTAACAAAAACATAAAGAAACATGAATAGACATAGTCCCAAAAAGTAAAAGAATTATTGTCATCCTATTCTGGATCTTCTAACAAAAAAAATAAAGATATTCTGGTTCTCTTAGCCCTGCATATTTGAACTCAAAAGGCTCAAGGAAACTGAATGTCCTGCAAATTCAAATACTACTATTACTACTACTACCTTGTCATACAATAATTGGAACTCATTTGTGTAATTTTTTTTTGGGTAAACCATTTGTGTAGCACTTAAATTCGACTGTACGCAACTGATTGGTGCAACAGGTGATCTTGGAAAAGTGACTTCGAATGTTGATATGGGAATCCAGGTTTATGCATTCTGTAAAACAAACCGGACAGGTTTACTTGTTTGTAGGATATATAAGAATTTCTGTTGAGAGATATTTAAATTCTTCAAATGTTATCCCTCAACTAGATCATGGGTTCTTATTAAAGGAAGATGGAATTCGGAGAATTCAGAAAGCCCAAAGTGCCAATCCATAATGCCGAGTTTTAAAAATTTCGCAAATACTAGAAAACAACTACTGACAAGCTATCAGAAATTTTCAAACAGCTAGGATTCTTGCAAAAACAAAATCACCCATAGCCTTTCAAATATATTATGGGCCTGTTTTTTTACTAGAATTCCTTACAAGAATTTGATATATTGGGTTTTTTTGCGACATCTTATCCCATCGTATTTGAAATGCCACGTTTATTTCACCAGAGTTTCAAATCTCATCCACCTAATAGGTGTCAAATGATCTTTTGAAATTTCTGAAATTCCACTCCCAGTGCATTTTTATTAGAATTTCAAACTCTCCTTCAAGAGGAGGGATTTGGAATTCCACCTATGGGGACAATTTTTGAAGAACTTGAAATCCTCTTTAGACATGAATTCTTAGAATTCAGGTAAAGAATTATGTTGTGTGTGTAGTTAGCCCGTCATCCATTTAAATCGGACCCACTCTGGGCCAGGCGTGGCATGACATTAGATCGGACCTAAGCAGTTGAGCCCAACTAATATAAAACCAGGGCCCAGCTTTGATGTCAAAATTGTTAAACTGGCTTAGCCATGGTCCTACTATATGTATCATATCTATTTCATGGATAGATTACAATATATATTCATAAACAATATCATAATATCTTCAGAGATTCGTCCTACTTTATGTGTCATGATATGTATTTCATGGATAGATTATTTATATCATAAACAAATAGATCATACTATCTTCAGAGATTCATTCTATCTTCAGATATAGATAAATAAAGTATCATTACTTCTCATACTGGATGAGATAACTATTTCCATGGAATATTCCATACATAATCATAAGGAGGTGTCTGGTGGGACCACCTTATACATGCAATACCATTGGTGAAGAATGCCGAGCCATGACATACTCCACAGAAGCCCACATGGCCCAACCATGTCATGGCACCCTTATTGGCTCATTTCCTCTTGCACTAGTTTATTCCACGAATATTCTGAATAATCCATATAGAGGTATCTAGTTGGGGCAGACTATTCTAGAGCATTGGCAAAGAAAGCCAAAGCCTTGACCCACTTCAGATGAGCTCGCATGGCCCAAACAGATCAAGGCACCCTTATTGGGCCTAGTTGGTTGTAGGGGGCATGTTGTAGGCCCAATAGAATAGGACAGATTTTTATTAGGGACCATATACATGATGGTTTGAGTGGTAGAGAAAGGGGGATGTAACATTTTTGTAATTTTGTAGTTAGAGAAGGTAGAGCAAGAGAAGAGAGCCTCCTCTCTCTCTCTCTCTCTCTCTCTCTCTCTCTCTCTCTCTCTCGGGACAATGTGCAGAAAAATTACATTATTTGGGTCTGTAATTATTCTTTATCATGGTTAATAGTGTTGATCATCATTTTGAGCAGAATTGGATGCTTGTTCTTAAATGCATTTGATAAAGATAGGATGACGGGTAGAATTCTATCAATCATTGGATGGAATGTTTGGAGTACTCCACAAAGAAACAAAAATTAAATTTAGACAACTCATAAATAATAGGTATATTATTTTAATCTGAAATGCTTAACTTAGAGAGAGAGAGAGAGGGGGAGAGAGAGAGAGAATGTTGTTAGAATAAAGAATAAAGGGTGAGTGTGTGTGTGGGTGGGTGTGGGAGTAATGAGAATATGGTGTGAGAAAGAGAGAGAGAGAGAGAGAGAGAGAGAGAGAGAGAGAGTAAGAATATGGTTAGAATAATGAATGAAATGTGACATTTTATGCTTCATAAACAAGACCCAACAATTTTTTTTAACGTACAATAATGTGTATATATATAACATTGACATGAGCCTTCTTGTCCTAACAAATATCTGCACAACACAAATGATACATACACCATCACTCAAAACACAAATCGACAAACATACCAATAATTCAGTTCTCAAACATGAGGCAATGACAGCTCCAACTCCCCAAGCCCACAGCCTAAGGAAACCCCTTCTCCCTTCCATTGTCCAAGATCGTTTCCCCCAGATCAAGTGGCTCTCCATCCCCCATGTTCTCATCATCCAAACCCAAATCCAACAGAAACCCATACTCATCCCCTCCTCTACCATTCATTCCAATCATGGGTGTATCCTCCAGAAAGTTGTAGTGCAACACTGCTAAGTTTGGCATGGTGTTTGGAGGGCTGTTGCTTTCTTCTTGGTGGGGTTCATTTGAGTATGAGACCATTTGCTTATTATATGGCATGCTTTGGTATATGGGATGAGTACATGACCCCATATTTGCAGATGAGCAACCAATCGTTTCTTGTTCGACGTCAAGCCTATATTGAGTGGAGGGCTCTTTCTTCCTTTTGTGAAAAACTCTACATAGCACCCAATCTTCCTGTTAATCCACCCAACAAGATTAGCAAGACAGATCGAATCTTATCAAACAAAGCTTAAGTACTATAAAACAAGTATAAAAGGTTGGTAACAGTGCCCCTAATTAAGTTACAAGAAAATGATAATAAGGACAATAAAAACAACAAACTTTAATAACTGGGCACATGTGAGAACTGTATGTACTCGTGGAGCACTATTTAGGATATGCTTAATACTCAATTGCTTTTTTTGAAACGTATACCAACTACTTGGCTTCAAGGAAATGGAAAACCATTGCGTGTGTGTGTATAATTTTCACATGAGGAAGTAAAAGAAACCTTGGGAGGAGTATGAGGGGTCTCAAGGCGAAATTCATGCATGACCCAACCAGTCTTTTTCCCATTTGGAGCTCTTTCTAGATAAAAGACCAGAGTCTTCCTCATCCCAACGATAGCTTCTGTGGTGGGGTCAATCACTGGACGATCTTTTCCTGTGGCTTTCCAGTAACCAGCCTTAGTCGCTCGATTCGCACGAACTCCAGTTGCATATTTCCGGTCTCGGAAGCTAAAGAAGTACCACTCATTGGCTCCAAGCATAGCAGCATCTGAACCCATTTCAAAAGAATCAAGAAGAAGAAGAAGAAACGTTTGAAAAGTTTCCAACACATCAGAACGAAATGTAACACTATTTTCTTTCACAGGCATTTCCATCCAAATGGAAATCTCAGGAATTCCCATGAAATGATCACCTATAGTGACTAATAAAACATGCATAGCAAAGGAAATGAAGTGAATTATTACTATACCCATCCTTCTGCTGAAAACCAAGAAAAATGGTGATAACATCTGTCAAAAGCTTTGAAGTTTGAACAACTCCACATGAATGATTCATTTCTTAACAAACAAAGCATGTTCTAGCTTTTAATCTGTCAAAAGAACAGTCCCAACATGCTTTATGGTTGATTAGAAGCTTGCTTTTGATCAACCAATATTTGTCTAGAAATGAATGAATTGAAATAAGATATGACTAAACATGAAAAAGGAAGATTCATTCACCTGGCAGCTGCCATGGCTCACAAGTGTGCAAGTCAACCTCAACCATAGTATCCAAAGAGGGCATCTCATTGGCAACTCTTTTGTAGAGGTAGTGGCAGACCAACTCCTCATCTCTGGGGTAGAACCGAAATCCTGGGGGCAGTGTGGCCTCTATGTTTCTTAAGCCCATGTTTGTTGGTAGTGGTTGGAAATCCAACAAAAGAAAAGAGATATGGAGAGGATTCAGTTGAAGTACTAACTAATCTAGACAGAGATTGTTGTTGGATAATAGCAAAAGCAATCAAGGAAATGTGGAAAAGCTTAATCTCCTTTGTCACGGTTTGAAACTTTGGAATATTTATATAGAAAGAGTTCCTTGCAAGGTCGTGATTGGAGCACTTTTATTGGCCCCTTCCATCAGTCGAAGTTTACAGGTAAGAAACCCTGGCAACAAGTGAGGGCGGGGGGGGCCTAATAAGTGCTTATGCAATGTGATGTGGAAGGTCTTGAGAAAACCATGGGCGCAAGCTTTCTATTTCCAACACATCTACTGGTCTAATTGACATAGATTAGACGCCTTACGTGGCCAAATCTAAATGGACAAATCATCAACTCCAATTAGTGGGGTACCACAATTCTAGAACAATTCCACTCCTTGGGCCCACTCCAGCCGCTTTCATGTATAATCAATGCCTGGATAGAAAGATCACTCTTTACATTTACCTTCCAATGTTAATTAATTACCTTTGATTTCACATGAATCATAACCATCTCATCATCTCATGAGGGGTCTGTAAAATAGAAATGGCCGGCTACTCCCAATTCATGATCAGGTGGTTGTGATCATCAAATAAATTTGAAATGTGGGTCATTTGTAATTAATCCTTTTTTACAGCCCCCGCTTCGACGTGGGACCCCGCTAATTTTTATTTTATTTTTTTTTAAAGAAAATACAGCTAGTTGATCTTATCAATTTCTCAATTAGTGGAGCTAAATTATAACCACAATCATCACAAACAATCATCACATTTAAAGGGGAAAAAAAAAAAAGATTTTGGGGTCATAAGCAATGTATATACAACCAACCAATGAGGCAAAGTTTGAGCTTAGTTGGGAAACAGGTTCACCAGAAAAATAGGTAATCAAAAATAGGAAGAAAGGCCCACGAAATTATTTTTGGCACTACTTGTATAAAGACAAAAGAAATTTGTTGGCAAACCCATGAATGTGACGATAACGTTGAGAATATATGCAGATAGCAATCTGAATATCCATTGCCATGAGTAGCATAAAAGAAAAAAAATCCAATCATAGAGGCCCGTTCCATTTCAGCAAAGGTGAAAGCTTTTTGGTGGTGTTTGGCACTGATTTTTCACACATTGCCATATGTTGGCTAAAATCAGCAACAAAGGAAATGATCTGTTACACTTTTTACAACTCAGCTGGACTCAAGAGTAAATGTGATTAGATTTGTTGGGGGTTAATTAAAAATCTTGAGCAACTCAGCATGTTGGAGAAGTTAAAAAAAAATCAGTCTATATTGATTTTTTTACATGAATATTCTATTTAAATTGAATCAATGGAGTGCCCAAGTTGGTTAGGACCCACCCTCATGATAAGATGAAACATTAAAATTATCATTTTTTTTAACTGCGTGTTTTGCGGCGAATATTTCTAATGGGTACCTGGGATGTTGGAAGTTTGTCGACCCTAAGTAAGTTTTGGGGTTATTAATTATAGAATTTCAAAATTTCTTTCACAAACTATAGAATTAAAATCATGTTTGTTGGTACGAATTTGAGAGATTAATTACTAATTTTGATACGGATGATTGGAGAAAATGTCCTTCAAATTTAGGGATTTTTACGGAAAAAAATATTGTTTAACCCAAATTCCATGATTGATCTAGAAATACACAGAATTGACGGATAGGGATGTAGTACTTTTTTTAACATAATTACCCTCATAATGATATTATTACCGGCCTGACATCTCCCAACTATCTTCACCAATACGGCTGCAAACGGGGGCGACTTCTGGTTGGGACCATACTGCACCCAAACTCAAACCCGTTTCAGGTCTGGATCCAGGTAAAGTTCTGGCTTGGACTTATTTTGTTGGTTCTAAACCCGATTCTAATGGGAAAACCTAGATCTGGTTCTGAAACCGAGTCCGCTTAGAGGATAAAAATCTAGTTCTAAAATTCATAATAATTTCTCTTTATTTTTTATTTTTTCTTATAATAAATATATCATTCAACATATAATGGTGCATCAAGTCCACTACCTGCAGAATTATACATAAAAATGTCTAAAGAAAATTAATTTTCAGCTACAATTTGTAATATCAAACACTCATATGCCGGTCCCGAGTCCACAGGTCAGAACATATATGGACCAAGAATAAGACTTATTTATCACTCTGAACCTAAATTCGGTTTCACAACCAGATCCGTTTATAAATTAAAACCTAAAATAAACTCAAAATCCGATTTTTTGCTAGTTGAACTTTAGAATAATCAACCAATCGAATACCATTTTACGACTCAACTCACCAACCCATCTCTCCTCTCCACTCACAATCTTGAACAATTCCAAGGATAGAATTAGCTCCTAATTTTGGGGATTTTGGGATTCTCTCCACTGAAAAAATTCTCAAATTTCCCCATGAATTTCCACGGATAGCAATGGCAAGTGAAAGGAAATTTCTTCAAAAAGAAACAGTACTACCTTTATAGTTAAAAAGCAAAAAGCAAAAAGAAAGAAAAAGCTCCTTTTGGATGTGGAGAAAAAATTCTTCACACACATACAATATAAAATAAAAGTATATATAAGCCATGTACTTTCAGAAAGAGACATTGGCCTAACACAGAAATTATCATATATAAAGTGACATTTTCGTCTCTTACACATAAAGTTGCATATCCTATTTATGGGGATGATAAAATTACAAGGATACCCATCTATCACAAAACCCTAGGGCACATTCATAAAACCCACAAGGGCATTTTTGACAATTTACATAGACAGACTTGCGTGCAATAATAATTAAAATGCAAAATTTCCCCTTTCCGAGTCCCATGAGAATCAATCCTCAATTTGAGGTGGACCAAATATCGGTTCGATCGGATGATCATAGCCCTTGATTGATGGCTTCAAAGTCTAATTGGTTCTTTGTTGGTGTCATATCTCAAACTTATCTCCTAATGAGCTAAAAGTCTAAACCAAGGTTTTAAACCATCAACGCAAAGGGTAGAGATCGATCGGCAAAAGTCTAATGGTTCTAGAAATATAACAATTTTGATAAATAATGGTCCGGCCTACTTGAAAATTTGGGGAAGTGCCAACTCACAATGAATAGTGATTGTGATTGAGTATGATTGGTCATGTAGGTGGGACCCACTATCCGACCTATTGACCCCAAGAGTGAAGGAGCAGAAAACTTAGGTGGGTGTATAAACTTTGCCCCTTTTGTGGGTGTGAACCTGTGGAACATGTAACAGATTGTGATAGTCCCTTTTGGGAATAAATTCCAATTATTGCATTGTATAATTGTAAACTGCTAGGGTTCCTCTTTGCAGGGGATAATGTTAGGTGGTCTGATGGTAGAAAGAGTCACGCTTCCTTCTCTCCTTATTTCCTTCAACTAATCATTTTTTTTTTTTTTTTTCATGTTCCCAAGTGTCCTGGATTTGATTTATTTCCTTGCCCTAATAAAAGCTCTTGTTGGTTTATATATCAATTATTCTTAAATGTACCTTATTACTTCCTTCCCACACATCTCTGTCTAAATGCTTCTTATGTAAAGTATCTTTAACAGAATATTTTTCACCTCATTACTGTGTATATGTGGTCCAGCTTGTGGTTGTAGGGCTCACTTGAATTCATTTCCATCATTGGGAGTGGAATAAATATAAGGGTCTCTTTATGGATGAGGGTCATAAAAAATCAGCCCTATAAAAAACTATCCTAGTTGTTGATTTAACAACCTAAAAGTACTTTCTCGATCTTTTAATCTATATATAATTCAATCTAATATAAACATTTCATGCATATAAAATTGGGCATGATTGCATATCATTGAGGGATAAGATTGTGAAAGGAGTTTCATAAATCAAAGGCAGGCCCAAGTGGAGCCCACAGAGATGGACTTCAAATGCAGTTCGCTCATAGGAGAAAAATCTCCATCATTAACAAGCACGCTTGTATGAGATCTGAGCCATTCATCCGGAAAGTCCCGCCTTCAATATGAACTTTCTGAAAAATCTTAGAATTTGTATAAATGAGGATTCCATATGTCACGTCTGACAACAAGTGAGGGATTTGCATATTTGAGAACTTCATGTCCTCTCCTTTCAAGTTTCAACTAAGGGTTCACATCCTATGGGGGTCAAGTAGGATGCAAATGAATATCAAATTCTCTAATTAGCAAAAAGTTCCAACACGTAAAGAGAAGAAAAAAACATTGTGTTTATAACTTAATTTATGTTCTAATTCATAAATAGGTCCAGTTTTAGGTTCCGACCAGTGGACCCAGAGCCAACTAGTGGATGTGCATTTTTAAGATATGGTTTTTAACATCATAAACTTCATGTAAGAACCTATATATTAGTTTTCAAGATGTTGAGCTTTTTCAGTTGTGGAAGATAGACTTGATGCGCTATTATTGGGTTGAATGATATTCTTTTCTCTTCTTCTTTTTTTTTTTTTTTGGTTTTTTTTTTTTTTTTTTGGTTGAAAGATATATGTATAATATACACAAAGTAGGAATCAATTCCATAACCGGACCCAATTCTCAAATCGGAACCAGAAAATCAGGTTCGAAACAAAACCGCTTTTACAAAACAATTTCGATTCTAGGTCCAACATTATTCCAGCCCCGAACCAATCCGTTTGCGCCCTTAAGGTCAAGACATGGGAATCCTCAAAAATAAGGATCTCTAATTGCCCTAAAAAATATGTGTATTTCCACGACTTTGTGGAAGGTGAAAATTTTTTCCCAAGAATAATGCAGTTGCTATATATGACCCTGTCTGGATTCAAGGAAAAAGATCAGCTATCAAGTAATATACTAGGATAAATGATCCGCATTTAATGCAATAAAATTTGTTTCCTAGGAGTCTATAATTAATGGGTTTGATTTTTGGAGTAGGTTGCTCTCATGTTGGGCCCCACTGATGTGCTATCATCACAAAACATAAACAGGTGTCAACTTGCTAGCTCTCTTAGAGCTGTTTTCTTTTCTCTTTTTTGCTAAATTGCAATTCATGTTATTGTAATCAATTGCTTGAAAATGAACTATAAGTACATTTGAAGCTATTACATAATGTTGATGGGTTATTAATGCAAGAGTTAATACAAGGAGTTTTTCAAACTTTTGGGTCCTTGTAGGTTATTAGTGGAAAACTTAAGAAATTAAAAGCATAAATTATTGAAAATACACACAAGATGCCATTAAATATAAAACGTAAATAATTCTAAAAGATTATTAGGAAAAAAAAAACATATGGTGAGAATATTTCTTTATTTTCATAAATGGTTTTCAATTGTCGGATAATATCATTTTCTTTTTTTCTTTTGCCAACCACCATTAGAGACCTGCTAGGTGTAGGAGTGAACCCAAACATATGATGGGGAGAAGACCTACACATGAAGGAGACAAGACGAAGGGGATCCAACCTTGGGAATGTGAGTGAGAAACCGATACGTACGTATTAGATAATTAATAGTCTTTTGTTAGTACTTTATATTTTGTTAGAGTGTTTTATTTAGGAATTAGTTTTATTAGGATTCTTAATTATATTTAAAATAATATTGTCCAGATTGTATGTAAATATGCTTTATGTATGTGGAAGAGTGGAGGGATAGTGGGTTAGTAGAGTAGTGGTTTTAGTGGAAAAGTAATTTTGGGATTACAATAGTTTTAGCAGTTATGAAATATATATAAATACTTGTAGATGCCAGATGGTTGAATATATGAATGAAGTATAATTTTAAAGGAAGAAGGCTTTACTATTGTCTTAGGAGTTGTAGATCTCTTCGAATTGAACCTTAGGAGGTTTCTATTCCCCTGGAAGTGGGCTCTTTCTCTCCCATTCTAATTTTCTATTTTATTATGTAAAAGGGCACGTATCAGAAACACAGGACACAAGGGATCGAACCTTGGGAATGTGGGTGGGAATAAAGATACCTAACCACTTGGCTATCACTTTGTTGTTCTCCAGATAATGTCATGTTGATGACGAATTTCAGAAAAATCTCTCATTATTACACCTTCTATTTCAAAATACCAACACTATTTGTGACCATGACAAAAGCATTTATAGATTGAAACTTGGATGGTTAGATTAAGATCATATGATTATTTTCTTTCTTTTTCTTTATAGATTACAATAAGTTCCTAAATGGGTATAGCGAAGAAATAATGAGACAATCTTTATTTTCACTCCTAAATCATTCATTCAAGACAAAGTAGTGTACATAACCACCATCTCTGAAACCAGGCACCACACATTTTCTTTAATGGATATTTCACATTTTCATGTTTGTTTACTTTTGAAAACAGATATATTGGAAATGGGTGGAAGGTGAAAGATAATAAAGAAGAGTACAGAATCCTCTTTTTTTTTTTTTTTTTACCTTTGATGATAGTCTTGTATTGTCTTTAACAAAAATAAAATTCACAGCATATGTGATAATATTTGGTTGAACCTATGCAAGAGCTCTCTCCAATTAATTATAATTCTATTGGGACGCGCGAATGCAGAAAAGATGTCAAGATAGAGAAAGTTACCAGGATCTACTCTATCGTAAATACATATATTTTACCAATTTTTAGTTAAAGATAAAGTATTATTGTATTCAACACAAGGAAACATTTGCATTACCACTCAAATTATAGAGTACATAAGATGCTCATGTTTTTCCACGGGCTTTGAACTTGTGACCTCTGTCTCTAATACCATATTAATAGCTAGAAGCACTAAAAGCTTGAGCTATTAGTGAACGGCAAAACTCGCTTGTGGGCTCGGCACATGTCACGTCCCTAGGGATTAGAACACATGGCCTCGGCAATAATATCATGTTAATAACCAATAATACCAAAACCTCGAGCCGTTAACGAACGGCATAACTATTTATATAAACAGCCACGACGCAAACGGCATAACTATTTATATAAACAGCCACGACGCAAAGCTTATTCTTTATTAGTTGAAATCTTTCGGAGCCTAGTCCTTTAGTAAATACATATGTCAACTGATCGATAGTACTTATGAAGCGAACTTGATTGTCTCTGCAGATAACTTTTCTTCTGATAAAATTAATGGCATTCAACCTCCACATGTTTGGTGAACTGGATTGGACGCAAGAGCGATGGCGTTGATGTTATATCACAATAAATAATAAGATGGATTCTTTAGAGAGATGACAAGATCCTACACAACCATACGAAGCCAAAATAATTCTGCAGCAGTAAGGGGAAGAGAACAACATTCTGACTCAGTGCATGAGTGCGATACAGAAGGTTGCTTCTTTGCATTCTATGAAATGAGGTTCAAACAAAGGAATATCGCATATCCAAACGTAGACATCCAATCATCAAAGTCTCTTATCTAGTCTGCATCATAGTAGTATCTGAGTATTGCTGGCCTGCATGACGAGACATGTGAATCCATTTGGCTACTAAAGTAAAAAACATTTATAGCCCTTGTGATGCTGTTCATAACCAATGAAAACACATTGAACATAAGAGTGACAGTTACTATTTAATTTATGAGAATTAAAGACATTAAGTTTAAAGCTTTATTGGTTTATTTTGGAATTGATGTATTTAACTAATATCCGTGCTTGGTTTATTTGATGTAATAATTGTTGCATTGTTATTTATAGTTATGATTTTGGCTTACCTGATATATGAATGAGCAATGTGGTTTACGCATGATTTAAAAAAAAAAAAAAAAATTGGCCCACTATTTGAACAATTGAGTGGCCTTAGATGACTAGGTCATCTGGCATCATGTTCGGATCTATCGGATCTTGGGGCATGACACAGACTGAAAGCCAATGACCCTGTAAAGAATGGGGGTCATGAGAGTTGCATTTATCCACAACAGAACGAGAGAATCTTGTTCAACCCAAAGCTCAAATACGGTGTTGATTGTTGTGGTTATCTTACCATCTTTAGCAAGGAGAAAAAAACTTTGTGCATTCAGCCGAATCATCAACATACTTTAGCAATTTGTTAGTGCGAAGAATAGGGAAAAAGTGACTCTTCCATAGCAAGTAGTTTTCACGGTCCAATTTGGTCGAAACTAAACTAGCAGTATTTGAAATAGGAATAGTTCCTAACAAGAGATGAGATGTTGAGTCCCGTAACAATAGTTGAAGAAAGCAAGATTGAAATATTCAAGAACAAGAGAGATGGCACTAGATATTAGAGCGCGCAAATCTGATGGAGTGCCAACCAATCGACAGAGTCAAAAGCACGTTAGGTAGCAGACGATGGGTTAGAAAACAAATCTAAGTGACCAGATTTGAGACAATCTCAGATATATCTAACTCAATAATGGAGTCAGTAGCCAATTGAAATGCAGCCGATTGAATGAACTGTTGAGGTCAATCTCTACCCTCGCTTCTAAGCGGTTATAATTGTGGTTGAGCCCTTGCCCTCACCATAAAACTATTACTGTGTCATTTCCTATCACCAAACGGGATACACGTCTTGTGAGTTCGCAGCAAGAGTCGCGGCAAAGCAGTAGGCGGACAACTATTGTATTCAACGCAAGGGCTCATTTGTATTATCACTAAATATATAGAATTATCTCTGGAAATCTAGAACTTATTCTTTGCCAAATGATATGACTTAGTTGTGCTTTTTAGGCAGTGTGATGAGGACGATTTTGTCTTTGTAATAGAGAAGGACCAAGTAGCCGCGTGGGACCATGTATCTTATCAAAAAAAAAAGTTCTCTTGTTTTGATGAAAACATCAAACACTTGTTAAACTATTTAATTGAAGTCAGATATAAAGAGTATTAATCTAAAAAGGATTCTAACTAACTACTAACAGATTTGATAGCTATATCTTTGACATACACTTTGTATATTATCTTCTACTTTTGAGCCCTTTCTAACCTATATATACACAATTCTACCGCCATTGATAAATATATAAGAAAAACGTTGTAGCCCCCTTAAATTAAAGATCTTCATTTCTAGTCATTCAACTTTCGAACATGGTGTGGTCCTGAAGTTGCCTCACTTCCCGGAGCCATATTTCATTATCAAAGTTGCCTGAATAGTACTTTCTCTTTTCTCTCATTATTAAATATATGAAAATGTTAAAACCCCCCTTGAAGATCTTTGTTTCTAGCCATTTGAATATGGCAATTGTCTCAGTTCTTGGAGCCAAATTTCATTATCATGGCTGCTTGAATAGTGCTTTTCCTTCTTTTTTTTTCGTCTAGACTACACCAATGGTAGGAGAGTGATACTATCCACGTGAGGACCACAAATCAATCCCTAGTTTCGCTCATGAGACTAAGCACGTTTCCTAATGGATAAGAAAGCTATGAGGAATCCACAAATATGAGAATTCCTCATTGGCCTTGGAATATAGATTCCTTACTGAAGATTTGTATAACTAACTAGCTTGAGAAAATTTGATATCGATGAGTAAATCTGCAAAAAACGAGGGTTTTCTAATCCTTTGGGTCGAGGCCCCAACTAAGAATCCTAAAAAAGGGGGATTTCCACCAACTCAAATCCTTAGGGACTTATATTGCTAAACATCCATGACTTTTGTACGAGATTGATTAGAAATCCCGAAGGAATTGATTGTCGAACTTTTAGAAAAAATGATTGCCAAAATTAACCTAGGGTGTCTTGCCATGGAACTATTGGTGGTTTGATGCTTGAATAGTACTTGTCTACTAAGACTTTCCAATCCAACACAACCCTCCTTCCTCTAAGATGACAGCCATGGGCACGACACTTGGAAATAAAGTTCATGTGTACAAAATAGGAATTGGGGGGTCCTTCTCAACACTTAATACAATGGTACTTGAAGAAGATAGAAGAAGATAATTGCCAAACTTGGCCTATATGTTGCCTTGCTATTAAACTATCTGTTGTTTGGTGCTTGAATTATACTTTGTCGTAGTAGACTTTCCAATGTAACACAGCCCTCCTTCCTCTAAGGTCAGGACCACAATGGAGGCACGACAGTTGGAAATAAAGTTCATGTCTACAAAGTAGGAATTGGAGGGTCCTTCTCAACACTTAATACAATGGTACTTGAAGAAGGGACCATCAAAGAGGGGGACCATTGATAGGATCATTAATCCACTAATGCTATAGAAAATAAGGCACAATTAGTCCATCAAATTCCAGTTGTGTAAAAGTTTAACCGGATTATAGCTTGATTTGGACATTGATTAAAGTAGTATGAAAAAAATCAAAAGCTATATAGTGTAGCCAATCTTCTCTAAAACCTGTGACTAAAGTAGTATCAATCAACCTCATTTTCCTTCATATTTAAATTGGTCCAATCATTTTCATTTTTCTGTGAACGCAATTGGCCCAGTTGTATGCTTTCACTAATCCACAAAACCCATCCAATCAATTTCCATGTGATGGAATGTTGAGATGGAATTTTTGCCATAGTTTATATTGCATAATGTGTGGCCCACAGGAGCTTGGATTCTCTATTCTTGTGGGACCCACCATGTCGTTGACATTATTAGGTGGATATATAAAGAGGTTTAACAGAAGTGAGCATGTATCTATACATACCCTTGCCCCCACCAATGCATCTTAATAGGCTGTAAACGGGTCGGGTTGGGTCCGGATCCAGTAACCGGGCCGATGTTCTTTTTGAAGGACCGGATCCAATTTTCAATGGATCGTCAAGAGCAAAGGATCCGAATATGGAAAGAGGTCTTATGGGCTTAATTCAACTTATACCGCGACAAATATATATATATATATATATATATTCTTGGGCTTTAGTCGGATCAGATCTAAGTATATAGATCCAGATTTGGATACAAAACTTCAATCTAAATTTGTGTAGGATCTGAAAATAGGTTCTATGTGGGGTTGGAAGGGTCGTTTCTATTAGATAATTCAGATATCCATAGCTATCAGTATATACATTTCTGATGTTACTAGTGCCATTTTTAGGAAGATGAGCAAAAATAGGGAAATATTCCAGAGTCAATAAACACATAAATGATGAGACATGGGATCCTTCTCAAAACATTGTCAATTGATTGATACAGAGAATGTCTTTCTTTGTAAATCCGGGAAAGATGACCAAAATCTTCCTTTGTAAATCCGGGAAAGATGACCCATCATGGTAATCCATTCATATAGAAAATGTCTGCTCCAAATTATGAAAACTGCTTTCCAGTGGCAGAACCAAGTCCAGTTTCTCATTTGAATGGTTGATTCCATGTTCCTAAACCAAACAAGGGTCTAATTAGCCATAGTTCCTAAGGATATGTACTTGCACAAAAATACATAGAAAAGTTCCACTTTTCCTCCATGGCCCTCATCTCTCTTTTTTAGAGTGGAGGAGATTCTCCACTGAAAACTAACATTTTAGATTCATTGTCCTCAACGCTCTGTAATTTTTGAGGTCCGACCTCGCGGTTTTCTCTTCCATGGCACCTATACAATCAACTCCTAATAAAGGAGACCAAAATCATATTATGCTAAATTAAATATGTCATTATGATTATACGTCATATGTATTTTATGCTAGAGTACACAGTTACTCAAGTTCAGTCCTGATTATTACTCAAAGTGTTAAAAGAAGGTCCATTTTGTTGGGTACCTGGATAATTGAAGGTCCATTGACATCCTGATCACAGCATGGACAACAGAAAACCCAACACGGGGAAATGAATTTTCCCCTTGGACGCCTTTGTGTGCGTTTTGCAGATAACCTTTTTATATTTCGTGGAAAACCCATTTCCACCCCCTTCTCCATCAAAAATGATTTTCCACTAAATCATGAAAAATTTAATTTATTTTTCCGCTTTTGCTTCACAGAAAAGCGTATACACCAAACACGGAACTTCTTTCGTGGTGAAAAAGCATTTTCACTTTCCACGTTTTTTTTCACGGAAATGCAGCTGCACAAACTTGCCCTTTGCATTGCCCATAATTTAGACAAAGTAAGGTAATGGCAGCTGTACAAATTTTCCCTCTGCGTTGCCCATAATTTAGACAAAGTAAGGTAATTATCTTGAGCTTATATAGAACTTTTTTTTCTTTTTTTTAAGTAGACAAGTAAAACATAGAAAACGCAATCATAGATTGACCAACAACATTTCTGTGGACCAACATGCCCTAGGAGATGATGTCCACTTTGAAGTTCCAAAATTTCAGAAGCATGTCTAGACCCTTTTTTTAATATGTCTAGACGTTATCAAACAACAAAACAGAACACATAAACAGAAGTGCCTGTGCCAGAAACCACCTTCGCAATTTAAGCCAAAACTTTGACAATATAAACATGATCCTAGAGATTGGCCAACATTAAGCATGGCTCTGTCCATTGTTATGTTTTAAAAGTTGGCAAAAATCAAGTCAAATTGATTAATATATAACAGATTCAACCCCTCCTTGCCACTGGATTGTAAGGAACTTCCCCTCAAGATGTAATGCAAGACTTTACGTATATATCAGCCGATATGTAACGGTTTTTGACAAAGCCAAAAGCATTTTTTTATCGGTAACAAAGGATTGTATTAAAAAAAAAATGTTAACAACCATGGTAACGCGAAAAGCATATCGCAAAATGAAAGATAATTGATATCATATTTTAAAAGAGTGTTTTCATTACATTGTAATGAAATTCACTGTTGAATTGAAGTGATCTTTCATCACCTAAATCATTGATTTCAACTATTATTAGCATGGGAAAGCTAAATCATGGAATCAATATCAAATCTAACTTGGGTTATATATATATATATATATATATATATATATATATGCAATAGATCGAGCATGATATTCATGGAGGATTGATTTGATCCAGACATCAACTTTGTCAACAAGTGGGTGACACCCCAAACCTTATTCACCAATGTCACATCTTGCAATAGTACCCTGATGTTCGTGCCACGAGGAATGATACGCTATGAGCAGTTTGCATGCATAAGTCTCCTCCTGTGTGGCCCACTTTTCGTTAGTGCAATACTGCAACAGTTCCAACCCCTTCCCACTCATATTACTCACATGTGAATTAGGTTTGGAAAGAAATTGTGAAAAGCAAAAGCAACACCTTGATTATGGAAGTGAAATTCTCCCTTTCTTTTGTGCAATGGGGTGTGGTGAGCTTCTTCACTTTTAAATGATTTTGGACAAACAATTAGGATTGACAAAGATCACAAAAGAATATTTGATGATCAATCAAATATTTCAATAAATTAATAAAAAACTTATCCTAGCATCTTTCCTGAAAGAGTTGCTATCAAAGATTATTCAATTATTCTCCCTCAATATCCATAATGACAACTCCCAACGCTTAACGTTCGGTTCACTCTATTTTTTGGCCCACTTGACTTGCCTACGATCAAGTTATCCCCCTCATATACATTATTATCCTTTGTGAATTGCCTTAAGTCCAAGTTTGAAACTCATCTAACTATTATTTATTGTTTGATTGAAGTTTAAAAAACGATGCCTTCTGATACCATTAAATTTGAGAAACCGTAATTCAATGTGTGAAGATAATGTTATGGGGTTGATGCATTTCACATCTCTAGGAGATCTTTCCAACTCCAACTTTTCTTATAATTGACATGGTTCTGAGTGGGCCCTACAGGCGAATTTACACTACTATGTGTAGACTGTTCTTATAAGGATAAAACTCATTTATAAACATGAGAACCATTATTCAACAATGACAACATTTTGTCCACACCTTATCTATGATGGAAACATTTTTGTCTCACCTCTAACCACGACGGGCGATGGTTCCAATTGGGCCTCACAATGAGGCTAGCACCGTCTTAGAGTGTCGGCCACGCATACCACATCAGCCCATCATTTTTAATTGCCCAATAATATTATGGACATAAAAGATAAGAAATAATTAGCACCAAATCATATCTAACAGATGTCATCTAGTGCGATTGCCACATGTTTAAAAAGATCAGAGTCGGCTGAACAAGTACAAGAAACAAAGAGAAGAGGAATTCCGTCGAGATAAAATTAAAAGATGATGAAATATGGAGGACGCTAGAGTATATAGTCCTAAATAGAAAAGAGTGGGGAACTAGAGTTCACCAAATCCAACATAAATGCAAAAAGCTGGGACCATGACTATGACAATGATGATGATGATGATGATGATGGCGGTGGTTCACTAGGGGGCGGGCGATGAACCCGTGGAGGGTGGGGCCCACTGGGTAGACTATCCAGTCCATGAAAGAATGGGACCCACCCCACCCCACCCCACCCCACCCCACCCGACGCAAATGAGAATTTGGAATCTATCTATGTGTTGAGAGAGAGAGAGAGAGAGAGGGAGGGAGGGGTTTGGCGGGAAGTCGCAATTGAAGGGGAAGGGTGGGGGTGTCACTTTCGTAACCAGATTGTTGGGGGGATGGGGATGGATGATTGTGTACGATGGTGGGACTTTGCACACATCAAAAACCACACACAGATCCCTTTGGAAATTGGGGCTGGAGATGGATGGCTTGAAAAGTTGGGAAACGGTTGTCTGCAAGCATTTGCTTATGCATTACAGGGACCCTTTTCTTCACATCCCCCTGGCAATCAATGCATTATTGCCAATAAAGCTACCAATGATGCATATGTGTGTGACATGCAATGGGGCCCACAAGAGACCACGTGGAGCCGGCCCACTCGCGGTCGGCGCGGCGCTGCCTGACAGGATGGATGGGTGGGGCCCACTGCATGGCCATTCATGGGCCCATCCAGCCAGGTGATTCCAGCCTGCCTACCTACCTACCAGTCATGCATGGAGCTCAAATCACATTCTGTCCGTGTCTTCACAGTACTCTCAGCAGCAGCAGCAGCAGCAGCTCACCACTCTCTCAAGATAGGGATTCTGCAGGAAGATGGCTGGCTGAATTGGATAGAACATAGAAGAGGTGAGTGTGAGTAGGGAAGCCTAATCCACCAATCTCTGCACCCACATTCCACTCCCCCTGTGGCATGGCTTTAGGAACAAGCTGTATATGTGTTTGTTTGCATCATATGTTAGGTGGGCCAGCTATCCAATTTGATGACATGGCAACAGTTGGAGACATGGGTTGGGCCACGTCATGTATAATCCTAACCTCAGAGACAAGAGAGTTTGGTCAAGATTGGTATGTCCTGTTCTAGCAAGATAGGGGTCCAAATGGTTCGGTTTGGTTCATCTTCTTTGATAAAAAGGCTCACATCACAGCTGTGTAGCCGACCTAGATGAATGAAAATCTAATAATGAAAAGGTTTTGGATGTGGACCAGAGATTTTCCTTGGAGGTTGTCATAATTTAAGAAATAAAAAAGAAAAAACTCAGCCTACTGCTATGTGTGATCTATCTTTTCCTATTGCCGTGTATCCCTTTCTCTGTTCAAAAAAACAAAAAAAACAAAAAGAAGGGTGTGTTTGTTTGCATTAAAATACATATAAATCGAATATATGTATATAGGAATTCATGGTAAAATAAACTCAGCCGAAGGGTCATTAAAGAGGTTTGGAGTGAAGGATATATGAGCTGAGTAGTGAAAGGGTTTAAGGTGAAGTTGTAGATAGAAGGAAGCTTCACTTTCTTATGTAATGAATTGTTAGGGTGGTGGTTGAGTATTCATTTCTTAACTTGGTATTATTCTATTTCCATGGTAGAAAAGGTTATTTGATGCTCAATTTGAAAATTCACCTTTCAACTTCATTTTTAGCCACTTATGTTATACATAGAGGGAGTATATATATATGTTCAATTCCTATGTATTCTAAATCAAATAAACAAACCTAAAACTGAAGTTTCGGCATTTGAAGGGATTGAATTCGCCAAATATAAGACCGTAAACCAGAATCTAAGAAAGGCTTGAAGATAGTGGGTCATGTGAGAATTTACCTTATTTATACAGTTTACATATTAATATAAGTACATACAATTTCCTCCAACACTAGTAGTGGAGCACAGTCTACTTTAAAATTTCAAAATCCACCTTCTTGTGTTACATGTCCATCAATACTTGGTGTCCTTTTATTATCTCACACATCCATCAATATTTGGGGGATTTTAAGAGGTAAAGTAAAATATATGAGAAAGTAACGACTCGGCCAAAATGATTAAAAGTAATATTTGTTTTTTAAGAGGTAAAGTAAAATATATGAGAAAGTTTATTTATCTCACACATCCATCAATATTCGGGGGATTTTAAGAGGTAAAGTAAAATATAAGAGAAAGTAATGACTGAGCCAAAATGATTAAAAGTAATATTTGTTTTTCAAGAGGTAAAGTAAAATATATGAGAAAGTAAAATCCTCATCCCAAAAGATAAAAATTTCCGTTGCCGGGACTTGAACCCGGGTCTTTCGGGTGAGAGCCGAATATCCTGACCAACTAGACTACAACGGAGTTGTTGCTTTTATTCTTAATGGATATTTATATAACATAAGAAAAGACCCACCTATCTTTCCCCACCTTAGGTTAATTACAGGATGAAAAAAGACCCCACTGATAACACTTAAAATGTGACCATATACAAAAATATGAAAAAGGTGAGCCCCACTGCATAGATGACACAGCCAAAATGGCAGATTCATTTGACAATGAGTTACACATGATCTAGGTAATGGATAGTTAGGCACAACTCTTCAATGTCAGGATTAATTATGCATGGGTGGCCCACTAGTGATATGGACTTGGTTGGATTTTTGGCAAGGTCTTCTCTAGTCTCTATAAGATGGGTGACAATATGAAGTAAGCAGTGTTGTTTGTTATTGGGGTTGATTGGGCAAATCCTTTTTAATTAAAGCCCTGATCATTTAGCTGCTGTGCCTAAATTGACCACAGACCCAACACACAAATCACCTCAAAATTAAGTTCAGTAAATAAGATTTTATATGAATTCCCTTTCTTGATGTTGTATAAGAAGTCTCTCACAGAGTAGCCATATAATTCATGTTTATAATTCACATATGTAAGTTTCCATTAAGAAATATGAGTACTATGGAGTACAGGACTTAATTCAAAAAAAGAAACAAAGTTGTATATTCATGTATAATTTGCAAAATATACACAATTTAATTAACTTTTTATTCACAAGTGGAACCAAGATCCTCTTTCATGTTAGCAACATTTACAACTAGATTCACTCTGACAAGCACACTTTCTTGTGGGGCACACTTGGGGTCCTATTTGGGGATGGAAAACCAAACACCCCACCCCCACAACATATTTATTTATGATGACGAAGGCTCAAATCATCATTCTAACAACTTGATCAACGACTGATAGGTTTTCACCATCCAAAACAAGTGCAAGTCGATTCAACAATCCAGTCCATTTGGATGGATAACAAACTCGGGATTGGTGGCTATCAGGGGGTCTTTATTTTATGGTCCACTCGGATGGATCATAAGCTGGGCCCCACTAGGTTTTTTGGCATGCAAGGCTCACGTTATTACGAACATTGATGCTCGGCGGAGGGAATTCTATCATAATTAAATTGAGAAAAAAAAAAAAAAAAAGTGGTTAAGTTGATAGTAAACAAACTTTTTTCCACACTATAAAGCCAGCTTTTGAGGGATCAAAACCTTCATGTAATGCACAGTTGGTTCACCTATTTCTTAATAAATTTTTCTTCAACTACAGTGATACTTACCATGGGATGAAGCAAATGTAATTTGATTGCTTTTTTAAATGGTTTTGGTCAAACAAACAGTTGTACCAACTATGCTCGGGTTAGTTATATGGATTTTATTTCTCCATTCTAATTTATCTCGAATCGATTGCACTTTGGTGTCAATAGACGATAAGCAATGATTTGAATGAAAGGTTTGGATATGCTTACAGTATCCCACGTCGTACTAAAGATTTCAATCTTTTCAAAGACTACTTTGTGTCTTTCAATCACTTAATTTTTACTACTTTCCTTATGCAGTGGTCACCAACAAATGCATCTATGAATGATTCACATCTTTATGAGATGGAGCAAAAGTGATGGGTAACTTGAGCTACTTATTAATAAGATTGCCGATAATGTTGACCTTAATTATGTAGTAATTTATCGTATGTGTCTTATTATCGCCCATTATGTGTATTATATTGGGTTAAGACAGGCCTAAATCAGCACTTTAAGCATACATAAGCTGCCTGCTTAACACAATAAAAGAGCATCTAAGAATAGCTCCACTTTATTTTGCTTTTGAAATGTAAGCCCCTCTGAAAACAACTGTGGTGGTGCTGGATGTGCTCTTTTTACTTTATTTTAGATATGCTCCCTTTTCACTTTATTTTAGATTTGTCTCCCTAGTATGTACATAGACACATTTTTCCAATCTTCCTAACTTTAGACTATACCTCCCAATATGAGCTAAAGTAGTGACAACGCACCATATGTAGATAGTGGGACCTAAGCCTACAACATAGGACAGTGAGAGTGGGGAAAAAGAGAGGAAAAAGGGGGAAGCTTCCACCTGCTATGAATATATTAACAACAGGAAAGCTTCCACCTGCTGAATAGTTCCTTGTCAAATTATACCATTCACATTCTTAAGGGCTTCCAACTTCCAAATCTAGCTCTACAAGACAAGCAACTCCACTACCTGAGCATTAACCTGGTCTGAGAAGGAATATACCAGCTTACAAGGAAGGTATACTTGACAAGAAATTAGAATGAAACTATCTGAACCCACAAACACCACAATTTTTCTCTGGAGAAACACCCAAGTGTGTTTAATTGATGTACTTAAACATCGATTTAGTTGATGTACTTAAATATTGACCTGTTAGTGGAAGATCATTGCAAAAACTTCGAATCAAGTGCCACAAGTCCGTTACAACGTAAGAGAACGATCTACATGAAGGTTGAGATCATGTATTCGTCAAGAAACTAGAGGAGATTTACTAGAATTCTCTCGTACTCATATCACGCCCTATTATCCACAGCCGTAGAGATGGATGCCTAATGAATGATCTAATGAATGGATAGAGTGGATCATAAGAACAGTTCCTTTCTCTTTTCCTTAATCGTTTCCAGAACTCTTCACCAATTGAGGAGAGTAATAAGCAATCTATAATGGCTATCCGAAGAGGAAACTAAAAATACTTCATCCATATGAGGGACTTTTTTTTTTTAGTTCTAAACTTTTTCTTAGTCTTTTTGGTTAGAATTCATTTAACAAATAATACAAATGCACCACCACAGGGAAGTTTAGTCATGATTTTGACTTTAAAAACAAGAAGCTGTAATGTAATATCTTGGTGAGCCAATTGAGGGGGGGCGATGCTCTCGACTCTCTTATTTCTTAGGTTAGATTCAATTGATATTTCACAACCAATTAACAAATACATTAGGACTCAAATGTCTATTCTTACTGATTGACCCACCAACCCAGCTCAAACTCAACTCCACCTGACTAATCGCACAATTGGAGATTTTCTTCTGCACACATGCTCACGAATGCATGCCAAAGGCAGAACTCCCCTGAATTTCACTGGGTCCTGCATAACAAACTTCACTGATGCGCAGGAGAAACTGAATTTCACTGGGTCCTGCATAACAAACTTCACTGATGCGCAGGAGAAAATCATCCCAGCACTATGACCCATTTATAAATAAATGTCAGTATGAACCCAACCCCAAATTCAGAAAGTTTTAACACGAACCTTGGTTCATTGGGTCAGTTGGCATAATGGATAAAAAAATTCCAACCTTCAATTGGCACACCAAATCAATAAGTAATATCCTACTTGAAAACCATGTTTTTAAAAGGCATAGCAAGAGACAAAACCAAACCAAGGCATTTGTGTCATTTTTCTAAATGAGCTTAAACCAAGTACTACAAAAAAACAAAAAAAAAAAAGGACTATGCATTTACAAATTATAAACTTAGGGTCCAAAAAGATAATTCTTAATATCATGACATTTTGTATAATTAAGCCAAAAGGCAGAGAGAATATAACAAATTTATCTAAATATAACAGCAAATAGCAATCCGTACAGTCAATTTGGTGGAATGTCATTCAATGTTTCAATTAAAAAATTTCAAGGTATCTAAATTGGGATCCAATGGACCAACTCATCCCCATCACTGTGATACAGTGACCCACCTGTGATAAGCTGAAAGGATACCCAAACCCCTATATGCAGCAGTCACAAAGGACCAAAACGTGACTCAAATCAGAACTTTTTGAAGGCATAATAATAGAACAGCTATTCACTATAATTTATATTGTCGACTTGTTAGATGATGGATGATTAAGATTTCATTCAACACAGCCACCCAACAAAAAAGCAACAAGCTTTTTGAAGACCCATGTATTCCAAAATAAACCATATCTTCTTCTGAAAATTAGATTAGTATAATTCATTAAATAAATCTGGCACAGAATTAATTGAATAATACAAGCAAACTACAACATCAGCATATAACTCAGTGACATTATCCATAGCATAAATTAATCATGGCATGAGCCTACAGGGAGAAAGGCTTTGCTGATGAGGTTGAAGCAGCATAGTGAACCCCCTTCAAGTGAACATCTTCAACCAACTTGGAAATGATATTTCAACATCCTAAATCTCAAAGGCATTTGTGAGCCTGGCTTTTCGGGTTTTTTTTTTTTTTTTTTTTTTTTTTGTGGAGAGCACCTGGCTTTTAATCCTTTGAGATACGAACAACCAAGCCTGTAGGGGTATGACTTGTTTTCAAGTGACCAGAACCAATTAAATCCCGGAGATGAAACCGCATGTCTAATGGAGATAGACGCAGGTGCTTCTTCTCCAAAGGAGCCATCAACATCTCTTTGTATTTCCGGCGGTTTAGAAAGGATAAAAGTTCCTTTCTTCCCTGACAAATCAAATACAGACATAATAATTGAAAAGGACAAAACACATTAATATACTAGTTATGATAAATTTCCACAATGCAACAGTTTGTGATCCTAGGATGTGGTAATGCTGCCACATATTAATCACATTACAATTTGAAATGATGAGATAATAACAGAAGAAGCAGCAGCAGAGGTATTTATAACAACAATAACAATACAATCCACACTAACAAACTAGTTATGATAAATTTACACAACCCAACAGTGTGTCATCCTAAGACGTGGTAATGCCACCACAAATTAATTACATTACAATTTGAAAGGATGAGAAAAATAATAACAAGAGAAGCAGCAGCAGTATTTATCAAAACAATAACAATACCACCACCCACTACATGGCCATCAACTGGACACCAGTCATGCAGGTGTATAATATACAAGAAAGATATGGATGGTCTTCGGAAAAATATGCCAGAACAAGTGAAAAGAGCTGCATTACACCCTGAAAGAATTCATTTATGATTTCTTATACGCACTTAAGCGCAAAACCTTCAAAATTAGCAAATCATCTTTAACTTCTTCAGGGTGGTTTTAAAATGAAAAATTAAAGGACCGTCAAGGTTCTATTTAGTCATAAATCAGAGGTACCTTATTAGCTTCGGTAGAATTAAACAATTATTTCTGTCTGAATAATTTATAGGGATTGTAATTTATTTAAAACAAATTTAAAAAATAATATATAATGTTTAGTTGATATCAGCAACTGGCCCATTTTGTTATTTTTTGGTAAATGGATCATAATTTGACCTGCAATTTTCATTATATTCGCAGTGGTAGAATCCAGAGGTGATGGAAACCAAAGACTTTCTATTAAGATTCCACTAGTGTTTGTGCAAGAGCACCATTATGTTATGTTGATCAAGTGACAGAATCCATTTGCCACCTTTTCGGCACCAATGTAAGAATTCAAGTCTTCACATGTAGCTGATAGGTTCCAAGGTCAAGTCTAACCCACAAATAAGAAAGGGAAGGGCATCCTCTTGCTGGAGATGAAAAGGGAGTAGAGTTAATTAGATGATCGACCCCTTTTCCATTCATTCCCAACTATACATATAGGACTTCATTACATCTGAGAAAACTGTTCCCTCCATAACTCCTAGTATCCCTCCCCATGACTGATTATCTATTGAGAAGAATAACTGGAAGCTACTACATGCGTAACAAGGGAACTAAAAGTAACATGAAGTCCGGATATGAAGAGAGTGGCTGTGAACTTCCCAATTAGGTAGATGGACTAATGTCTCTGGGTGAAATGAGGCTTTCCCTGTTGGTCCGGGACCTAACAGTAACTTCCAAAAGAAGTTAGTATTAGGTAACTGAATATTACTCTTGTTTAAACCATTCAACAAACAAACATACAGCAAACATGCATTCAATATATTTTTTCAAATTTTTAACCTCAATTGAACCATAACACCAAGATATTAAATAAATCAGAGGTCAAGGCAAACACATGATGTACAATTACTGTCTCCAAAATAATACCTGAGAAAGACCCTTGATTATAGAACCAATATTTGGAATGGCAAACCAATAAACGTTTGAATCAATCAGCTGGCGAGTCTGCAATTATGCAGAATGCATTCAGAGCAAGTGAGGATGACCCAAGAACATAAAATATGATTGAAATCAAATTACAGTATTTCAATGTTTTCAAAATCAAATTGCAGTATCTCAGTGAGACATTTTCATGCTTGCATGTTTGCTAGGAGAGACGGTGAAATGGGATGTGTATAAATATAACACAGTGATCTTAAAGTCTTTAACCTGAACACGACTTTGTGTCAACTAAAAATAGAGTAGCTCTACTTGAACTGTACTATCACAAATATGAAGCAAAAACATGTCAAAAAAGAAATAAATTTTTCCCATCAAGAAGATTTGTCTTATTTGGTGATCTTAAGTCCTGAACACGAACACTCACCACTGTATGTACTAAATTAATTACTTGAAACACGGTCCTCAAGCATGGCTCAAAGAGGTTGCATCTATGATGCCCAGATACAACATGAATACGATGGGACATACCATGGATATATAGCAGGGACACAGCTTTTACACACCAGAAAATAATAATAATAATAATAATAATAATAAATGAAAGAAGTGAATTATCAGAGGATGCCTGTCATGTCTTCACATGGTCGAGTCTGGTTATGTCACAGCTTCTAAGATCCCTTCTTTTCTAGTAAAGATCCTCCTATAGTCTCACATTGGTTTCTGTGTATGACAAGGGCAGAACTTGTTACACCCCGTCCCGAACTAATCAAGATTAACACTAATTAATTGAGATTATTGCAAATTAATCATGTTTAATTAAGCTAATTGTAGTTAATGATCAAATTGAGTTGAATTAGTCTCAAATAGATGAATTGAACTTAATGAGATACATTTAGAAGAGACTAAGTTAATTGAGTTGGTTTTAGACTCAAACAAGTGAGAATGAGGACTTTTGTGTAAATATGGATTTTCATGTATTTTGTCGAATACGGTAACTCTTGATATCATCACGTGTATCTTGAAGAGTACGTCAACTTTCATAATATACTTGATTGCATTTGATCTCAAACGGAACAAATGAGTCTTCATTTGACTCAAAATGGAAATAAGGTAGTAAAGGGGGTTTAATGCAAAAATTATGTTATAAGGGTTTGAAAGAACCCAATTTCATTTCATTCGGTTCGGTTCAGTTCCAGCACAAAACATCTGAGAGCTCAAACCCTAGGCTTTTTTTCTTTCTTTCTTCTTCATTTCTTCTCCATCAAGTACTTGAAAAGAGGCTATGCTAGTGGATTGAATAGAAACTTGAATTGTTTTCATCTTCTTCATCAACTTGTAGTTATTCCTTTCTTCAAGCTACAAGTAAGTGAGCCAAAGAGGACAATAACATACTGGGTGATTTGGGTCACTCTCCTCTAAGGGTGGGGGGATGTAAAGTCCCACATCGCTTATGAGGCTGCCCAGAGATTGGGCTATATGTGCGATGCCGTCTATGCTTAGTATGACACATTTATGTAAAGAATCTGAGTCACTCACTTGTAACCTTGAAGAAAGGAAAATCCAGATTTCTCTCAAGCTTTAGCTCTAAGAAATGAAGAAAACTTGATGAAGAAGATAGAACTAGTACAACTCTTCTTCAAAAATCCATTGCATAGCTTCTAATCTTGCTAATTGATGAAGGAAAATGAAGAAGAAAGAAAAAAAGTCTAGGGTTTGAGCTCTCAGCTTCTTTGTGATGAAATGAACAGAATGAAATGAAAATTGGGTCCTTTAGAACTTTATACAATCAAAACCTTGAGGCCTGGGTCATGAATGGTGCGCCCTTCCGCCGTGAGCCAAAGAGGACAATATCATACTCGATGAATCGGATCGTTACAGAACTAGAGGGCGATTGTGGTGGCCATGGCCCCCCTAAATTTCAAAACCCCCCTTAATATTATTAGAAATTTTATAATTTTTTCACATTTACGCCCCAAGATTTTATTTCTTTTTCACAACGCCCCCCACCCCACCCCACCCCACGGCATAATTCCTGGTCCCGCCCCTCATGCATGTCAACGATATTATCATTACCAATACCACTCAAATCTACTCTACAACAGCACTTCCTTAAACAAGTTTAACTGTTTCCATTAATTCCTCGTGAAGATCGTCACTTTGTACATCATTGAGCCCTGTAATGCACCAGTCTTTACAGATTGGAGATTCTGGGGAAAAAGACAGTATGCTAGTGCTTACTGAGTTAAATGCTTAAAGCTGGTGAACCCTTATTGGACTCCATTTCATCCAAGAGCATAATAGGATTCTCCCACATTTGACATTCACTAGACCTGATGTTTACTACTTGGTATGTCATGTTTGACATTCACTAGACCTAATGTTTCCTACTCCGTAAATCATGTTTGTTAGTTCTTGTAAGCTCCATGGAACTATTACATGGAGTGTAAGAGATGAATAATATACTTACATTGTTTTAAATTTACTTGTAAGGGTATTTATGCCCTTTGTCTTGTGCCCCTATAACATAGTGTAGACACATTATAAATAAATATATATAGTGTAGATAGCTCTCTTGGATTATAGAATAACTGAATATACAGTTTTTCTTTCTCTCTAATGCGTTCTCTACTTTAAAGTTTACATCATATATAGAACTAAACCATGAAACTTTTTTATGCCCCCAGAGATCAGAATACCAAACAATTGAGCAATTAAACATGAACTTTGTATTCAGTAAAACAAAACTAATTTCGTTATTAAGAACAGTATAAAAGAGAGAATTAAGAAACAACTATGAACCTCAGCATGACACCAATGAGGTGAACAGAAAGGATAGACCAAATTGCATAACCAGTAGAAAATGAGAATATTAGCAACAACTTGTCTGACTGCTATTTATGTATTGTAAAATTTACAAACAATAAGGATGGATAACAATACAAAGATATCTTACAAGTAGACCAGCATTGATTAAGAGTGATATATGGTCATCTTTCACTTTGCCTCCAACTGATAGAAGTGAACACTGCAATGCGACAAAGAGTACTAAAACTGTAAAAAACAAAAAACAAAGAACATTAAGGGACTTATTAAGTCATAGAGAATGCCACATGTAAAATTAACTTTCAAACCTTACGTATAAAGATTAAAATCCCAATGTTAATGCAATAGGAAAGGTACAATTCAGTAACTAGGTCAATTAGATCAAGATTGTATTGACAAAAAAATAATAATAATTACACAATTGAGATGAATTGAGATCAAGATGCGGTACCTTATCAATACAGTTAATAATCAAATATTAGATGAATAAAATGGAGTATCTGATAACAACTAACATCAATTCATTTTGTCCAGTAGAGCCAGGAGAATCTAAATTTGGTGCCCGACAATCATGGGAGTTTCTTGGTCAAGAATTTTTATGAGAGGGTGTGTGGTTGAGGGGACAAATCAGATTAGAACCCCTCCTCCAGACCAAGCATTTTGTTGCAGTGTTTATTTGGAAAAGATTCTTACAGTTGGTCACTTGAGAAGCCGACAACTTGGATGGGCGAATGTCTGCATTTTATGCCTACAGGATGGTTAAAACATTCACACTCATTCACTCATTGCCCTTTTGCAAGATATGTATAGTGGATAGTTTTAGGCTTTAGCCTCTTTGGAGCAGTTTCAGTAATGCCAATAACATTGTGGATCTAAGGAAGCTTGAAGGTTTCCTGTGGAGACCCATCAAGGAAGTTTGCTGTGGAATATGTCATTTGAGTTATAGTTTGACCCAAAAGTAGCAATCATATTCATACGTGTCATAATAAGTTGAAGAGAACCAACAGCGGTTGCCAATAAAGCTAAGGGTTAGATGATCATGTATGCAAGTTTCAGGAAGGAATTGGAAGGATCACAAACTTTAGAGCGATGGAGAGAAGTTGGTTCAATTGTTTTCACATGAATGGCTCAAAGACCCGGAGAGAGAGAGAGAGAGAGAGAGAGAGAGAGAGAGAGAGTGAGTTTTGTTTCTGTTCTTAAATGATTTCATTGGGAGGATGACAAAAATTACAAAATTTGGAAATGGAAACATTCAGAATAGTTCGCCTAAGAGACTTCTCACAAGGCCCTTTGTCAAATTTGACTTCTCCCTAATGGTTCAGAATGAGATGGCTCATTAACAAGTGGAGGCTTTCATCAGATGCTTATTGGATGGTGATGGCACATAAAATCTTTATGGTTAATCATTTTTATAGTGGGAAAACTTTATTCCAAATATGCGCACCATGTGCAAAGACGCCAAGGTATCGTGCATCCATTTATTCACTGTAGGATGGTGATGCCTGCTTTTGAGTCACTTTATTCAGCATTTCCTGGGTCTTAAAAAAGATCCCTCAGATTTGATTCAAGATAGGGCCACGGACCATGCCAAATGCAAGGAAAAGCTCTTTTGAGTATTCTACCAAGGCAATTATTTGGTCAATTTGGAGGGAAAAAATAAAAGATTTTCAATAAAGCCAGGACAAAAGAGTTAAATGAACTTGTCGTGACAAAGGAAGCAAGCAGAAAGACTTTAAGAGGTTGAGAGCTAGCAACACTGAGAAATTGAAAAATAGATATAACTGAAAGAGAAGAACAAAGACATACGGTCCAAGCCACCTCTCAGTTTTTGGAGTTTAAGGCTTCAAAAGGAACTCTAGGTTCAGCAGGAACAGGAGTAATGTAGCATAATCTAGAATTGTTAGACTTTCCTTTCCCTGACCAATTAAAAAGAAGGATTCAACCAAGTTATAAGCTTCAATAAAAGGGGAAGATTGAAGGTGTTGCAATTAATTTTATGAGTCATTATCATAGAGGTTAATTCTCAAAATACACCAAGGCACCAACAAGTTGCTATAGAGGTTACATATTTAATAGGATAAAGTGCCTTTTTTCACCATTCAGAAGTCAGGTTTGTCAAAGTGGAAAGAGATGCAAATCATCATCGTCATCGTCAGTCTTGTGACTCTTGTCCATCAAGCTGGGGTCATTGTAAAGAGAGAAATGCAACAGTTAGCTAATGTATTAGCAAAAAAAGTTCATATAGATTATTTAAGGCGGGCTGAAGTCTCTTGATTTCAACATTATCCATTTCAGTTTTTGTTGTCTTACCATTCAGAAAAGGAATTAAAAGACATTTCAGTTTTTAAGTGTATATTCTTTAGATGCACTGCAGCATCTTAATGACTGATAAAATAGGGGGAAACATTTTTCAAAGGGTATTCTGACACTTCTATTTTTACAGTTCTTCTGATCTAAAGAACCTTGTTGGCAATAAAGGAGAAGAAGATGAAGAAGAAAGACTATATATTTAATTTTTCAATGTTTCATGGCGAAGTTTAGGCATAATAAATCAGTATAACATCAGATAGAAACATTAAGAATTGCTGTCTAGTCAATCAGAAGAAATAATATATTTTCTTCGTTGCCTATCAAAAAAAAAAGAGAATTGAAAATACATACATTCATACATTGCACCCAACTTCAAATGTGATCTCATGGGCACACATCTTTCTAAGAGTAAAAATTAAACAAGCAATTGGAATATATATAATTCCAAAGAAAATCAAGATATGAACCATAGTAATTTTTCACAAAACAAGTAAGTCTATGCCTTAATATCTGTCACAAAGTTTTTATTTTATCCATCCAGATTTCAAGGTACAAAAATTATAAACACCACAAAATTTACTTCCCAAATGTAATAAAAAATGGCTCACCAGCTCTTGATGCCCAATGCTAGTGTCTAGCTTGGATACTATAACATAAGATTTAAACCAGTCAAAAACCACAAAGTCATCTTCATTCTTTGGTTTCATCCTTTTAACAGCAAACTCCATCTGTACAAATTAACCAAATAAGAATTTGTAATGAACTACCAATTACTCAAAAATACACCGTGTCTATCATTTACAAATACATCTCATAGGGAAAAGTAAACATTTTTTTAATGGTAAAGAGGTAAGTACACATCATTTTCCTATTTTTTTCTTTTGTAAGGGTTGGGTCCCAGTGGCCAGCATAATTAAGTGGGAAGCTCTAACATAAGCTCAATCCTGGGCATCCCAATGGAAGAACAATGTCTCCACAAGCTCACCCAGAAGAGGTCATCATGACATTTTTCATAATTAAAAAAAAAAAAATCATGAAGGTTAAATCCAACAACTGAGAAACATTTGAAAAATGGATTCAAAACTTAGATGGCAAAACTCTTGAAAAATGCAAGTGTGTGTGGGTTTCGTGCATGCGCCCGGGGGAATAGTCCTATTGGGTTATATACCACGAGAAAACCATCGTCATAAATATATATATATATATAGAGAGAGAGAGAGAACTTCAGAGCATGCCACTTGAACCAAGAAGAAAAAGGATAAACCAACCTGCTTCAAATAGTCGTCCATGAACATTATAGCATGATCATCCTGGCCACTATTTAGCTTAAACAAGCGCAGAACTTTTTCCTCCTTCAAAGACTGCAGAAGAAAATTATCAAGAAGCATGCTCATTACATGCGCATCTGAACCAAATTGTTCCAGCTTGCAATGCATTTTTGTTCTTTCCTCTATTTAATCATTAAAATGTCTGGAGATAATTAAAACACATTATACTTATTCTATCCATATGGATGTAAGAGAGAGTGCTAGGAAAGGATTCATCACGACATCACCGAAATAAAGCTCTAGGCACAAAATTCTTAGAAAGTTTTATAGGAAGACACTTTATCTCCAGTGCAGTTGCCAACCAGTCATCAACTTCAAGAAGGAGATGGAGCGATATTCCATGCCACGTCAAATGATTTTTAATTCCCATCCTATCGATTCTTAGATTAGAGAGAGAGAGAGAGAGAGAGAGAGAGAGAGAGAGAGAGAGAACTCAAATATTGTCTTGAAAGATTGCAGTTGGCATTTTGCCCAGAGAAATCCCTGGTTCAGAACAGGCCAAAATTGCATAAATTTGACAAAGGCAAGGATTTTTCCTTTTATCTAAGTTGGTTTTTTACAAATATTCCCTCCATTAGGGATGATTGTGTATTTTTTTGGTCTTTTCCATTCGAGGTAAGGACTTTTAGACTGGAACCGATTCCCTTCGTTTGAACGCTTCTTTCTTCTACTTCTTTATTTGGGCCTTGGCTCTGCAAAAGGTCAAGAGTTTCTTCTACCTCTTCCTCCTCTTGCTCATGGTTCAAAATCACGGTATGAGTCACGGTATCGGCTGGCCACAAAAACCGATACGGTATCGGTATCGGTCACGGTTCGGGGCGGTTGTCGTAATGTTAATCTTTTTTAGTCCAAAAAAAAGAAACTTAAAAGAAATATTCAAAAAATCCAGAATATTACAAAATGTTGGAAACAATGTTTTTATCCATTAGTAACAACTATAAATCAAATTATTGGTCCCCCTAAGTCACTACATCTTGTATCATTGTTTTACCCGAAATTGTATAATTTTTGTTTTACTCCTTGCTTATTAATGCTATTTAGGGCTTGTTTGTTTCATGTAATTGAATACATGGTAATTGTAAGACTTTGCTTATACCTAAAAATTATAAAAATTGAAGAGCCAAATATGAATTTGAATATGGAAAATGAATAAGGGGGAGGTGAGAAATGAATGCACAGCCACCACCTAGTAATCCAAATCCTAGAAAACCGAGGGTTGCATTTGCACCAACAAAGGTGCCTTATATCCTACATCTGTCACGTCAAAGTTCAAATCCTTCACCTCTCACCTTAATAATAATTCATTAGAGCTCATTTGACAATGAATTCTTATGTACTCAATTCCTATGTATTCTATGAAAATGAACAGTAAAATCAGATTAGATCATTTTCAAATAGTTTAGGGAAAAACATTATGGAAAATCTTGACCATGAGAATGTATTTAAGGTGGCCTGTGTCGAAAAGTGGTTATTAAAATTTTTTGATGGCTTGAGAAGGTGTTGGAAGTGTTAAAAAGGACGAGGAGCTGCTGGTGTTTGGAGGAAATGGATTAAAATGGGGAAGAAGATGAGGACAAGGGGAAAAAAGGGTTTTATGAAATTTCTCGGCCGATACATCGGCTCATACCGATAATTTCAAATTATCGGTCGTATCAGAAAATAAATTGGGGATAAATTGGCGATACGGTATTGATACCGATAATATCCAAATTATCAGTCCGATATCGGCCAGTTTTTTCAACCATGCTCCTGCTCCTTTCTTTCTTCCTTTTTCTTCTTTCATCATGGCAGCGATTGGGATTCATTTATTTTGAATGTAGATATAGTATATTACATTGTTGATTTAGTAAAATGAATTAAACAAATACTTTATGTCCTATTTTCACTTTTTAATATTATTCGTATTATTTCTACATGTATATATATTTAATATTTTTCATTTGTTTCCGAAATGTAACTCTCAAATGAAACACCGAAACAGCCAAAACATTTCAGTTTGGAGCCAAGCCAAAATAGGGTCCGAAACAAAATATAAAACAATGATATCCAACCTGAATGGATGTTGCTTCTCTTGCCTACCTGAACCTATTTTAGGAAAGCATATTTTATAAACCATGGCCTTCTCAAATCTAGTTTCAAAAGCTTATCTAATCATAAACCAACTTCCAGCTACAGATGCATGTAAAATAGATCAGAAGTACATCTGCACTATTCCTGAAATTTCAACTTCACATTGCTAGCTAAAGTCCAGACAGTAAGTACCAGGAAAGACAAAGAATACGCTTACATTTTCATGAGAACAAAGGCACCATAGTCTTGAAGTCCACTGTGTTCCACAGCCACTATTTACACTTGTCTTTTTATCGGTGCAGCTATTTAAACCATGACTAATCAAAACAATAATGCAATGATGAATTTCTAGTCATCTTTAAATTTTTCATCCTCAAATCCCAACCAGGTCAATCACGGTCAGTGATGAACAGGTTCAAAATTAAACGCACAAAATAGTCAAATAAAGCAGCCTTGGGGTATCCAGGCTTAATTTTCCATAGTCATATGATATGCTCACTGAAGTTCTCTGACTCAAACCTTTTTCTTCTGACCCATATATATAGAATAAAGCTTTGCTGGTTATGATGGTGATAGTGAGTTCGTTTTTTACTTTTTTTTTTTTATATTCGTTATCAGTGATCTAAACTTGAAGACCAACCAAACCAATTCAACTTCATTGGCATCCAAATCTACTGGCAAGTTATAAAGCATCAAAGGATTCAATCATCAAATACTTCAAAAAGTAAATTGCACAAAATCATACTTCCAATTCTCTGTCCACTTGTGTCCGGTCGCTGACACTGCTGTATAGCTGTGAACGCAGAACAAAGGGCTGAATTGTGACCTGAAACAGGCCCGAGCATGTGTCATCCATAATCCATAACATGGATAAAGCCACAATTAATTGGGTAAATTAAATTAATTGTTGAAGACAGTGAATTAGATGTCATGCAATAGTTCAAAAGGAATATCTACAGGAAGATGTATATTTTAGGTAATGTGACAACAAATCTAAGTGATATTTACCACTAGATTGAAAGTAATCTTCCTTATTATATCCATAAAAGAAAATAAGCATTCAATTCAATTCCAAGCACAAGAAAAAAAAATGTCTATCAATTTTGAGACTACATGCATCCAGATAGATATAACCATTCAGACAGAAAAAAAAAAAAAAAAATGCAGACAGATATGATGGTGCACATGAGTGTGCCTTCTTATTTGTACTTCACACATGCATGAGCTCGTAAAAACTTGGACCACATGAGACATCACTACCATATGCAAGAATGGTGGGAAACAGTGCAGTTATGCAAGTGAAACACATACCATGCATGTGTTATTACTTATTAGAGGTACATGTGTTCAAGAGCATATATGTGTGTCCCATAGTGTTTGTTGACCACTTCCATGTGTGTGAAAAGTGTACTCATTGGAATTCAGAACACAAAAGTTGGCTATAAGAATATCGAACAAACCTTTTCGATCCGAGGAAACTGAGCACACATTATTCGAAGAGCTATCAAAGTATCGCTAAATGTAAGGTTGTTCTCTACATTGAGGGGGGGAAAAATGCATTAGTTAATCATTCAACATAAAATACTTCCAAAGACCAAAATGCAAATTCAGAATTTTCCCCAAAACATTATTGTCAGTTGCCCTTAAGTATCAAAGTTTCACATCTTGCTCTATCAAAAGATGACCTCAACAACTTATCAAGCAATTACAAAGAGATCTGTTTTGTAAAGGAAGAATATAATGCTTGACTGCAAGAAACCATGGCTGTCAATTGACTCAATTCCACCAAGTTTGTAAAACATCACTCCAATTTCAATGAAGTAATAGTCATAACGTATACATTGGGAGCTGAATCGATACAAATGTCTTTGAACAAGTAAAAGTGGGTCCAAATCTAACCACCCAAGTCATCCACATGAAAAAAAAAAAAAAAACCCATTCAGACATGAGTTTAGAATCATACCTCTAGATACAAATCAACTACACAAAATTCATATATACAATCATTCATTCATACATACATACCTAAAATTATGCAAAAAAACACGTAAATTCTTGCAGAGATGCATGAATGTGTGTTGTTTGGGAGAAAACCCAACATTTGGGTTAATAGTACAAGAAAAAAAACCAACTTTGATCCATATAGATGCTGAGATATTGAGATTAGAAACCAGATGCATATGAAATTGGGAATCAAGGAGGGTGGAGAGGGGAAAGATTAGTAACCTAATGATGGGGTTTCATCTGTTTGATGATTTCCCGCCTCGAGATCTTCGTCTCGTTCCCGCTTTTTGCCGATGGATTGAGAAATCTTCTCCATTGCGAAGACCGCGCGCGCACAAGGGAAGGGCGAGAAGACTTTGAGAACGGGAAGGGTTGGTGTGGTGCGTATAAATAACCTCTCATGTTGTGGGACCGGACAAAAACATGACGAGATCAACGGACCTGATAATGAGATTGATTTTTGGTGGGCCTGCATACATTCAAGTGATCTATCATAGTGGGGGCCACTATGGGTTACCAATGTCTACTACTCTCACGAAGTAACCAGCAAGTATTGTGATTTGGAAACTGTACTATGGAAGTGAAGCTTGTCCAGACATGAAAAGCTTTTAAGTTTATTTTAAAGCTTGTGGCAATCTAAGTCTTCTGCTAAAGTGTTGTTGAAATGATTTTTGTGTTGATGATAAAAAAATAATAATAAATGTTTTGAAATTAATAGTCACAATGAATTTTTGGAGTTGATGTGAACTTTGGATTGTTATTGTCTTGGAATATGAAGACTAGCCATCTTCCTCATCCTAAATTAAATATTTTCTTTTACAAGTTCCAATCATGTTTAATCATTATATTTCATGTTTTCACAAGCACTAAAAGTTAGGTTTCTAACCAATGAGTGGCAGTTTAATTCGCAAAGGACTTTGCGCCTCAAGAAGCAGATAGGTCATGTGTTCAACACCGACCTTTATTGGCTACCTCTTATAGTTTTATCCGATGCATGTAGATATGGGGTCTACATGTTTCCCTAGGGTTTAGTTCTCAGCTGTCCAAAATCGAGTATCCATTGGGCTCAGGGCCAAAGGCTTCTAATGCAAGCGCTAAGGTTAGGGCTTACGGTGGAAGTACTAAAAGCACAATGGATGCTGAAGCACGTGTCCGAAGACACAATCAATCTCCAAAGAGACAATAAACGAGTACTCACCTCAATGAGAAAACTCAATTTCATTAATCAACTCTGAATAATGCTTTACTACAATGCCATATAAATAAGAAAGATAACTTAAGCCCTAAGAAACATAATTAAACTAAGAAACTAAATAAATTGGATATCTAATTCTAAATAGAATTCTTCAAATAAAATCAGAAATTAATGACATATAATTAGTTAATAAAATATTCTAAATCTAAGTGGGCCCTACACATGTGGCCATGAGGTCTACGTTGCATCAGCTTCTTAGTTGGATGGGGCGAGAGATACCTTGGGTTATTAAAAAAAAAAAGGGTTAAGATTCTATTTAAAAATTATGTTTTTCACTATTTGTTATTTTTTCTTCAACAAGTCTAGTGGAAAAGGAAACTTATTGTGGACTACATGTATGCACATTGATGTGATCTATTGCTTCATTTCCTCATATTGTGAACAACATCATCATCACAGGAGCCTGGTTTCAATTAACTTTATTGTTCGGTTTGAACTTTATTGCTCCATGTAAATACTTACACCCACCCACACTCACCCAAGTCCCTCATCCAGGAAATGTTTCCTCATGATACATGTTACTTATCAACAAAAAAGAAAGCTCTTGTTAGTGGCTTGTCTTGTCCATAGTACTAAAGCATATGATCTTATGTGCAGGTGGAGCGGAAAGGTTAATTGTTGATGCAGCAACTGCACTTGCATCGCATGGGCACAACGTTCATGTCTTCACTGCAGGAAAGTTGCAAACTTTTTTCACTACACCATTGTGGGGCCCACCCCAAAATATTATATAATAATATATTATTATTAGAAATTGCAAACTTTTTCACTACACTATTGTGGGGCCCAGCCCCAAACAGTATAATATAATATAATGCTATATTATCTAATAAGAAATTATAAACTTTTTCACTACACCATTGTGGGGCCTACCCCCAAATATTATAATATAATATAACAATATATTATTTTGAGAAATTGCAAACTTTTTCACTACACCATTGTGGGGCCCACCCACAAATATCTACTATCTACTATCTTCTATCTACTATCTATCTACTACTATTATAAAAGAGGGAAAGTTGCAAACTTTTTTTACTACACCATTGTGGGGCTCACCCCCAAATATTATAATGCAAACTTTTTCACTACACAATTGTGGGGCCTACCCCTAAATAATATAATATAATATAATAACATATTATTATGAGAAATTGTAAACTTTTTCACTACACCATTGTGGGGCCCACCCCCAAATATTATCATATAATATAATAATATATTATTTTGAGAAATTTCAAACTTTTTCACTACACCTTTGTGGGGCCCACCCCAAAATAATATAATGCAAACTTTTTCACTACACCATTGTGTGGCCCACCTCCAAAAATCTACTATCTACTACTATTATAAAAGATGGAAAGTTGGAAACTGTTTTTTCATTACACCATTGTGGGGCTCACCCCCAAATATTATAATATAATATAATATAATAAGATATTATTATGAGAAATTGCAAACTTTTTCATTACACTTTTGTGGGGCCCAACCCCAAATATTATAATATAAACTTTTTCACTACACCATTGTAGGGCCCACCCCCAAATAGTATAAAATAATATAATAATATATTATATGAGAAACTATAAACTTTTTCACTACACTTTTGTGGGGCCCACCCCCAAATATTATAATCTATCCACAATTTTATCTTATCTTATCTTATATCTTATATATATATATATATATATACTATTATAAAAGAGGAGAAATTATATACTTTTTCAGTACACATTTGTGGGGCCTACCCCCAAAATTTTATTATATAATATAATATAATAATATATAATATAATAATAATAATAATATAAAATCTATATATATATATACCCTTATTATAAAAGAGAATAGAAGTTGCATACTTTTTCACTACACCTTTGTGGGCCCCCAAAGTAATATAATATAATATAATATAATATAATAATATATTATTATATTATAATAATAATCATAAAATATCTATGCCTTTATTATAAAAGAGAAAAATGTGTTATGCTTTTTCTCTACACATCTGTGGGCCCCACTTAGTATTATGATATTATATATATAAAATAAAAGAGAACTACACATATGTGGGCCCCAATAAAAGAGAAGAACTTGTCATGCTTTTTCTTTATACATTTGTGGGCCTCACTTAGTATTATTATATTATATTATATATATATATATAAAGTAAAAGAAAACTATACGTCTGTGGGCCCCACTTAGTAAAAGAACTTGTCATGCTTTTTCTCTATATCTATACATCTGCGGGCCACAGTTAGTATTATTATATTATATATAAAATACAAGAGAACTACACATCTGTGGGCCCCACTTCGTAGAAGAACTTGTTAAGCTTTTTTTCTACATCTACGCATCTATAGGCCCCACTTAGTATTATTATGTTATATATAAAATAAAAGGGAACTACATATTTGTGGGCCCCACTTAGTAGAAGAACTTGTCATGCTTTTTACTCTACACATTTGTGGGCCCCACTTAGTATTATTATATTTCGATAAAATGCTTAGCTTAAATGATGATGAAAATGGTTGTGTTTGAAGAATTTGTTCATTCGCTGCAAAAACTCAAATGAGAAATTTCAGTTGAGATTTTCATGTGTAGAAAATTTCAACTTCGATTACAATGCCTGTAAAGACACGATTTGCTTGTCAGAGGAAGAGATGAGAATGCCAAAGATTGCTTGGAATCATTGTGATTTGTTGTTGATTCGTTTAAAGCTATGAGTTGGGTACTGTTTTGGTTGATAGTATTTTATTTCATTGAATTTGGTATGTATTTGGCGCTAGGTTTTAGATAAATTTTAATGGAAAATAGGCAAGACTATCAATCTATGTTGAAATTGGTGAGTGTTTTGCCTAATCGTATGGCCAGAAAATGTTGGTTTTCAACTTTTTTTTTTAATTAATTTCCTTCCATATATCTTATTATTCAATCTTTTTCTTACTTTTTTCTATTGAAGCTTTTACTAAATTTCATAAGAACAATGAGTGATTGTAAATTACTTAATTTGTTACATGGTCATTCTCCATTGGGATAGTTAATATTGAGTTTTTCAATGACTTATTTTTTCAGATTATCATACTAAAAGAGTATATTCCTTACACGTGCATTGCACGTGCAGGGCTCCACTAGTACTATATATATGTTATGAAAGAGGATTTTATGGATGGAGATGGTGAAGTAGACAACTTTCTTCGCATAACTTCCTTTTTGTTTTCTTCTTTTAACTATCATAATATTTGGAAGTTAACGTGGATTGACATCATGTTTATGCTTTCTATAAGATATTGTCTATGATCTATGAGACAACTTGACACTTCATTCAGTAAAAGATTACATGTTCGGCTAGTGCATTCATGTGCATGACTGTATTTCACATGTGGTGCTCATGGAAGTCCTACTTTTATTCTCCAGGTCATTTTCTAGTTACAGTATATATATGGTGCTTTCCTGCTAAGACATATTTTCTACCGTTTCCATGCTGTATGCAGATGCATTTTTGTGGCTATTTGCGTGCTGCTCTGGTGGCCCACGTTCGACATTATATTGGCAGACCAGCTGGTCTCTGTTATCATTCCCTTGCTGAAAATGTGACATTCCGGAGTCTCACATCGACTATACAGAGAAAAGTGAATGGAATTATATATAGAGCTTATACCCTTATCTTGCATGAGGTCTTTTGATGGATTGAGGCCCATCAGAAACAAAACCATGAAGCCCGTAGGCCAAAGCAAACAATATCATGCATGGGTATCGGGTAGGAGTGTTACAAATAGTACCAGAGCCGACTCTTGACTAGTTCGAGTATGGGTTCCCGCCCACCCCTATCCGTGGGCAGGTTAAGAAGGCTGGTAGGCTACTACATGAGGACGTGTAGCCCTAAGGGGGGTGGGGCGTCCCACGTCGTCTATAGGGAGGAAGGTAATTCTATATCCTGCTGTGTACTCTATGTAAGGGGCAAGGGCTTTACGCGTTGCTTATAATTCTTATACAGCTTTTGTCTTGGCAGATATTGTTTTATTGCCATTTTCCAAACTTGTTACTGGCACAACACACCACTACACTTAGAAGGATTTACCACACACCAACTGATTTTACTAAGGAAAAAACTAGTGGTCTGGGTTCATCTGAATTCTTTTTATATGATTGTTGTTCTCTACTTGTATCTTTCTCTTTCTAGGGAATGTCTTTGTGTCTAATGCTCTGTATTTTATTATTCAATAATACACTTATTGGAAAATTTTTATTGGATGACTATTGAATCGGCAGGTATGGCAGATTTGGTTCCTATTAACAGTAGATTTACTGCCACCACTTTTGCTGCGACATTCAAGCACCTCAATGCACAAGGAGTACAACCAACTGCTCTTTATCCAGTCAATGTAGAACAGTTTGAAGGACCTTCTGCTTACAAGTAAATGGCATTCTTTTATTCCATTGGCATCATTTGTGGCTGATTATGGGTTACAATATCAAAACAAATTCGAATGTAATGCATTTAATTTTCTCCTTTTTATTAGGGTAAATTTTTTAAAATTTTTGTACTGCTCAGGTTGAACTTTCTCTCAATCAATCGCTTTGAAAGAAAAAAGAATATTGGCTTGGCAATATCTGCATTTGCAATGCTTCATGCCTTCGAAGGGAACATTCCTCAGGGTCAAAATTTGGCTACGGTGACATTAACTATTGCAGTTAATTGAAATTGGTTGAGATCATTGTTCTACTCACTATGTTTATATATATATATATATATCATTTTTCATTCTTGTGGGTAATATAGTAGTTTGTTTTATTACCTATAGTAGTGATGCATGCCAGATAACAGGTCAGCCAATCCATTGGGCCCAGTCCATAGGCTCAAGGGGACTTCCCTTTATTTAGGAGTTTGATTTGTTTATGATTATTATTATTGAGTTTCCTATTTTACTTTTGGCATTAGTCTGATATTAGAAAATATTGTTACTTACGGATCAAGCCAACTCCTCTATATAAGGATGTTAGGTCTCATCGTATTTAGAGTGCTTATTATCAATTAAAGTTTTAAGTTACGGGAGTTTTCTCTTCAATTATAGTGTTTTCCCCTCTCGTGAGGATACCCTAGTGGCTGAATCCATGTTTGAATTCGTTTAATCCCTTGAGAGATTGATCTATTGCTCAATCGCAGATCCAAACTGCGTCAAGTAGTAAGAGTAAATTGATGACAGTCCAATTTAGAAAGCAGAGATGAATGGTTTAAAATTATGTGCCTTAATTAGCAGTTTTACTAAAGACTAGTGAAATTGTTCTTTAACCATAGAGGCTCTCCACATTTTACCCAAGAAGCATAGTGACTGGTGAAAATATGTATGTATATTCAAGTGAAATTTTGGAATTTTTTTCATATCCATTGATAATGTAAAATGCAGACTAAGAAGCAAGTAGCTTTAGTCTTGTACAGCCAGCAGTCTACACTGCGTACTAGCTAAATAGGATATATATATGGGAGATGCTCCTATGAGAGATATTCTCACCTTACTATAAGAGATAAGGTGAAGCCCTCACTTCCATATCCAATGCCAACAACTTAAATGTGAGGGCCCCCACCTCTATTCTCATAGCAAGGTGAGAGATACTCTCACAGGAGCACCGCTATATGGTGCTCCTGTGAGAGTAACTCTCACCTTAAATGAGAGATTGTGTGGGGCCCTCACATCCATATCCAATGCCAACAACTTAAATGTGAGGGCCCCCACTCATATTTCTAATATTAGGTGAGAGATATCTCTCATAGGAGCATCTCCCTATGTATATATATAAATATAAGGACATGCAGGGGCGGACCCACATTATGATCTGGGGCGGTCGCCCCAAATCAAATCTAGTAATCTGCATAGAGTTGAAATAGGCTCTGACCCATGCACTACATGTATGTGATTAGTCGCCCCATGTACATGGGAAGATTGCTCCACGTGTCCCTCCACTGGCGTAAAGGAAAAAAACACTGCTGGTGCTCAAATCCACTGCCTTGAGATCATGGGTTTGGTGAGGGAGTGCAACATAGACTTATAATGTTATGTGAGTGTGTGGAGTAGAGAGCATCTAAAGATATAATGATAATACATGAGTATCTTATGGTGTGACTTGTTTGATCTGTAGTGTGACATGTGCTTTGTAATGCAATGTTTATGGCTGATGCCCTTTGTATAAATATGACTAAAGGATATATTTTATAAAAATTATTGTGAGTTGTGTTGTGCAAAGTCTGACTCCATCTTAGTTTTCCTATACTTCTCATGTATGTAGTTTGAAAAGATCATCTTTGTTGATCGAGCTTTTGCAACTATCGCCAACTTTCATCGCATTCCCTATTTGCCCCACCCAAATGAAGATTCTGGGTCTGCCAGTGGGGACATGCTCCTGTGAGAGATATCTCTCACCTTATTTATGAGAGATAGGAGTAGAGGGTTCTCACCTTATCTCCATATATATATATATATATATATATGTAAGGCAATGTGTCAACTAATTAAGGAAGGATAAAATTAGAAATGAGTGTTTTCGAGAGAATTTAGGTGAAGCATCAATAGGTGATAAAATTAGAAAAAACCCATACGAAGCACATTGAGATGGTTTGGGACAGGGCTTTGATGATGATGATGATGAGTATTAACTAATTACTTGTAGCATTTTTTTTTAATTATTTTGATTTTCAACATTGCATATAGTTTTTCAAAGAAAAGGGTTTTATATATATCTGCTTTTATTTATAGATGATATTACTTGTAAATGCCCTCATGTATGAGCATTGGCATGCTTACTTTTTGTAATATTTGCATTATTGATGCAGTTAATAAACGCGAGTAGGGAGGAAATGTGAAACAAGTAATAGGAAATATGACAAGTACTATTATTCTACGATGGACTGCATGGATCAACCTAAAGCTTAGAAGGGTCTCATCACAGAACTAATCTCATAAAAATAGGAATGCTACAGTTTATTTCCTTGTGTTCTTGTATAAGTGAAATCAGATGAAATCGAGGTGAACATTTGGTCCCTTCCATCAGTCCTCTCAAACATCCTAACCTATAATCATTGACCACTTAATGCCCAATTCTATCCACCACTTTTCACTACATCTGTGAGTTTTATAATAATTCCAGTTCTTGTAGGAATAGTATGATCTTGGAGACCTTCAAAAGATAACTTATAAACCTTTCAAGTAGCACCTATTTAATTTAATTTTAACATCAATTGGTATATCAATGCCATTGCCGTAATCTCGGATGATGGAAATAGGTTGTTATCATGAGAACTGTGTAGGGTGCGTGCGTTTTGTAGATATATGTATGTAGGACCATTACAATAGCATCATTATCTTGTATCCCTCCTCTAAGTTTCCGTGATATCACATCAATTATGGCAGGATTTCTCTACTAGGGTTGTAGATAGCTATCCAATATCAAATCATCTTTCAAATGGTTTTGAAAATATTGCATAATTTGATTTACATCCATTATCCAAGGTCTTCCTACCCGTTCTAATATGAACATGGTTGATTTGTCGTCTAGTGTTTACGTTTGATGGAAGATGAAATTCAGTTTGTTTCCTTACTTCAAAGTTGATACCTTGTTGTATATTTGATATTTGATGCAAGTTTGTAATGACACGCATTTTTGTGGCTTAGGTGGCTTTGATGAACGTCTCAAGGAAAATGTTGAGTACCTACAGGAGCTTCAAAGCTTAATTGGTAGAGAGGGAAGGAGTGTCTGATCAAGTTAAGTTTGTCACATCCTGTTCGACGGAAGAAAGAAATGTTGGTTAGTGGTGCAAAACTCTAGGATTATAGTAGCTTGACTATTTCAAATGTTTCTATTTTGTTGTTAGAGAAATTAGGAATCAGTTTGTGATGTGACATGCAGATAAAGCCCATGTTCTAAGCTAATTGTTGCTTTTGTAAATGCCTATTTATAGGCATCCAGTTGTTTGTAGTCAGATAGAGAGCATTGAGTAATAAAATTCTTAGATTTCTTTTTTATGTACTCTGTTTTCCCACTAACATTTCATTATTTCATTAGAGAAGTCATAGTAAATGGAATAATCGAGTTGAAGCATTGCTCTACAATTGATCAAGTTGCAGACGGATTTACTAAAGCACTCTCAACAGAAAAGTTTTTTTCTTTTAGAAATTTACTTGGTGTAACTAGTTTTGCATCAAGGGGGAGTGTTGGTTAGTGGTGCAAAACTTTAGAATTATGGTAGCTTGACTATTTTAAATGTTTCTGTTTTGTTGTTAGAGAAATTAAGAATCAGTTTGTGATGTGGCATGCAGATAAGGCCCACGTTCCAAGCTGACTGTTGCTTTTGTAAATGCCTATTTTTAAGCATCCAGTTGTTTGTAGTCAGATAGAGAGCATTGAATAATAAAAATCTCAGATTTTTAGTTTTTGTGTACTCTGTTTTCCCACTAATAAGAAATGCATTACTCTCTGAATGCATCTGTGTTCTTTATACGCCAAAGGTAATGAATGCATAGCAAAGGCTGAACCCAAGTGAATGATTTGTTCAACTGAAAAGGAATTCATTCTATGTTTTGTCTCTATCTGGCTTGTCACCCTTTTATGGAGGGTTATTCCCCTAGTAGAATCTCTGCCCCACAACAGGGAAATGAGCCAAACACTAAACACAGCCTTGTTTATTACATGTAGTCGTGTTTGGTGGTTTACTGTGCCACTGAGTGAGTTCATATCATAGGTGGGAACAAATGGAACTACCTGTATTTGTTTGGGAACTCACATCACATCTGTGGTTCCTGAATTCAGCCACCATCCTTTCTCTTATATTGCATTTCGTCTGTAGTGCGGAGTAAATTTGGCTTATTGGACTTCATTTATGCAGTTGAACACTTCGGCATTGTTCCCTTGGAAGCATGGCAGCTTAGAAGTCTGTAATCGCATGTAATAGCGGGGGCCCGGTAGAGACAGTTAGACATGATGTCACGGGGTTCCTTTGTGATCCTACTCCCCCTGAATTTTCACAAGTTATGTTTAAACTCATAAGTGATCCACAATTAATGGAAAGGATAGGAAAAGAGGCACGACAGCATGTCTGTCAGTCATATTCTACCAAAATGTCTGGCCAACAGTTAAATCAAGATGTCATGGACGTTTTTCAAAGTAGACATGAATGAAAAGATGGTAACAATGCAAAAAAAATATGGAAAGAGTACAGCTTGAAATATGGATGGCATGAGAGTGATTTCAGCTGGCATTGCTTTTAGATATATTACTTAATGCTTGCAAACTATTATTATCACCATTAACATTGCCTTAACCTATCTATTTGGGGTTGTTTTAATCTGTCAGTTTCCTATATATCTTCAGATTGGAGATTGTTTCTCTCTTTTGGGGTTGTTTACTGAATTCTTGGGAATGAGGTTGGTGGCTTGGTACTGGAGCCCTAAAGTGAAGGGTTGAAGGGCCGAAGGTGGAGATAAAAAATGAAATATCATATTCTTATCAGATGCTTAGTGCATGCTTGAAAAGCTTTTACAATTGATCAGATGATTTGCTAAATGAATTTTGCCTTAGCAGTTTGTGGGGACGATAAAGTAATTCCTGAACCCAACAATTTATACATTTCTAATCCATACATTCCTAAGGTAAGGTTTATAAGCAAAAAATATCAGACAGGATTATTAAAGACATCTGTCTCCAACATTTTCCATGGACCATTTCTTTCACCCTACCATTTGCTTTTGGGCCACTGGTTTAAATGTTATGACCTCTTAGAGTTTAGAGAGAGAGGGAGAGGGAGAGGTGCACTTCTGCAGTGGTGGTTGCCACACAATAAAACAGCAGTCACTCTATTATAACATTGAAACCAATCACAATTTGCAGTGCATCCAGGCACAGGTTTAAACAATGCTTAAAATTAGCAAATTCTCAACAAAGTTTCCACATTTTTATACATCAAAAGAATGTATTACAACAGCAATGGCACAATTTTGTTAATTTCTATGGCTCAATAGAAGTTAATTAATCTTAGTTAATTAAGCCTCTTGATTGCCCAACTTGTACTGTGATTAGAAGTAGGCCAGTTATAGGTCTACTGTGATTAAGAAGTAGTGTTTGTGTGTAACAGGATTTTGGGACTGATATTATAAATATAGATTAAGAGTCTCCAGGATGTACACTTCTTCTGATTGCATAGTAAATTCTCCTATATTCCCGTGGACGTAGGCCAAAAGCTGAATCACGTAAATATCTGTGTTCTCTTGTGCGTGATTGATCTCTTCTCGTAGGTTCTAGATCACAACACATTGTTATCAACAAGATGACCTGATCTCCATTTACAGCTGAAGATAGAGAGGTTAGTCATGCAACAAGGTGATGAGCGGTTGTCATGCTGCAACTGGCCAGCATCAAAAGCCAACCTCTTTTTGATGTATAAAACGAGTATCACTCTTCCCTTGAATGCTTACATGCCTTCCAAGTACTTGGCTGATGCTTTCCCTATAGCAGCATTGATCGAATGCCTATGCAGAAGCTGAAATTTATTTTGCCATGACAAAAGTTATTCCACAAGCCCAATTATTCAATTTTATGTGTGTTTGGGTGTGAATGTTATCTGTGGTTGTGTCTTCAAGCTCATACACATTAGCTTGAAGGGGACTATTGGCAAAGATCATCATATCACAGTTGATTGTGGTGTTAACCATTCCTACTTCTGTAACCAATTATGTTTTGTAGTTTTTCATGAACATAGTTTTTGATGATTCTGTTATTCAGTTGTAAAAGTTCTTAATGAATCTATATATTAGTTCATGTACAAATTAGTAACAACTTGTATTTTTTTTTTAACACTCTGTTCCTTAATCTTTCTTATTCTGATTGAATGCCTCAAACAATAAAATAATCCACCTACATTAGGCTGCTCACTTGTGTGAGAAATCCACAGGATGTTGAATGAATATATGGATCTTAAACCATCCTCAAGTCAACAAGAATAAAGGGAGCAAATTGTATCCAGGACCTCTACATCCTCCCAATGGTGACAGTTGACCGACAATGCACAAGAAAAGCACAAAACAAAAGGTCCAAAATTGAAAAAAACATAAATACAGCAGCAGTAGGAGAATAGTGGAGAAAAGATCAACCCATGAAAAAAGCTATCAAATGAGTGGTCTGAAACACTAGACAGGGATTCATCTTATAAACTGAGGGGTACATAAATAAACAAGAAAAATAGAGCTCCACACCGTTTAATAGTGATAATGAAATCGATCTTGCAACCCTATCTCCAGTGGGGGCTCTTGGTAAATGACCAAAAAGTCTACTTAGACAAATTTTTTGGACAGAATTTTAGACAAACCCTATGGTATGCCTTGAATATCACCTATGATATTCAAGGCATACCATAGGGTTTGTCCAAAATTCTGTCCAAAAAATTTATCCAAATAGCACTACTCATAGATGACTCGACCCACCATTGGGGAATTTGTATCCTCCAAGGGAAGGCTTTAACATGGACAAATCCTGAGTTAAAAAGGAGTGGAACTCCACAGTTGAACCCACCTGTTAATATCCGAACCCTTATATATGAAGAACCCTTGAATATCCCTCTAAGACAGTGGCAGAAGCACGGCTTTTGTTTGAGAGGGGCGGCCTTAAAGATGTAGTTGGATCTTGTTCACAAACCTAAATATCTTCATATGGGTTTAGAAGGTAGCCAAGAGTTTTCATGTGGGCTTTGGAGGTAAATACAAGTCCATTTGGGGGCGACTACTTCCGTAGGCATGGGATATTATAAAATTTGACATCGAAACATGTCCTATAGTTAGATTGACCATTTGATATTTTTCATCAAAAGATAGACGTTAGTGAAAACTACTCTAATTGACATGAAATTTGGCGGACACCCCTGTTCGGCTTTCGGTAAGTGGGCCCCACTAGTGGAGTTCCACTCATTTAATTAAGGGTTTCTATAAAAAAAAATTGAGAAAGACAAAAACAAAAACTCAGGGTTTAGTCTTAGATGTGGATTGATTTGTATTTGCAATAAATGGATAAAAAAAAAAACATGGCCCTCAAAAAAATCCTCTCCAACGGTCAAAATCCTTATCATCCCCAAAAACCCAATCCCTCCCTCCACCTCTCATTTCCCTCCTCTCCACCTCTCATTTCCAAACCCAAAACCACATTCTCTCTCTCTCTCTCTCTCTCTCTCTCTCTGAAACACACACACAACCAAAGAAATCCTGCAAAAAAAACCATGTCAATCTCCAATCTAACAATGTGGGTCACCTCCAAACCATCTCTCTCCGACCAAAATCCCCTCTCCTCCCGCTCCCACCTCCACCCATTCCGCCTCCCGACATCCTCCACCACCACCCCCACCACCCGCTCCTCCCCATCTCCCATCCACGCCGGCCTCCGCGAGCTCCGCGAACGCATCAACTCAGTCAAGAACACCCAGAAAATCACCGAAGCCATGAAGCTCGTCGCGGCGGCCAAAGTCCGTCGCGCCCAAGAAGCCGTCGTCAATGGCCGCCCCTTCTCCGAGTCCCTCGTCGAAGTCCTCTACAACATCAATGAAAACCTCCAGACAGAAGACATTGACGTCCCCCTCACCAGAGTCCGCCCCGTCAAGAAGGTCGCCCTCGTCGTCGTCACCGGCGACCGTGGCCTCTGCGGCGGCTTCAACAACTTCTTAATAAAAAAGGCCGAGAGCAGAATCAGAGAATTGAAGGAACTCGGCGTCGCCTACACCATAATTAGCGTCGGAAAGAAGGGGAACAGCTACTTCCTGCGCCGCCCCTACATCCCCGTCGACCGATTTCTTGAAGGTGGGTCGCTCCCCACAACCAAAGAAGCTCAGGCAATCGCAGACGACGTCTTCTCGCTCTTCGTGAGCGAGGAAGTCGATAAGGTTGAGCTTCTCTACACCAAATTCGTCTCACTGGTGAAGTCAGACCCTGTAATTCACACCCTTTTGCCCCTCTCGCCAAAGGGCGAGATCTGCGATTTGAATGGAAACTGTGTGGATGCTGCTGATGATGAGCTGTTCAGGCTTACTACAAAGGAAGGGAAGCTGACTGTGGAGAGAGACACTGTGAGGACGCCCACGCCGGAATTCTCTCCAATTTTGCAGTTTGAGCAGGACCCAGCTCAGATTCTTGATGCTCTGTTGCCCCTGTATCTCAACAGTCAGATTCTGAGGGCGCTGCAGGAGTCGCTGGCGAGCGAGCTTGCGGCGAGGATGAGCGCCATGAGCAATGCTACTGATAATGCGATGGAGTTGAAGAAGTCGCTGTCGATGGCATATAATAGACAGAGGCAGGCCAAGATTACAGGGGAGATTTTGGAGATTGTTGCTGGTGCCAATGCTCTTACATAGGACTTAGTACTCCATTCATGTATGTGTTTGTCAATGTGGTTCTTGTAGTTGTTGTTGTTATTGTTTTGGTATGTTATCTATTCATTCCAACTATGCATATGTTGAAGGGAAACAGTTACTGGAATAGAAGGTCGCTGCGGCTGCTGCGATTTTAATAAGAATGGCATCGCGAATTATGAGCAGAATATGTTCCATCTTATTCACTCTTTTTTTGTTTCTTTCTTCTTGTTTTCTTACTTCTGCTGTTCTGTTGGTTAGGATCAGGTGAAGAAGAATGTGAATTTCACCTTTTAAATCTACTGTTGTCTTTGTTATAACCAACTTTGCATGAATTTTGTTCTTGGGGAACTGAAATTGTTCTTTGTGCTTATGTGATCTGTGTTTTATGTCAGATGTTAGCTGTTCTTCATGGTTGTTCAATATGAGTGGTTTGAATGTGTCCATTGTGGTGGTTAGGTTCTGGGTTAGCGCAAGGTTATGCTTGGTTTCTGTTTTACAGTGGTGGTGGTTTAGTGTTTGAATAGTTGAAGAAGCAGAAACAATAAAACTAGTGCATCATGTCCAATTTCTTATCATCTAGTTTATTTGAGTTCTGTGCCATGCTTTTTTTGGCTTTGTGCTACCTATATAAGCCCATCCTGTTCTTACATGTAGCATCCAGTATCAGTCATTTAAGATCTAGTTTGGTTCTTCATAAAGTAACATGTCAAACTTAAAAATGTTGAAGAACTGAAAATTTAGGGAACCAAATTCTATTCTGCCAACGGAAGAGAGTAGATAGAAAGGTTTATATTACAAATATGATCTTTTTCTCTTCTATATGCATTTGGGGCTTGCTAGAAATTCAAAACCATGTTCTGATTTTTTGCATTTTGCACTCCATATCATTTATTATTTCTTCTTGCTAATAATTGTGATCAATTATTTTTAGGACAGAAGTTATATACTTGGGAGCTTACAATGGTATTTTACCTAATGTGATACCCAAATGCCAGTGGAACAAATAGTGATCGATTCCGCAAAAAGTATATAAAATGGGGAAGATTTGGGGACAGTCAAGTTTGGATTCTGTTGGGATCATGTCACTGCTATGACATCCATCTTTCTTCATCAGACAGAACATTTTTAACCATGACAATCCAAAACAAAGTTCATTTTTTTTTTTCTATTTGTCTCATCTGAAGCTGGGCTACTGGACATGCTCTTTTTTTTAAAGACACTTCTGAAGGATAATCTTTTGAAAGTTCTCTATGCCCATTCTTGAGAGTACTTGAGCATCTGCGTGCTATCTGCAGCTGGATAAGTTCCATTCTTGCTCAACACAGAAGGAATGGTAGAAAGCATCAGAACATTGTAAATATGTGTACTTTGTAGTTCTTAGCATATAAAATAATAATAATAATAAACACTCAAGATGTTAGTCAACTTTTGATATCAAGCTCAAACAAGATCTTAATGTATTCTTACTCTTACGCATGATGAAACAGCATACATATTAAGCTGATTTTCAGTCAGGCCCATTCTCGTTCATCGTGCATAGCAGGCAGGGTGATTCTGTTTTGATGTTTTATTGTTCTCTTGTAACACTTTCATGCTGGTTTTGGTTTCCAACAGAATTAATATATTGGCCGTGGTTTGTTGAATTCATGAATATTTTACTGTGTAGTTGTGTTTATTCATGTAAGTTTCTTTGAACCCATCTGTGTTTTTTCTTTCTTTCTTTCTTTTTTTCTTTCTTTTTCTGGCATCTGTCCTGTAATAGGTGCTTTAATTTTGATAATCTTGTATTTGAACCTTCGAATATTCCTTCAATATCTGAGATGCTGAATGATTCTTGTGCTTGGTATTCATTCACTAGTCATAATCAGTAGGTGTATGCCAGTGAAATCTTTCCCCTTTCTAATAGCTCCAGGAATTCATGAGTGCAAAATCCTATTTCCTCACCCAGCATGCTCCAGTTAGCATTTGATTGTTTATTCCAAGTCCTTCAGAGAACTTTACAAAAAAAAAAAAAAAGTCCTTCAGAGAATATTCACTTGTTTCCAACCATGTAGACTAAAAATGAATTAAGTTCAATTACCATCTCCCTCTTTTATTTGTTAATAAGGGGAGATATGGATAAGAACTCCACACCTCATTTATTTTAGCAGCTTCCCCTCTATGATGGTGATATTGTCATGAATGTGAGTATGCTTAAGTATCACACTATTTACTGATATTCGTTGTTGGATTGAAACAGTGCAGATGATGTAATTAACTCACTCAATTAATCCTATGTTCTTCACCATTTCAATCGCTGGATATAATTTTCATCAAAGTAATATTTGGTCATATCTCTGATCATTTAAGGAATTCATTCAACCGTTCGGATTGAGAAAAGCAAGCCTAAAGAATATAGTACAGGGATATAAATTACAATGTGTGCACAAAAGTGTGACCTAGACAACTTCAGAGGTTTCAGGATAATAATAATAATAATAATAATAATAATGAGACTAAGATTCTTGTATGTCCTGCAATCAAATGACCACATGAAAGAAAATGGCCTGCTGGTAGGTAAAGAACAGCATTTGATGGTCAAAACCTATGTTTACATCATCCATTAATGAGCCAAAGCATCCCCCAAAGCCTTTTTGCATGTCTAAAGAGCACACTCCATCAGAATAACCATGAAGAGCAGAAAGAATCAAGACCACTGAATAGAGCAATTGAAATCAATGCAAATCTTTTATTGGAACTGGTTGTTTCATGTAATTGAATACCTAGGAATTCCAAGACTCCATATCTCTACAAGTGGTTAAAAATGAAGAATCAAAGGTGACTTCAAATAACCTCCCCTTTAAGGGAAATTAATATCCAGTCATCACCCAAGTCATTAGATCATAGGAAAGTCTGAGTCGGTTCTTCAACGAACCTTATATCCTTGCCCCTCACCCTTGATCCCTAATGTCATTAATAATCCTGTGGAGTTCATTGTCCATGAATTTCTATGTATTCAATGCAAAGTAAAAGGCCCATTGTGAAGCAGATGTAGATTTGAGTTTCAGTGAGTTGTTTTGTTTTCTCAAATCTGTGAGATTCTGGGTTTGCAGTTTGAACTGAATGTTTTGAATGGCTGGTGTTTCTTATCATGTCTCTATGCAGTGAAGAACACCATGACTACTACCCTGTCAGATGGGGGAAAAAACAAGGAAAAGATTAAGAACAATGAATCAAGAATGGGTTGAAGTGAGTATTCTTGAATCTTTTTAATAAAATATACAACTTTGCCCTTCTGTATGTGCGGGTCCCATGCTTCGGTGACCACAATCATGATTTGAAGCTCCACCAAGTCTTGAACCATGGCATCTACATGAAACCTTCTGGGAGATGAAAATGTATTATTGATGAAAAACGGTCAAAAACTAAGCTCTCAAGAAGAATATGGAAGCCAATAAGCGCATTTAATTTAAAAAAATAATGAGTTAATAATTTCTCAACCATCATTTCCACTCAATTCACCCCTGTTTCCCCTAAACATCACCAAACTAAGGACATGGTTGAATGATGGTCCAGTATTCTTGCTCAAGCCACAAATTTCCTTACAAATGTATTGAATCCTCCCAAGGCACTGCAACCAGTCTGATTGCTAAGCTGATGGCATTTCTTGAATTGCCTTCAACTTTCACTGGTCCATGGCAATGAAACTGTACTAGATTGAGCCCTTGGTGGCCAACATTTCAGCTTCCATAGTATCAGCCCCAAAAAATTCAAGATGACATCCCCATTCCCCCCCACAAATCCAAACATCACCAAAAGGGACCTGGGTTTCCTTTGGACCTACTATCTACATTCATAATGAAACAACCTCTCATTCAATTAGAGATGCCTTAATTCTTGCAAAATTTGCAGATGGGCCAGAATCATCCTATTTCTTCTCTTCATACCCCACTCCCTCACCCCAAGCAATTGACATTGGAATCATCTTCCATAAACTCTGACCTCTCTGAGGAAGAGGCTGACCACAAGTCAAATGCTCTAAAAAGAGACCAGTAGGACCAATTATATAGAATAAAGGTATGGAAAATTCTACCAAATCCAAGGAGAGAAGGGGCAAATGAACAAACAGGCAGTCCACTGATTCTTCACTAGACTAAAACAGGAAGCAAACATTAGAGTGTGCATAATTATGTACTTTAAGATTGTCAATGGCAAGAATTTTGTCAGATGTAGCAGTCCAACAAGAGGCCTTCACCCTTAGAGGAGCCAGGAATTTCCACACTTGATGAGAGGGGAAAGATGAAGATGGTTTTGGCCGAATCAATGAAAACATTTGACTTTCATGAAAATGTACCACATGTCGAGTTCATGCTGATTCTCCGACCAGTGGTTATGGTTATGGAGACTTCATTTACTACTCTCATTTTCATTACAAGATACTCAAACTTATGCACCCACGCACACTACATTATGTCCCTACCCACTTGAGCAACAACTAAGGATAAATTTATTTATTACTTTAAAAAGCTCCTTTACTTGTGGAATTTCATGATCTATAAAGTTTCTTCTAAACTTTTCGGCCAATACCTATTTTCCGCTCTCCATTTCCAGGCATTATTGTTTACCTATTTTGAGTCAATATCAAGTATAATCCTGGAAACCATACCTCTAGACGGCATTCACCAGCAATGTCTTCCCAAAATCTAACATTTACTCCAATCCCCACAAAAACCTTGCTCCTTTTCCTGCCGCACAGGGCTCTATGAAAAAGAAAGGCAGTGCGAACTGAAAACTTCCCGCAACACAGGTCCCTATTTAAGGACAAAATGTTTCCTCACTGAACATGGTCATTCTTCTGTTATCACTTAAATATGAACCAAAATCTATCCAGATTTAGAACACAGCTCATAACAGACATTGTTACACTATCAATCAACCAGCAAGCTCCCTTAAACACAAACGTACATGTAAACATCATGGTCATTCTTCAGTTGCAAATACATTATCTGCTTTAGTTCAACTCAAAGTTTAATTCACAATTCGAGTTGGACCAGTTGCAAGTGGATCGGCATATACCAAATCTGTCTACTTGGCCCAGGCAAAAATGATGAGGAAAATGAGAAAAGCTTTTTCAAGTGAAGATAAAAACACAATGCTACTGTACATTAAATAAGGGACCTTCCCCTCTCTAAATAATGCTGTCACTTAAATGCCCTTGTGTGAGCTGAGGGTGATGAAACTATAGATCGTATATAGTCTTATGGACTCCAGGGTATGGGGACTTGGGATGTGAGTATTGTAAAGCTCCTAATAGAAGGATGAATATTGAAGATGTAACACAAAAACAAATTCAAAATTTTGCTAACATGAATCAAGGAAGGAATGCATCCTCCTCTACAATCATAGTACCGCACATACTAGTTTACACAATTTGACAAAATGGATGGTTATCCACTCCACTGTGTACAGTTGGGGCAAATATGGAATTCAAAATTTTACAGAGATGGGAGCTTAAATCTCACTATAATGGCAGCTTTATTGTGTGTTTGTGTGAGTGAGAGAGAGAGAGAGAGAGAGAGGCTTAGCTGCCTCAGTTCTGGGCGTATTCCAACATTCAGCAGCAGTATTATATTAACCTGTCCATTACTGTCTTCTCCAAAATTTGAACAGTTGAAGCCTGAAGGCAATAAAACATTGATTAATCATCTCGATAAAACATTGATTCCTCTCGAGAATGCTGGATCTGACCCAATGTGCTCATTCAGATCCCACTCAAGTCATGCATTGCTAATTGAAATAAAGAGCAGAGCTTCTCAACACTCACAATTTGAAAAGGTCGCAATATTAGAACTCAATTATGATCAGATCCTACTCAAGGAGAAACCAGAAAAAATAGTGTGTTGTGAGATCCAGCTCTCTTTTTTTCGTTGCTACCCAGGCTTTCCTGTGACTAACAATCAACAACTAAATGTATACGGGTAGAAATGGAAATCTCTGACAAAATCAAAGCTGAATGAGAAATGGAGTCATAAGCTACATTTGTTCTAAACGAGAGAGATCTTTAAAGAGATCAGGCACTGGGAATTTTCTGCTCAAGCGATTGCAAGTATCTTTAGAAACAACACCAATGGAAACAAGTGCATTTGCTAATTCCATAGCCTCAGATCTCCATCCAGCATAGCCAAAGCCTTCAATAAGTAGAACATAAGTAGTTTCATTCGGTCGACACCCTTTCTCAACCATTTCCGCTAGAACATCAATGGCTCTGTCTATTTTGCGTGCCTTACACAATCCAAGCAGCACCGTATTGTATGTAATGGTTGTGAGTCTGTGCCCACTATTTTCCATGTCCCTCAACAATACCATTGCCCCATCCACCAACCCATCTCTACACAGGCATGATATGAGTGCATTGTAGGTGATATCATCCGGTTCAAGCCCTCTGTGTATCATCTCTGAAACCATCTCCAGAGCCTTTGATTGGTTCCCACCATTCCACAACCCACTAATCATTGTATTATATGTACTCACATTTGGAGAACATCCGGTTCTTCCGAGCTTATAAAAGATCTCCAATGCCTGATCGCCATTGCCACTCTTACACAGAGCCGCCAAAATCGTGTTGTAGTTGACAATGTCAGGAATGCACCCATTGGAGATCATGTAATCAATGAATCCAACCGCCACATCCAGTCTCCCCTCTTTGCAGAAAGCAGAAATCACTGGATCATAACTATAAGTATCCGGCACCAATCCACTCTTCATCATATCCTTCAACACATCCACTGCCATATCAACCTTGCCATCCTGACAAAGTGAGTTGATCAGAATGCTGTAAGTAACGACATTTGGCCCACAACCGTTTGAGATCATCTCGCTTATCAACTCCTCTCCCTCCTTCCATCTCCGGCGATTCAAGAGCACCCGTAACAAGATATTATATGAGATCACATCTGGATTGCGACCTCGAGATGGCAAGCTCCTAACAAAGGCATAAGCTTCATCCACCATCCCTTCTTTGCACATTCCTCTGATGATCACATTGTAAGTATACATGTCAGGCTTAAGTCCTTTTGATGACATCTCGTCCAAAAGCTTCATTGCTGATTGAGTTCCACCTTCAATGATAGTCGCTTCTATCAGAATTGTGTATGTAACCACTGTAGGGGTGCAGTTATCTTCCAACAGCTGATCCAAAGCCTTCAAAGCTGACCCTAATTTCCCTCTGCTACAAAGACTTCCAATCATTATATTATAAGTAACAACATCAGGATAACAGCCTCGGGTTCTCATGCGTTCTAAAACCTCTTTTGCGGACTCAATTCTGTTTGACTTACAGAACCCACTGATGAACGCATTGTATGCGAAAATATCAGGCTTTCCATGCGATTCTAAAATCTCCATGACTCTAATAGCTTTCTTCACATTTCTTGACTTGAAGGACCCCTTTATAAGTTTCGTACAGACAATCACATCTGGTTCATAGCCCTTTTTTACCATAGATTCAAGAAAATAAAGTGCCTCGCTAAATTTCCCTGCTCTGCAGGATCTATTGACCAGTTTCATGAAATGGGTCTCCTCAAAATCAAGAGATTTGGAATGAGCTACCCTTTCGTCATGGGAAACCCGAACCCTAAGACGGTTTCTAGGGTTAGGGTTAGAGTTAATGCAAGTAAAGATGCAATTTTTACGGCACTGTGAAATGGGTTTCTTGTCGGAACTAAATGGGAGGCGGTGAGGGAAGAATTCAATGAAAAGAACATCCATGGATGGCTTATCTTTTGTGAGTTTGAGTTCTAAGGTTATGCTTCCTCAGCTGAAAATGAGAATCTGATGAAAATAGGTTCTGGGTTTCATGTGGGTATTCATGGGAGTAAGACTAGATTTCAGTAAAAACTGATTTACTAAAACTAAATGAAGAAGATTTCCTTCAGGTTGGGAAATGGGTTTCATGTGGGGGTACCCAATGGGAGGCAATGAACAAGATGAAACAGAAAACCAATCTGTAGTGTTCAATCCCAGGGCTAGGGCAAGGGTTTCTGCAGTTAAAAATGTGGAATTGATGAGTAATGGGAGATGGGTTTCATGTGGGTATTCTTACACTTCCCTTGTGTGATGATTGGACATGGATTTGAGGAACGGATCCAAATATGGTGCAGTAGAGAGAAGAAAGCAAAGTACCTGCAACTCTGGAAGTGTATGGATATACGTTGCGGAGAAACATAGCCTTTGAATTTTTGGGGTTGAGTGGAATGTAGCTAAATGTAAGGTATTCAATAAGAAATTTCTCTAAGGTACGGTACTAGGGTTTTGGCAGATATTTTTGCATATAAAACCCTAGGTTTCTAGAATTTGTAAATAGACGCTCGTGATTTTACTATTTATAAATAGTCTGCTTTTCATTTTAAGACCTTTCGTATCCCCAAAATAAGTAGCCTTCCAACCAACAAAGTTTTCAGAGTAAAATGACACTTTTGTTTATCATTTTGACCCTATATAGATAGATTTAAAGCTCTGACTTATTTTGCTCTATAGCTTGTGCATTAATAATTATATTTGGTGGGAGAGAAGAAAACTGTATGTAAATCTATTTTTATCAATATGTAGCATATTTAATTTAATTCAAGTCGATCATAATCACAATCAACACATGTGCGTATAATTGGTTATTATTAATGCAATCCATGCACAACCCACTATTTGATTGATGAAAGTTTCAAAATAGATTATTATGACTCACCTGCGTTAAAGAGTTGTTGAGAGAGATCATTGGGATTTGAGATGAAATAATAATATTTTTGTAAATAATAAAATACTCATTTTTTAATGGATGTAAGGGCAAAGCCATTATTTTTATAAAAATTCAATACAAATCTCAGGTGGTTTCCCATTCTTAGGAGTATAACAATTTAGTTAACTGTTTGTTGTGGGAATATTGTTAACTGAATTGTATTTTACGGTTATCAGTTTTTAAAAATCATAACCGTATCATAAAAAACCGTTAACCGAACTGTATTTTATGGTTCAGCTCAGTTCAATCGGTTAGACGGTTTTCCGATTATTGTTTTTTACACCCCCCTACCCAATCTCATTGGAAATTCTGATTTTCAGGACAGTAATGGTATTGAAATAAAAATATAGGGGTTTATTTACAAATACTAAAATCACAGGAGCCTATTTACAAATTATAGAAATCTTAGATGGTATATAAAAAAAAACTTCTTTTTCGTATTACTATTATATTGTCGAAGATAATGTTGAGATAAGGAGATATCCATACTTTTGTAAGATGGCCCACCTCCAAGATTTCCTGATTCTCAAGGGAAGGTTTATATGGTGATTATAACAGAATCTGACCATTTGAAGGGAATGGAAAGATTTTTGTATTTTCTTGGTTTTTTATTTGGTAATTGGGAAGATCTTGTATATGATGCCAAACATAGCCCCACTCACCAACCCACCTGAATTTGACCCGTCATATTTTGGGTTTATACTAACATGTGGAGGAAAATATTCTCCTACACACATTATTTAGAGGTGGATCATGCCTATATGATGGTTTATATGCTTTGTGTGCATGTGAAAACTTTTTCGCCATTTTTGACCCTTTATTATTAAGTTTGGATTGGGGTTAAATTCCTGCATGCTACTAAACTTGGGATGCTGACCATACAAACTTGATGTAATTCAAGTTAGCATTGTGAGTAGTGGTAAGAGGCTGCATAGGGTTCGCCCCGGCATGTAACCTCCCCTCACGCGAGGTCTACTTTCATCACTCAAGGGCTCCCCTCAAGGGCTCCCCTGACCTCATCCGAGGGCTATTTTACCTCACCTAAGATCTACTTTCTTCACCCTGAGCCCTCCTTCACCTTACCCAAGGTCTCCTTCCCTCACGGAGGAACTCCTTTCCTCGCCCGATGTCTCATTCACCTCATCCAAGGTTTCCTTCCCTCCCCAAGGTAAAAAAGTACACTAAGTCAGAATTGCGACCAGTTTGAGCAGGACCTGGTTCTCGGAAGGGCCACCCTTTAAAATCTGAGTGTAGTCACTTTTTAGGATCAATTGATGGTTGGGTTGGGATTTGAATCCACTGTTTTGGCACAGTTAAGAACTAAGCCCAGGTCTGAATGTGATTGGGTCCACACCTTAATATTTGTTATGTATAATATATTTTAACATAGTATGCATATACCATTACACGTTATATGTAAAGAAGATTTTTAGGAGGGCCTGACCGTTCCTAGGCTAGGAACCGTCCAGCTTACCTGTCCTCTACTATCCATCTAAGCCCTTAAAGCACAGTTACTCTGTCTTCTTTGTTTTTTTTTTTTTTTTTTTTTTTTATGCTATGGAAGGGTTCATATTCCTTTGGGCTTGACTAATCCCTTCGGACCCGGAGGGAAGCCTAATAAACTCCCATATAGCCTCAGTGTGGTAGTGCAGTCTCGAACCTACTACATTTGAGTGCAAACCGTGACCCTCGGCCAACTAAACTACCCATTGGAGTTTTCAAAATGACCCTATCATCAAATTGTTATCAATGGATTTGCCTATCAGTTTGATTCTGCCATTTGTTTAATTTTTGGTGGACTTTTTGTGTTAGAAGTCCACAGTAGTCAATTAACTCGTACCTTTGTAGGACTACTCTCAATTTCAATAAATCTTTTATCAAAACGAAATATATTTGCACTTTTGGAGACCAATTGCTGGTCGGTAAAATGTGTTTCGATCCAATAACATCAAATGGTCACCTTCACGTACAGTTTGATACTTCTATCTATTTTTATGGACTTACCCAACCCACAATTGGATACTTCGATCTTGTCCACTGGAGACCTTTGAGTTTGACACATTTAGAACTTCTTCTATCCATTTGAGATCATTTGGGCATGTCCAATGCAGGCCTCAATAAGGAAAACTATGGCTATGCCAATTGAAAGCTCCACCAAGGGAAATGGGTATGCCGAAGAAGACATGGATTGATGTAGTAAAAATAGATTTGAAGACGTGCAACTAATCTGAGAATTTAGCTTATGATAGATCGGAATAGAGAAACAAAATTCAAATAGCCGACCTGACTCCAATATAGTTGAGACAAGGCTTTGTTAATGATGAGTAAGAGCCTTGACAGATAAATCAACACTATTGAAGCATTTATTCACAGTTATGCATGTGATAGTGAAGTTTGAACAATGGCAAGGGATTTTGAGTCTATACTCAATGGTCAATAGTTTTTGGCCTTTCTATCTCTTTTATTTCCAATATGACAGATCATTCATCATAGGAGTTCTGTTCTTGTTGTAAAGATGGTGACAACTTTTTGGTGATATGTGAATTGAACTCCCTTCTTGCAAGGAGAAGCTCAAGTAGTAGCATGTGAGCCAACTTGCTTTATTGCACCAGTAATCGGTAAAATCTAGCAAACCTGTTCGAATATGTTTCAATCCCACAAATTGAAGAACATTTTTCAGATCTTCCACAAATTGAGGTATCATTCTTCTTCCTCTACATGCTTTTGTTTCTCATTGCATGGTGCCAACATTATATATTGTATATGCCAGTGAATATTATCCTGTTGCAGTAGTAAGAATACACAAATCTTATGTGTACATTGGCCTTTTTCATTCTAGAGAAACACACACACATTGCTTTTGGCTTATGCTCTATCTGTACAAACACCATGAGAAATTAGTTCTGTACAATGGCTGGCCGTTGTTCTTGTTTCTAAAGAAATGATAAAAGTTGACAATTTCCCCTTCTAAACTTGTCTCCAAGTACTTGTGCCTGAATTAAAAATTTGAATGCATACACAAATGCATTAAGAATGCTTTGATGGTTGCCTAACTTCTATTTTTCGGCTTGTTTGGTTGCAGACATTTTGGGATATCGTTGTCCGGAGCATTTAGAAATCTAAAATCCCCAAAAGTTGCTTTTCACCTGGCCTGATTCTCACCCATTCAGATCCAATCAAACAGAGAAATCAAAATTCCCAGGGACAACAACTGCAGTTCTATCAGGAATTCTTGACAAGGGGATTTCCTGTCAAAGATGCTCTCAACCAAACAGGCCTAAGGGTACCAGAACATTGTCTTTGTAGGGGTGAAACTCACCATGTCAAACTGTACAGTTTACTCTCTTGATAGAATCATTCAGAGGAATTTTCTTTTCTGAATTCTTCCCACTCACAGAGAAGTCTTCCTCTGGCAATAGGTTCAGGATCAACAAAGAGTACAGCATCAGGATGGGCAGAGTTTTGAGTCTTGTGCCAGTATCTATTGGACATGAGGAGATCTTTATTTGTTGCATGGGAAAGAAAAGAAAGTGTGAATGCAAGCATTTTTGTTACCCTATCTCAAGTACTGATTTGGAAATGTGTGCGTGCAAGGGTTGGAAAAATTCAGGTCCTGGAATATAATGTTTACAGGAATGAAGTTGTTTCCCTAAAAAACTTTGGGGTCCCAACATTATGATGGTGTAGAGAGTATCATGATGCATCCACTCCATACAGGTGGAGGCCCACCAGCCATTTTGTTATCTAAACCATTGGTTTGATTTGGCCAACAGGAGAATTCAGTGAATTTCAAGAATGGGATGTCTAGCCAGCCATAAAATTGCAGACTTGGAAGTAGATTATCTTGATGACAATATCATCTCATCATGTCTTTGTTGCAACCAAACAAAGGGCTATCCTGAGTTTTCCTCTCAGACATCTGTATTCCTCCTCTCAACTGCCTGCATGCTACCAATCCAACTGTTAGAATATTCCTCTTGAGCCGGGTTTTTCTTAATATGCTCTCCACATTAGCAATGGTACAGATTACCAAAGCATATCCTAAAGTGCACAAATTGTCAATCAAGAGTGTGTGTTGCCCGACTGCAAGACAAGCTACAAAATAATTAAACAGACAAAATTTATGCTGAGAAATGATACTGCTCAGCAATCAGTGGTATCACCTGATTTAACTTGTGGGGCCCACCTTCACTTTATCCAGTACATTCATATGGCATGCCACTTTTTGCAAAGATGTTGGTCCAGAATTTCACCCCAATTGGAAGGATGGTACAGATGGAATTCCATTTCTGAAATATATCACTATGTTCACTACACATGATTAATCCAAACTATGTAAGATACTTAAAAGAGTTAAAATTGGAACAATAACAAATAGATGTTCATAACTTGAATGATTCAGATGTTGGAAGAAGTAATTCATTTAAAAATTTCTTTGTAGACAAAGGACTGAATCAGAGTGACGCGCTGCAGTCAAGAGAAGAAGTGAGATTTTCAACACACCAACAAAATCCTAGAAATGGGCCCTTCTTTTGCACACGAAAAAAATATACTTGTGAACGGAAACAAGCACAAACTAAAAATGACAACAGAAAGAAAAAGATTGCTCTTCACAAAATTTCACAATAACTAAATATATTATGAGAAAGAAGGCATGCTACAGCAAAAATCAGATATTCCTTTACAAAAAGAATGTGGGGGGAAAGAGTATCTGTACTTGTCCAAGTGTCCTCATTTGAGTGTTAAACTATGTCTATGGGGTGAAAATAGCAGGTCATCATTTGATGTTTGCTACCAAAAGGATTGCAAAATTATTCACAACGGATTGATGAGAAACTACGCTCACCAGAAGAGATCACAGCATCTGTTTGTATCCAAGGTTTCAGAGCTCTACGGAAAAAGTTTTATGCCCGGAAAACAATAGCAGTGCTGTAATGATCTCTCAAAAGGCTGATAAGAACAAAAAGAAGGCATTTTAATCAAGAGTCAAATGGATTTGGAATTTTAGAAGATCACGATTGCTGGTATTCTGGTTTTAAAACCCATGTGCTTTCATCTGCATCTTTCCTCAATATGGCTATTTCCTTTAGGAGATTCTTGAAGAGAGCCAGATCTTTAGAAGGTATCTTGTCTTTGAAATGTCTTACTATCGCAGCTGAGGTTGTAGTTCCACCGGATAACTGTATGAATGAGCAGAGCTGGTCAATCAAGACATCTGGTTTGTTGAATGCCTTGGAAGACTCACCATCTGCAAGAGGTTGCATTCTGCAATTAGAATGGGAGGCCAACCCAAACTGATGCTCAAGTCCATCATGCTCCGCCTTTTCCTTGCTTCCTCGAATTCTAGACAATAGTTCAGCTGAAGATAAGGCCTGGCCCACAGGGGCCCCAGCAACAAAACCAGGAGGCTTGCCTGTTCCACCATTAGAGGGCCCTTCCAAAGGTTTTGTAGAACTAAGCAGCTGTGCATTCACAGTAGAACCGAACCTCCTACGGACAGCCGATGGTCCGCCAGCAGCCCCTGATCTTCCAGTCCATGTGGGGACAGATACACTGTCTTGGCTCCGTAGTATACGGGACTGACGTAAGGCTTCAGCTGCCTTCCGTGCAACTTGAGAAGCTTGCTCCTCGAGCCGCATCTTTTCTTCATCATTGGCATTCATAATGACATCATGGTTCATGGCACTCTAACAAAACAGAAGGGGAAAAAGACTGCAGATAAGTACTATATGCAGACTCATCAGAGTAAAAGGAATAAAAAATAAAAAAGTACTACCAAGAGAGGAATTCCATGGTCCTCGAGGCAGATATGCATGATAATCTTGGGCTTTGAACATGTTTATTATGGTTAATGCTCTGGTGATCTAGACTGATATCGGAACCAACTGAATAGATCATGGCACAATGAGGCCTACGTTTTAGTGACCAGAAGCAATCTGATGGCTAATCCGAAATCTTTAATCAGTGGCCATCAGCCATCATCAGATATTAATAAAGAAATACATATTTTCTCTAAATTCATTGAGAAATAATGCCAAATATTGGCTGGCTTGGATATCTCAATCTAGCAGAATTCCAGCGCATGGTCAGTAATAAAGCTAGATCCCAGCCATGGGAGCCACATGCATGAACTCAAGAAAGCCCAATGATACAATGCATATCCTTGAATAGAGGATCATATGATCCCCTCAAATATTATAAAATCTCCAATTGGTGAAGGCGAAAAGGAACTTACATGGATACCATGGGCATCAAAAAGAGACTTCAGCACATTTGTTTCTTCATCTACTTCACCATCACTATGGTCAGCTTTTTCCTTCCCTTTAAGGTCAGCTTTTTCCTTCCCTTTACTTGAGGATGTTCCATGTGTACCGGATTTGGTTCCCTCCCTCATTACACCAACAGATTCCCGTTTATCACGAGTATCATTCTGAATTCCGACATGAACATCACCAGACAACTGACTAAAAATATTTGATGTTTCAGTAGAACCACCCTCTCCATCATCTTGCAGAGTGAAAAGATCCCTCATGTCTCTGGCTTTAAAGAACCTTCTTTGCTGTGGGTTTCTCAAAATCTTGTTGGTAAGGAAATGTTTGTAGATTTGTCTGTGATATACTTTCTCCTCTATTGTGCCACGCGTAATCAATCTATAAACTGTGACATCCCGCTTCTGCCCAATGCGCCATGCACGTTCTCTTGCCTGTGCCATGAGTCAGTTCCCTTAGTTCTCACACTTGCATACGCATTAATGTCTAGATATGACATGTCAAGTACTGAAATCAAGGAAAGGATATATGAAATCCCTGTATCGTTCCACCCCAAAGACAAAAATATGACATGTGGGATTGATAGCAAAGTTGACTTTCTAGAATATCATTGAGATATCGATATCTAAGATCTGACTGGCATTTAGGGAGCAGCATGAATGAACCTCTGTTTACCAGGTTATCGAAGGACCTGACACAATATCCAGGAAAGACCCTGTTTTCGGGCTCCATAAATAATTAGGTCAGATTTCGGTCATTAATAATCAAGATTTTATCCTGCAAGAGTCCATAAGGATTCTCCTGCATGAAACTTCATCTCTAGCGTCAGTGCAGAGGTGGGCCACCTGCATTAAAGCAGGGCATCTAATTTCACGCAGGAGAATCCTTACAGACTCCCGTAGGAGAAAAAACTGAATTATAATAAGAGAGGATCCTATTCATCCGATTATCATCTGATTGTCTCTATATTTTTCATACTACATAACTTGTTCATATATAAAAAAATTTACATGCTAAAATTATTTTAGTCATGGTGATTGTACCCTAATCCTTCATATAGTAAGGTCTGGTGTCTGTACCTGGTCCATACAAACATAATCAGCCGATCAGAGTCAGGTTCAGATTCAGGTCCAAGGCCTTGGACTCCTAGTCAGGTGTGGGTCGAACCTGGATCCAATTCAAACCCAACCGGTTTGCTAATTGGAATCAGGATTAGGTCCAAACCATTATCAGCAAGTTGTGGATATATTTGGAATTGAACAGTTCGAGAAATAGCATTCCACCTAATATAGCGTCTAATAATGTGCCACCTGAACACTAAGTGTGATGAATAACCATATGTTATGTCAAAATATTAACTTACTTTGAAGGGAAGGAACTCAAGATGTTTTGAAGGGATATCATGCAGTGAAAGTAGTTTGGTGGAGAAAACCAAGTTTTTAGTGGCTCTTTAGGTGTCCATCAACCTGTCTTTTAAAGGGTACTACATAGATCAAATAGTGTATCAATGGAAAGAGATGGCCTTCTCTTAAGCAGGGCCTTAGGTGGTTGGTTTTGGGTTCTTGATTTATTTATTTATTTTTGCTCTCCCATTTTTGCTTGTCAGTACTCATCTCTTGTACTGTTTGCTTCTATTAATCAAAGTAACCATCAAATATATATATATATATATATATATATTAACTTACTTCAATTTTGAGAACATCCAAACATGCCCTGATTTGATAAAATATCATGGCATGTATGAAAAAATAATTGTTCTAGAAGTGCCTTATTCATTAGGATTTAATTGTAAGCAAGTAACAGATACACGAAAACGAAGGATCATTGAAACATGCACAAACCGATCATTAATGAAATATACCTGCATATCCGTTGAAGGATTCCAATCGGGATCAAATATGATCACCCTGTTTGCACCAGTCAAATTAGTCCCCAAACCGCCAACTTTTGTGGTTAAAATAAAGACAAATACATTATCTGAGTCATTGAATTCATCTATTAGCGCCATACGCTGTTTCACGGGTGTAAGTCCATCCATTCGCCTGTACGTGTAGCCACCTGCAATCAGGAAATTTTCAAGAATGTCTAGCATTTGCTGGGTCTGACTGAAAAGAAGAACACGGTGACCTTGGTCTTTCCACACCTTAAGTACTTGGGCAACCACTTTCATTTTTCCACTTCGGTCTGGATTCCCATAGTCCGGATTATGAGCACAATGCTCTCTTTCAAGCAGATCAGGGTGATTGCATATTTTACGCATGACATCAATTCCATACAGAGAGTTTCTATTTCCATCAAAAATCTGTTCCACCTCAGAGCTAGCAAGAAATGCTCGGTAGGCTGATCGCTGCTCTGCAGTCAGACTGCAAAAGAGGACGTGCTCAGTTTTCTTTGGAAGCTGAGCATTGACATCTTCTTTCATACGCCTGAGAAGATAGGGCATTATCAGGTCGCGTAAAACAACAGCACACCTATATGCTGTAGAAACCTGTAATGGAGTAGCATTTGCGTAGCCGCCCACTGAAATAGGAACGGAAAACTCAGTCTCAAATACGGGCAAGACACCCAACTTTCCCGGAAAGACAAAGTCGAATAATGACCAGAGCTCGGTCAGCTTGTTCTGAATTGGTGCGCCGGTCATGATAATGCGATGCACAGTTTGGAGCTGTTTACAGACTAGAGTAACTTCTGCATTGGGATTACGTATGCGATGACCTTCGTCCAAGATAGCATAACCCCATTCTATACCTAGCAACTTCTCCCCTTGCAGTCGGAGTTGCTCGTAGGTAGTTATAAGCAAACCTGATTTCGATCTTAAAACACGATCTATCAAAAGATCCCACTTTTTAGTCTTTTTTACTGGTGTAGTTCTGTCACTATCACCATCCGATGGATAATCACTATCATCATCAGTTCCTTCCAATTTTCCTTGCTTTTTCCTATTAGCAAGATCCTGAGCAGAATCGTGCAGTATCTCAACACGAAAGCTTGGGTACCATTTTCGCGCTTCCCTTCTCCACTGTCGTAAAAGAGTCACAGGACAAATGACAATGCTAGGCTCATACATTTTACTAAAATGCAAAGCTCCAAGGAAAGCTATCACCTGAATGGTCTTGCCCAAACCCATTTCATCGCCGATAATTCCACCTGCTCTTTGACAATGTAACTCCCATAGCCATTGTACTCCAACTTTCTGATAGTCAAAGAGTTGGGAAAAAATTGTATCTGGGATTTTCAGACCACCTTCAAGTGTTACAGCAGCAGGCTCATTGATGTCTGTACCTTCAGCCTCTGCTTGATTTCCGTCTTCATAACTGGAGTCATCACATGCATCCTCACCTGGAAAGAATAGCAAAGCAAATCAACGAACAACCAAAAAGTTACCAAGCTATAAGTGATGCATTATTTTGCTTCTACATAGTTCAGGGTAGGTTCTTTCAATTCAGTGATTTAATAATAAAACCCAACACAACAAATATTTCAGCTCATTTTGCAGATATTTTAAGTATGCTCAGTACTCATTTGGATGTAAGGAAATACCCCACTGAAATCCACGATATTCAGGATACTAGAGGCTTCCAGAGCACATCAGCCATTTCGATGACCCATGAAAATCTAAACAGATCTCCTGTATTCCAACATTTCCATGGTTTTGATGATATCTTCCGTTTCCATAAGACATTAAAATTCTAAAGAGTTACCAAACAGAAAATTTCTTCACCTGTTAATCCAGGGATTTTCAGATATCCATATGGCAATCGGATCAATAATAAACCAAATTGCTGCAAGTGCAATCTTCATCCTTGATAAGGGCCCAAAGTACCAAATGGTGAACCGTCAAAATCTCCACCGCCTAAGAGGTAGAAGATTCCACCTACAGAACTTTTCAACATCCACTGTCAAATCTCCAAAGAGATCCACTGCAAGGGTACCTTGAACCTCCTAAATTTGGAAATACCCGCAGAACATTGCAACATTTTTTGACAGTTATAATCAATTATCACACCCCAGATTTTTCCTCATCTGTATATTTTCAGCCATATCTCTTAGGACCATCACTCTCCGATCTCTAGAATATACACACCATAGATTCCTTTGAACCTCCAAATTTGGAAATGTGACTAGATACCTCTCTTCCTCTTCCACCCAACAAAGAAACCCAAAAATAAAAAAGGAGAAAATAAATAACAAAGGGAGTCTAGTCTAGAGGGTTTTTCCAAATAGAAAGGGCCATCCTACCAACTTCTGATGATCTCAGCAATCCTTCTGGAAAATTCCTTAGAATTCTAACAAGTTCATATGCTCCTATGCTCTTTGCAATGAAGAAACATGTAATAGACTATCTTCTCCACCCACTTGCACACAAGTAATAAACTAAAGAGCCAATACCGCTCACGATGAACATAATCAAGGGTCAAGACTTCATAAACTGTAGTTATCCAACAAAAGGTCTATAATGCAGGAAGAATCAGATGACCCTGAACTTAGACAATATACACCTTCCAATTAAAAGGAAGGAAAGATAGGAAAAATGGACTTGGAAATATGGATGGTAACCCGACCCGAATGGCACTTTCTCTGCCCCATACCCGACCCATCCCATGACGGGTTTATGGTTGGTTATGCCAAACCCAACCCATGACTGGTACAGGTCCTGCAGGGTTTGATAATATTATCTTATCTTCTCATCTTAAACTCAAAATAATAATAATAATAATAATTAACCCCATGTATGGTATGGGATTCGATCCCACAACATAAAGAATAGTGTACATACTACATACTACATTACCTATTACCACCTTTGATACTGTAGTCTTGCATGAAAAGATCTATTGAGTAACATATATATATATATATATAAGTTAAAATGAATGGGGCGGGGCGGGGCAAGCACATCCAAAACACAAACCCACCCCAAAACTGACTCAGGTCAAAGTTCAAAAACCCGTAACGGCCTCAAACCCGACCAACTCGCTACCAAATCTGCCCCTAATAAAACCGGTCGGGGCAGGTCCCCGTTTAAACCCAACCCATTGCCATGCCTACATGGAAAGAATTGCCCAAAAAATACATCACCTGATATCTCAGTTAAGAAAAAATAGTTAATCACTAATTACCTATCATTAATTTGACTTCTTATTAAGCAATCACTACTGTCATGCAGTGCATTGTCATCCTCCTCAGATGGTGACAAACTACTGGTAAATTGCTGAGTACAATAATATGATCAAGATGTAAACATCAAACGATACAATCCAACAGTTCAAATAGTAAACAAAGGCAGAACATATAAACTGTCTGTAATTGCCCCATGCAGGGAAGTGCAGTAATCATAACATTTGCACATTTTCTTGCCAAAAGGTTAATACGCATACCAATTTCTTCCACGAGTTTCTCTTCGCGGGATACAACCTTCCTCCATTTCTTGTCAGGAAGAGGCCTTCTCCGTTTACTTAACTTGTGCCTTTTATCTTCTTGCTTCTTTGCACTCGGAGGTTCTGAAAACTTCAGAGGAGTTTGCAGTCTACGGAAAGGATGTGTAGGTGCTTCAAGTTTAGGTAATGCATCTGCATCAAGTAGTTTGGTTGTTGGACGAGCTCGTGCAGCCTCTGAGATTGATCGAGCAGTCTTAGCAACAGTAGCAGAAGCAAGATCCTCATTTGTGTCTTCCCCGCACATATCATGCCTACTCAATGGTGATGGTTGTTGGAGACAACGTTCAAAGCCTTTAAGTTTATGGAATGGAGTTAAGATGCCTTTGCGGACCAACTCCTCCCTTTCCTGACATTATAAATTAGGGTCAACAACACGTGAAGGTAAAGGCTTAATCAACTGTCATCATATTATTTTTGTAATACATTTCAGTTAACAAATCTTCTCTTGGATACTAGTGAAGATATCACAGAGAAATTCACCAATTAATCAGATTTAGTAACACATAATTAAGTTTACAGTTTTTCACCGTTTCAACAAATCCAGCAGAAGCTGCATCCAACACTGCATCAAAATCGGCATCCTCATCAAATGCAGCTGCTTTCCGCAGCTTTTTTGAATCTTTGCCCGTAGATCTTACTTCTTTCAACCTCCGCTTCTTCTTCGGCTCCTCCCTAACCAACTTATCAAGAAGCTTTCCATTTGCAGTACCTTCAACAGGGATAACTTTATCCAACTCATTGAGCTCATTCTGGAGATGAGCTTTTGCTTTCTTCAGGCTTCTTAATCTATCAGAAGCTAGGGCCTGTTGAAGGCTTAAACCGTTGTCAGAATCTCGAACTGCATCTTTGCCACCTTCACCTCCCTCTTCATCATTATCAATACCATCTGAAGCACTGTTTTCATTCCTTGTAACAGTTCTTCCCAGTTCAATACTAGATGCAACAGCATCAATTTCAACTTCTACTGCCTTCAATCTATTGAAAAGTTTCACTCGGCTAGTAGAGGATGGATCAGTAGCCTGTTCTTCATCAATAAACTGTTCCTCAATGCGCTCTCCAGCATCACTTCTGCATTCAATATCCTTTTCAGCCTGCCGCACATGCATACAAATTGTCAAATGTCACACTTAAGGAAATTACAAGCCTCAAGTCTCAAAATTATGCAGAAAAGAAGTGGTATGGAAAATGTTCAAAACCGACTAATGATTAAATAGGATAAAGGCATTCAGCTTGGAAGATGCATACGATTCATACTTCTTATAAATCAATGGAAAAATTAAAAAAAAAAAGTTCTAAATGGGTGCCAGCAGATTAGTTGCTTGGCACTATAGCTTTATGTGGTCCTCATGTCTTGTCATGTGCCAGAATTTTACTCAACAGATCAACTTTCTGAAGCTCTTACATAATAAAAGTTACTGCTGCTGCTGCTACAATTATTATTATTAATAGAACAACAGCTTCACTAAAAACAACCAGTGTATGGATTGAAGAAGTAGACTAGTAGCACAAAAAGTGCGTTCTTGAGTACAGACTTCAAATGGTTGAAATGAATATAACTTGATTAATCTACTTCAAATTCAGATCAAAGTATAAACCACCCTTGTGCAACTTAATCTGAACGGAACAGGAAAAAGGCAGTCATAGTCAAAATGTTGCAAATATCGTTACAGGGAAAATACCGGTGGGAGATGATATTGGAGAGTCTAGAACTTTCTGTTTATCAGGATATTGTCAGGAAAACATGGTTATAATAGAAACATAACAAAATATTGTTTTAAAATTTGAATGTTGAGGGATGAAAGAAAAAAGGATAATGAGAAGAAACTACTTTACAAAAAGTAATATATAGAACTTATAAGTTATAACAGTTGTATGTACTGATGCAGAGGTGTAACCAGTAACACGGGTGTTTTTACCATAGCTGCCAACTCATGACTGGCAATCCAAGGAGTGGAGTCAACTCAGTGAATCGCGGAGTTACATCAATTTTCTTATTCATTATAAAAATTATTTAAAAACTATAAAAAGTTCAAACGTTGAAATATACACTAAAATAATTCTAAATAAACTTTATGAACTAATAAGTTAGATTTAAAACCATATGATGATGATGACATGGTGATCCTTTCCCCACTTAATGTTAAATTGGGTTATTCTCATCATTTTCATATATTACTCTAGGTAAAATCATAACAAATGGTCACTGGATGAGTGGTAACCGCTAAGGGTAGTTTTCTCTTCCCTTCACCTTCTAGTTTCAAAACTCCTTTATGAGAGCAATAGTTTATTAGTTTTTCAACCTATAACCTTTACAACAGCAAATAAACTTCTGTTTTTCATCCTACAACATCATGCTATTATTGTAAATACCACGATAATATTTCAGTAAAAAACAAAAGTTGCAACAAATTGACTTTATTGCAATAGTAACACAATGAGACATGTTCAAGAAAATATCACAATAAACTCAATATGTTGGCGATAGTTGTGACATAGAGGACAAGTAATAGAAGTTCAAAGATTAAATTTCGTCTTTACTAGTTACCAAAACAAAAAGGAAGAGGTTTCTTATTCTTAACTTAAAATTGTATAGTCAAAAGGTGAAACTTAAAACAAACAGTACAAAAAAGACTTCTAGGATCAAATATCAACAACCGAGGCAAAGAGAATTAACATATAAAATGACCCAACAGTGAAAAAAGAGGCTAAGAGGCATTACAAGAATCAGCTCACAATCTGATAATAGTGTCAAATGAAATCCCAAGATGGGCCTTTTAGAGAGAGAGAGAGAGAGAGAGAGACCTCTTTTAGTATGTCACGTTCGATATCTTCAGGATTGGCCGATGTAACTCCAAGACTGTTCAGTAGAAGTCTGTCCTCTTCTTCCTCCATGGTGTTTCATATATTATCTCATTGCTAAAGGAAGAATGCAGCCAGAAGAAAAAAAAAAAGGGGTATCAATCAATCTCAATTGCAGGTTCAATCTGTTTGGTTTTATAAATTTGTTTCACTGAAGAAAGAGAAGGAAAAAAAAAAGATACATACAAAATAATCATCACAAACATGCATCAATCATTTCATCCATCTTAAAATTGTTAATGGCTATTCAAACAAAGGATTTGCAGAAACCAAATTGCATGACCCCATCCATAAAGGTTTTGCCCAACCATATTTAAAAAACAAAATGAAGCGGGACTGCATTCTCACCGCCTTTATATGACATTTTCACAATCCGAAAGGCCGATTAGTTATGATAACATAAGAGACACAGAGAAACTAAGTTGAAATAGAAATTCTTAGACATGAAAAAAATCTCAGAACTAAACCAAATCCTAAAAAGATTTTAACCCTTAAAAAAAAGACATAGAAGCAATGCAATATCAAAGATAAAACAAACAAACGTAACAATCTCAGCTAGTCCCAAAATTTTTGAAAATGACTACACCTTTTCTACATAATAAAAAAAAATCTAGATCCTGGGTTTTGCTTTTGAGCCGCAAACAAATCATGGGTCTTGATCATCTTTCAAAAATAAATCATGGGGTAGTGATTAAAGTACAGAATACCTTCAACAGAAGCAGTTCTAGTATAAACTGGGCTCCAAATCGAAGTAACCCGCGAAAACCATATAAATCTCTCGCGCCTTTGAGATGCAGCAAAACAAGTGTTTTTACGTCGGGGAATGATGAGAGAAGATAAATAATAAGAAGAAGAAGAAGAGATCACGATTGCAGAAAGAAGTTTTGAAAGTGTACAAACTGAAACAGATCTGTTCGAAAGAATTTGGGTGGGATTTTTCTTCAGAAGACGAACGATTGATTGCTTCCTTACCAAGTGATTTGGATTTAAACCCTGTTTTGGTTTCCTTCAGGTTTGGATTCGAAGGGGGGAATCAGATGCTAGAAACCCTAGGTTTCTTCACGACATTTCCCCATTCTCTGCTCCTTTTGAGGTTTGCTGATATCTCGCGCGGTTTCCATTTTTCTATTTTTCGCGGCAATACGAACGGACGCTGCGATATGTGCCACGTTGGCCTCAACGATGCCGTGGACTAAGTGGGCCACACCTGTTCATAACAATAACTAGTGTGATTTTATCGGTGGTCCAGGAGCCAATGCCATGCATTATGTGGGCCAGGGTTAATGTGGAGATACAGTAACCGTCGGATTCATCATCGTGCATGTGTATGCCTAAATATATAGTGGAGCCCACCTAACGATACATCCAGTGGACCATAAAACAGGGGCTATGGTAATCACCGATCCTTATTTGATTTGGCATCCATCCCTCTAAATGGATTGAATCGTTAGATAGACTATATTCTCATTTTGAATGATGAAAATTTGTCGGTGTTGATCAAGTAGTTAGGATGTTGATATGACCCTCCGTCACCATACAAAGCCTGTTAGGGTGTATCTTTCTAGTAAAGTCCTATTGGTTTGGGCTTTTCTAATGGAGTTGAGTAGAGTAGAGATTATTTTGCGGAAAGAATAAAATATAAGTGAGTTATAATGGTATTTTGTTTTTAATTATTTATTATGAAATCCTTTTGACTTTTTATATTGATTGTGAAGTTTCTTTTTTGGTTTTAGTGGAGAAATGAGGTTATTTTTTTACTCGTTTTTTTTTAATATAGTGGAAAATTTAAATTAAAATATTTTTTATGAGACTTTCTTTTTTATTTTTTATAAATGGAGACTTTATGTTACTTGACTCTATTAGTAGAGTTGCAAAACAAGCACACACCGCTCACCTAATCGTGAGCATTGGTAATAGCAGCAGAGGGTAATAGATATTTTTAATGGATAACTTCTAGGCAAATATGCACCACTTTGTCAAATGGCTGGCATGGGATGCACTGGGGTGACTTATTGAGCAAGATATTGAGTTTGGTTTCTTTAGTCAACGGTCAAACATCATCACCACTATTCACCAGCCCTAGCCATTTGATCCATTATTTTGAATTGGATGGTCCACGCTCCAAACCTAGATATCAAATGTCTCGTTGTCGCTGATCAACACTACAAGGATGCAGTGAAGTTGCTCTTGTCAAATGCATATAATACAAAAATGTGTAGTACTTGGTTGCTTTGAGCCCAATCTAACATATTTTTTTTTTTGGGGCTTATACTTACCCACCCTATGACATCCTGCTCAAACCCCCTTAATCCATCTTCAATGCAACCAGTGATCAATTGTTGTTATTTTTATGGAGAAGAAGGTGCTTCACCAATCACCAGTGAGCTATTAATGGAATGGCTTCAATAGCACTAAGATGACATCAATTATATAATTAAGTTAAGTAAACACCATCACAACCACCCATGCTCAGCACGATCGCATTATAAATTAAAAAATCCTTACACTCAAAAGGTTACGTGGAGTGCCTTTTTTCATCCATTAAGTAAGTTGCATAAAAGGGTGACGTGGGGTGCCTTTTTTCATCCATTAAGTAAGTTGCATAAAATGAAAACAAAAAAATTGGACAAAAAAGGAGTAATAGGAGGTTGAGCAAGAGACTTAAATATATATATATATATATATATATATATAGTGGAGTTAAAGTGGAGAGTAATGGGTGGTTTGATGAGATAAAAAAAAAATGTGGGTAGTTATATGGAGAGAACGTTAAACATTTCAATAAAGAGGGTTAACTGTTAGTCAAAATTATATTCAAAACCTTCCAGCTTATTATATTATAGTTTGTACTCAATTTAGGGACCCTCTTAATTTTACCGATCCTACATGTGCACACGAGAAAATTGTCTTAATAGTCGGCCCTATGGTATAAACCCAACCTAGTGCTTAATAATATAACCCTTATTAGCAACACATGTCAATTACAGCCAAGATTCACATCTGAAGAGGATAAAATAGAGTCAGTGCAAAATGATCACCTTGCCCTTCATTTTCCATGAATTGTTTTTCCAGACCGCTTCCCTTCATTGATGACTAGCATGAAGATTTTGTGCATCGCACAAGTTAAGTCTTGAATAATTAATATATTAAAATTAATATTCCATTCATATAATTTTTTTTATAACAAACTAATTAAAATTTTTAAATCAACCAAAAATATATGAAAACCAAATCTTTAATCGCTTAATCCATGTCAACATACATAAAATAAACGATTTATATGCATTTATGCTCATTTTGAATACTATATAAAAATTCTAAAAATAACTTTAATTTATAGAGTTGGAAGGCATCCCTTTGAATTTGATTACATCCACGCAAATGGGCCTAAGAGATATTTTATTGAAAATGCACATATTTAGCTCAAGAGACACCTTTTTATTTCAAATGCACATATTATGTGTTTTTGAATGAACACATCTACAAATGGGCCCCAATAAGCTGATGTGGCTTCTCTTAAGGCCAGAATTAAGGGTTTTATTTTTTTTTTAGTGTTTTAACCAACATTTAGTTTTAAAGAGAAAGAATCAGTGATGAATCACCCAAGTGTCTCCCACATGCTTCCCGTGGGTGAGATGAATAGAACTCCATCATGGGCCCATTTATTTATAATCTGAGTTATTTAAAATGAAAGTCATCGCTTAATGGTGATCAGCACGACCTCATGCATTATTAATCAAGTTATTTATTACTTTCATATTAAGAATTCTCTATTTATATCTTAATAGTTGGCCCTATGGTACCCCATACAACCTTTTTAATGTAAGAATTTTTAATTTATAATGCAATCGTTTGTACTAGTATAATCTTATGGTGATATCAACTTCTATTTAACTGAAATTTGAGGAGATGAATTTCATTTTGAGTTGTAAGATGAGCCCCATTAGAAGAGTTCTATATGGCATACTCACACAAAGCGTTTGAAGAAACTCAGGCGATTCGGACTTTTTTTTTTCATTTCTTAATATTTTTATACAAAGAAAACTTGACCGAAAGAATTGTAAAAACTTTTATATCATTTTAAAATATTCAATTCATAGTGTAATTGAAAAAAAGAGAGGATTTTACCTGAAAAAACAGATCAGGTAACCACCATACCGAAAAGGTAATTTTAAGTGCCCTTGCACTAAATTAGTCATTTTACCCGAAAACATAATTTTTTTAACATTCCCTATCGACCTTTTCTTTTTTTAATGTTAAGGGTCCCTAGCGACCCGCATTTCACCCGTTCATACGTTTTAGAGTTTGAAAGACCGATTTTTTCTCGTGTTTGTTTTCTTCTTCTTCCTCGGCAATAACTACGACTCACCATCAGCTCTCAGGCATATTCATAGTGGTTTCCAGCGGTCCTTAATCGATCCATAGTGACATGGAACTATAAATTATGGAAAGGGTTTTTGAAAAGTAAAAAATCATGTTTTAGGGCAAATACATTATTAGGCAAAATGACTTATTTAGTGGAAGGGCACTCATAATTACCTTTTTCTTGTAGTGTGGTTATTTTTTCCGGTTAAATACCCTGAAAAAAAAAAAGAAATTTTTTTATACTATTTTAATATAATTCAGACCTTTTCCTTCCTTGTATATAATCTCCCTTGCATTTCTCAAGTCGTTCCTTTCTGCATCTTCTATTTTCCCTTCTCTTGAATCTCCGCTACATTTATCGAATCCATTCTCGACGTATAGATCCAACGGCTGAAATCGCAGCGATAGAACAAGAGATTGCTTCAGGCGAAGATGCAGGTATGTTCTGATTAGGGTTTTTGAGTTTCCCCTGTTGATTTTCGCTTCCGAGAATAAAACCCTAATCCCATTTTGTGGGTATCTCGATGCCATTGATCTGTTTCTATCCTTTATTGAATACCGTGCTTCAATTCGCCTTTTTCTTTCTCTAATTCAACAGAAGATGTTTGCTTTCTTAAAACCCTAACCATCTGGGTGTTGGAATTTCGAATTGAATGTGGGTTTGATTATCATAATCTTCTTCTTCTTTTTTTCAGGCGAGCGATAGGTTTAACATCAATTCTCAGCTTGAGCATCTCCAAGCTAAATATGTTGGAACTGGTCATGCCGACTTGAATAGATTGTAAGTCCACAACATTTGAAGTTGCCAAAGTTCTCACCTTTATTTGACCCCTTTGTGTTCTTTCAATTTTAGAGGGCTTGTTTGAAAATGGGTGATACCAATTTTCATTTCTTGATCCTTGTGGTTGGTGTAGTGAGTGGGCAGTCAACATCCAACGCGATAGCTATGCTTCCTATGTTGGGCATTACCCCATATTGGCATACTTTGCGATCGCAGAAAATGAATCGATTGGAAGAGAGCGTTACAATTTTATGCAGGTATGCTTTTGCAGAATAAATATTTCACTATTTACTTGTTTAGTTTGAAATGCGTTTAACTTTTTTAATCCTCTGTTTACATATGTACCATTTTACTAGGGATTCATGCATTGAATTCATTGACAAGATATGCTTTGTGATAAATTGATCTAACATTATAATTGCATAATCTAAATATATTGATAGCCTCTATGTTTGTGACAATTGAAAGTGATTCTTATAAAAAAAAAATGGCAGTTGTAGTGATCTGCTTCTGCCTCTTCTTCTAAATGACCTAGATCCTCATGAACTATAAACCATTTCCAACACGGCACGAGCACGGCAGCATAGGACCTTGGAATGATAAATCCTACTTTAGCTTTCCTGCAACTCCAAATTGTATAGATATATGATAGATGGACTCACGGATTTTCGATTCAATAGAGGTCTTGCGAGTAAGAGTTGTCATGTTTGGAGTAGTAATACCATGTTTTTTGTTGTATGTAAGGTACTTTCTTAACGAATGCTGACCAATAAAAGTCTTCAACCCCTCTTGAGATGCCAAAACGACTAAAAGAAAAGGAAGTGGTCCATCAATAGCAGCTAAAACTTAGAAGAGAGTTTGCTGGGTGATAGTGACTTACTCTATGACTTTATGTGATGCAATTTATTTATTATTATTATTTTTTTATTTTTTTGAAAAAAAAACCTTCGTAAATCGTAACACAAAAATAAAAAAAGAAAAAGAACTTTGTAACACCCACTCACTTGTATGCGAAACATTTTATACATGCTTGGAACCTAACTCAGGGGGCTCATCCTTTTACCAAAATATCATCCTTGAATGGACTCTTGTTACCTTCTGAACCAAAATGACAAAAAAAATGCCAGAGAGAGAGGGGAAAAAAACTTTTCCCACCTTAGACTAACAGCCCCCATCAAATTCAACCCGTTCGACACTTTGGATGCATCTGTCCTTGGGAGTCTACCCAGCTGTGATCCTTACCCTTATACTTCTCTACAATGCCTCCTTTTGGTTCCTAATGTCTATATAGGGGTGAAAACTGGGTTGAGCCGCCTGATCCGAGCACTGCCCATCCTAAACCGGGCTGTGCTGGGACAGGGTGCCGTGGCATGGCCTGGTCTGGCCCATTGGTTGGCCCATCCCATTGGCTTAGATAGCTTCTTTGAAGGGATTAAAGTGGCTGAGACCTGAGAGATAAAGAACAAAGGTCCACCACATATACCAACATTAAATATTTATCCATGAAGAAGTGATGAAATGCATTGAGGGTCTACAAATGACACATATACCACCGCCTGCTCTATTTCTTTGATTCAGGTGCACAGATGTGCTTACACAGAAAGTGAGCCTCACTTATCACTAGAGTCATGTTCCAAAAAATCAAATTTCCAAGTACCAGCTGGAGTACAAATCGTACATTCAATGTCTTTTTTTATTTTTTATAATAACAATGGCACATTCAATGTTTGCAGTGTATTCCCAAGAAAATATCTTCAAAAGCTTTTGGGAGCCTGTATCCACATAGATTCTGAAACCATTCAGCATTTAGTGCTGACCTTTCCAACCAGCATTTACTGTTTGAGAGATTAAAAAATATATATATATTTTTTGGCCTGCCGGCCGGCCCGGCCCGTGCTTGTACCTGAGGGTTGTGTTGGGCCAAGGCCCTGCCAACCTAGGCACGGCACAGCATAGTTTTCATACCTACCTCCACCACTGTTTGCCAACACAATTTCCATCTCTATTCCTTCTCACCAGTCAAGGAAAAAAAAAAATCTATATTCCTTCGCAATCCCAATGATCCTGATACATCACTCCTACTTACTAGCTGTATTCTGTTCTTTACCTCACACTGAAAATCAGGTAGCAACCTGTCCAGTAGTCTAGTTACTATGCTTTAGGTACTGGTAATCTGAGCAGAGAGGTGACAGATTGGTACGTCTGCATTGGATGTCTTGATTGGTGTGGTGTGGCTCACTAGACAGATTTCGTTTTGGGAGATCAATTTGCTTTGTGTTCATTACTCCACCTAATCTAACATGGAGGATTAGCCCCTAAATGAAGACCTATGCATTTAATTTATATGTCACCTGCCTTGCAGCTTACTATTTGTACCAATTTCGCCACCTTAATGTCTACTCCCCATCCTACAAGTTTATTTTTAATTTTTTTTTCTCAGTCCAACTACAGCCTCATAGTCATAACAGTGAGTACAATAACGTCATTTGACTGGATCTATTGTAGACCTAGAAGTTTCGCGAGTACAAGAATGGCATTTGCAGACTATAAATAGGTTCTCTCCAATCCTCCCAACTATACGACTCCTTCCACCATTTTTGTTGTTTATGTGGTTATCTTAGTTTAGATTCTTCTTTCTTCCTTCTGGGTACTTACAGAAAGTTGGTATGCGGGACCCTTTAAGGCTGAGGCCAATCACTTAAAGAAAATTTGTCACCTGGGGCGCATGGAAAGACAGGTAGTAAACGAATCTGAAGAACAGAAAAATCTGCCAAAAATGTGACTGGAAATCCAGTGTGGATCTTATTGCAAGGAACTAGGTTGGGTAGTTAATGGGAGGAAAATTGTAGATTTTTCTAGGATTAGTTGGTGGTGAGGGGCAGGCCAAAGATGAAAGCTTGTGGGTGCTTAATTAGATATATGGATCCATCTGATAAAGAATGATTAAGGGCATGGTAGCATTGGCAGCTTTGGCCTGTTCAGGCCAGGCAGTGGATACATCCAAAACCATATTCGCAGTGAACAGTGGTGAACAGAGGGAGGGAGGTGGAGAGGGGGAGAGAGAGAGATGTGTGGCAACCCGGTTTATTTAGCAGTGTCCTTTTGGATTAATTTCCATGTGTCTTAAAATACTGCTTCTGATTGAGGAAATGACAGATGCAAAATCAGCCATCGATGCTTTCTGCATTAAAGATAACAGTAATAGTCAATTGCCTTCTGACTGAATTCTTGATCAATCTTTGACCTGTTTTTCATTGAATGTGCACTGATTATAGAGTGCTAAACCCATGATACTCTTCAAGTGTCATGTTGCATCATAGCTTACCTTTCAAAAGACAAAAGGAAAAAAAAATGTTGCATCAAAGCTTTGCAAACAGGTTGAGATCATTTAGTAGTTGACTGATAAAATTGGTCAGGCAAGTCATGTAATGTCAATTCTGAAGCATTGAAGAGATTCTTTGATATTTTTATTTGGTACACACGTGGCTTCACCTAAGTGGTACATCCTGTTTGGGCCAGTCATTTACATGTTGCATCCACCTCTTCAACAGTTTGGATGGAGTCTGGATTCTTTACTTCCTTGGTCATAGAGGAATCCCTTTGTGCCTTGTAAAACTTACCGTTTGTACGTCTCTTTAAGGGATAAACAGCCACTTAGGATTAGGAGTATGTGCAATATCAGGTTGATCAAGTCATCCTATCCCTCACTAGATTTTGGTCCCCAAAAGGTTAAAGGTAGGGATGTAAATGGCCGTGGTCCCGGACCTGGAACTGTTAAGGAGAAGTGGACTCGGACCAGTCTCGGGGCAAGGTTCTTGGTTCCGGACCCAGAACCAAAACCATATATGGGCCGAGTCTGGGTTCGGATCCGGGTCTAGGTAGAGAATGGTATGGGAAAAAAAATTCTAATTTTAACGAAAGATTCTTGAAAATTGAGGTAATGAGTCGGGTCCTAGGTCCACAGGTCCGAACCAATGTGGAACCGGACCCGTTTAGGTTGCGGGTCCAAAAAAAGGACCTGGACCCATTTGCTTAGTGGGGCCTAAATAAGGACTCAAATTCGGTTTTTAACGGGTCGGAACCTCCAGGTAATCGGAGAATCGGGGACCCATTTACATCCCTACTTAAAGGGCTATACTTCATGTACCTATATTGTTGGAAAAAGAAAATCCAATGGCAATTAAATTCTGGATAGGTGTCTAAATAGGCCTGATGCCTGTGGAGGGAGGGATTGGATTCATCTCCAGTGGGCACTCTGCTAAAATGAAAAGGAGAAGCCAACAAAGAAGGTGGAGCATTCTCATAAAGAAAAGCTATTCTATTCATTTTTCTATCGTGGAGAAGTTTTACCTGAGTGGAGGAATTCCTGTGACTCAAACTGTAGAGGATCTGAGCTTGTTTGGATGTCACACATTTTTTGTTGAGATGACAGGGTAAGGTGACTTGCTAGATGGGGCTCCATCTGCACGGGCCTGTGGGCCCAACAAATCGGAGGAGAATATATATATATATATATATATATATATATGTAGAGCAATAAGGTGCATTCGCACCGAGGGTGGGGCCCACCTGATGGTCCATCTGAATGGACCACACCCCGTGTGAATTTCACATGGTCCCACCTTTGCACCCATCCAATGTACCGTACAGCGTTGGATCGACTGCACACCCATTCCGAATGGGTTGTACACCATTAAACTTGTCAGACCTAGATGGAGGTGAAGATGATCAGGGATGGGGCTGATTTTTTGCAAAGTTGAAGGGTCAGGGGATATCTTTCAATCCCCTCTAGTCCCAATCTGAGGTGGGGCCCCATGTGGGCCCCACATTGAGGTGCGCACACCGGATCAGTACTTTCTCTATATAATAATAATAATAATAATAATAATAAAGATGAGAATCATAGATTTATATTATGAATTTATGATCAAGTCTTCTATTCTAATAATATCTACAACAAACATACAAACCCATGGAAAAATTAATATTTTCATTTTGCTTCTTGTCCTACAGAAAATGCTGTTGCCCTGCGGCCTTCCTCCTGATAAGGAAGAAGATTGAGGTCTCTAGACATTCAAATGAAGTACTCCAGCTTCTCTAGCTCTTTCCTCTCTTTTAAGGATGGTTTGATGTTTTATTTTCTAGTTGCTTCCAAAACGAGGAATGTATTAAAACAGTGATATTCTGCACTTACCACTGTAAGTAGGTGGAGTAACCTGTGACTCCAAGCTTTTGTTTTCTTCAATGGGAAGTTATTCCTTTATCATATGATGAGACTCATTATCAAAAGTAGTGCAGAATTGGATATGCTATTAAAATCTAACCATATTAAATCTGGGTGAGAGTAATGCACTCATGTTAGTTGTGAAGGAGTTGTCCAATAGCAGGAACGTTGGACGTTTCTAGCTTATTGATTTAGGGCAATCATATGTACAGTCTAAAATATTTTATTTTATTTTTACTTTTAACAGTCTATTTTTATCATTTTTGATTGGATGGCTAAAGTTAATCTAAAGGTGTTGATTTTTTTTTTTTTCCTCCCTAACTTGCAACCCAATTGGGCATTACTCCACAAAATATCACAATTTATAAAATCTGCTTTGTTTCATTTTTTGTAATTTTGAGTTTTAACATGGGAAATGTTTTAATCCCAAGGGGTAGCTCCGTTGGCCTAGGACCACGGTTTGCACCGAGACGTTGTGGGTTCGAAACTATACTACCACACTGGGGCTACATGAGAGTTTATCTGGCTTTCCTCTGAGCCCGGAGGGATTAGTCCAGCCCAAAGGGTTGAGAAATATTTTAAAGAGAATAGTCATGAGTGTTGTTTGAATGTGGTTCAATTATCATTGTTGTTTACAAGGTTAAGGGGCCTGTACTTTTCAATTTTGCTATAACATTGGGAGGAATAATAAACTATTCTAATCCCAAACTAGCCTAATATATCAGCCCAAAGTTATCCCCTGGTGCTCCATCTCTTTTCCGGGAGCTCCGGTGGAGCGCTCTTTTATCGTGCTCCGCCACTGCCGGTGCCAAGGGTCAGTCCTTGGCATTTAAGTGAGATTGGGATTCTCCGTATGACTGGGCTAGTCCATGCTTCTCTGTGGTTTAATGGAGGCATGGATGTATTGTTTCAGCTTTGATAGAAGGGCTTTTTGTTTTTGGTTCTTTTTTTTTTTCCTGCTGATGGGCTGTTTGTTTGAGCTCATTTACGTATGCAAATAATTTACATGTGCAATGGTTATGGATCAGTGCAATGATTTACACATGTAGTGTGCAAAAGAGGTGTGAGAATTGGGTGTAAATGAGGCAATTTAGACTCCAAAATTTTTCAAATCTATCCAAGTGTGAAAGTTATTCATACCCCCACAACAAAACAGCTAGTACAGGCTCCACCTAGTCGTCTTCTCGTGTAAGCCCTAACAAAGACATTTAATTTTTCAGTTCTTATGGGCTCCAGCCGTTCATTTTGTTTATTTAACTAACAAACCTCAAGATCTTGAAAATTGATTATCTTAAATCTTCATATATTTTGAGTAATTTGTGAAAAAAGTCTAAAAAGTAGATCTAATTTTTTGAATTTTTTTGAGCTTTCAATTTACAATATGAATTGTTCAATATTCTTGTATTAATGGTAAACATCAAGATGTATGATTTTATATCTTAATTCTTCATTGATTTTGAAAAATTTATGAAAAAAAGTCCAAAAAATCTAAATACATCAAATCATTTGATGTACTGATTCAATAATGTGAAAATGGTGATTTTGAGAAATATGTTGATGTGTTTTATATGTATAACATTTGCATACGCGACATTTACATATGTAAAATCGATTTTTTCCTATCCCATCCGTAGAAGGCAAAGGACCTCTTAGTAAAGATAGAGAATTAAATACTTTTTTTTTTTATAGAGGGATTGTCTAGAAAGCAAGTCAAAACGTTTGGCATAAGAAAAAACAATTCTTTGAATTTAGGACTCTTTTCCCCACAATTTGTAAATGCTATCCCCCTTTTCTGTAGTTTTATTTTTGTCTCAAATCCGGGACCCCCCCTCCTCTGTTGAGCATTGGGTGAGCACATTTTTTTGTGGGGCCCACCTAGGGCTCCACTTGGGGATGGGACTTGAGGGGATCGAAAGAACTCCTTTCACCTATCTATTTATTGTGATGGAGGCTCGAATCATCATTTTGACTGCTTGATCGACAACGGATAAGTTTTCACTATTCAAAATGAGTGTAAGTCGTCACTATTCAAAATGAGTGTAAGTCGATCTAACGATCCGATGTATTCAAATGTACGCCAAATATGGAATCGGATGGGAGGTCAGCACCAATGGTCTGCGAAAAGAATTCCTACTTTTAACAAGGTTATTATAAGCGTTGGTTTTAGGGTTTCAAAGTTTAACAAGTTTGAACGTAATTTTATTAAAGGAAATAAAATAATTATATATATTGAATAGAACTTTTCCAAACCTTAATTTTCTATTTTTCAAAGCACCGTTTAGAGGTCCGTGAGCAGTTTTTTTTAAAGTTCATGCCATCGTAGCTAATACGTGCGTGGCCGTCGAGACTGGGGAGGGAGAATGCCACGCGTCAGCCACCTGTTGATCTCACGCGATTTTTAACGAGTCAGCGCAGCAACCAAGTCAATTACTCGTGAAGACTCGTCCCTGACACGGCAAGTGAGAGAACGAGGCCTGACTTGCCCAAGTCAAGTCAAATTGGTCCCTCCAATGCTTATATATATATATATATATAAAATATATATATTTTTTTTTAAAAACATAATCTTATCACCATCATCCTTCAATAGTCAATGTACAAATGAGTGAATGACTGAAAATATAAATTTCTTGGCCGATTTTTTTTTTCCATTTCATTTCATTTTTTATGTTGTGGTATTCCTAAGATCTTTGACCCAATAGGACCAATCGATCCTTCTAGGTGGCACCAATGAAAAACATACAAACGTACGCTGGGTCAGTTTTGAAAGGTTTCAGGTTAGTTCCAAATTTGAGACGTGAGGAGCAAACTCATACATTATCCCACTCTACCAACTCTTAGGAGGGTCTTGGCCGGTTGACTATGGGACCCAAATCATAGCTTGAAACTAAGAGATTATGGCCCATAATTCATATCATCTAAATAAATATTCCAATTGAACATTTCATCATCATCATCATCATCATCATCATCATCGGAGTCATCCCATCTATCCTCATGGATCGGGCTGGCCAGAGCCTGACCTGGGCCCAGCCCACTTTGACTGGGCTTGGGCTTAGTACTCGGATTGTTTTATTTGGGCCGATTTAATAATGGACTAGGCTCGGATTCAGTTGTAGAGAGCCCGAATCCTGGCTCGGCCTGAATATAAAAATATTTGTAGTGAAAAATAGAGGTAGGGACCCAGACACTTGCAATCTTACATATGCACACTTGACAAATCAGTTGAGCTACCCTTTAAACCCTTTTTCTACATTATGAAGCTAACTTGGGCCGAGCTCGGGCTTATGGTTTAGAAGCCTGTTTGGGCCTGTATATCCCTCAGCCCGGCCCATGAGCAACCCCTACCTTTGTTGGCAAATCAACCTTGGAAGAAAAAGAAAGTTTGTCATGCTTCAATTTGAGTTTTATATATAGTTGAATATTACTCTCATCAAATTGAATCCAGATTTTCAGTTGACCATTGATCTGGTCTCATTTCTAGACTAGACGTTAGATTAGAAGTAAGAAATTAGATCTTTCACTAAATAAATGGGTACCAAGGGTAGCCCTAGACAGTAGCATTTTATTTTACTTTTTTGAATATTTTGTATCTATAACAAGGAAGGCCCTACTCTCAACAGTATCTAACTTAAACCATTTTACTATGAAGAGAATGGTTATGAACATGTCTTGAAAGTTAGTAGGAGTTGAATTAGGAATGATAAATTGGTTTTTCTATGCTTTTCTCCTTTTCATTTTTTTTTACCTTACCCATAATTTTAATATTCTTATCTATGATGTTTCTTGTAGACATAATGTCCAATTCCCTGGCGACATATCACATCATTAAATTACTATTCTAATTAGACATGTTTTAACCACAACACATCATTACTATTACCAATATTTACTATATCTTAATGGGATGACAGTATATATTAGAAACACTAGTTGCTCAAATGGTTATTGCCAAAGAGACACCAGATTTGTGCAAAACAACAAAACTTGGTGTAATTCTCTTGTATTTTGTTGAGGGCTTGCAGTCCAAGTCCCTGACTGTTACATAAGTTGGCGTCAAAAGTTACGTAGGTAGTTCTGGTTTTTCAAAGATTTCTTTCGAATGATTGCAGTGACAGAAAGGATTCTAGAGATATATTAAAGAGATGATGGTGAAGGATATAAGGTGGAGATATAGATAGGACCCTAACTTTTTCAGAATTTTATTTAATAGGGTGATGGTTGGGTATTCATTTTCCATCTCTGATTGTTTACCACCAAATGAGAGCTTATTTGATGGTCATTTGTGGGTCTTCACTTTTTCTCCTTCAATTTTAGCTACCTTGATAGGAATGTATTCTTAGAAATTATAGGAGTTCAACTACATGCAAAAAAACACAAGCTCATAATGTTTAATGGTGATATGTACGCTAAGATTAAGAAAACAGTGCTTACAAGTTCAAGGAGAGAAAGAAGAGACAAGTGAAGACCTCAATGAAGTAGTAAAATAATTGTAACATTTTCACAAAATGTATCAATACCAATCTTCTAACAGGAATGCTCTAAATATGAAGCCTTAAAATAGATCCCTCGAAAAGTAAAAAATAGAAAACCATTGACAAATACATGTAAAAAATAAATAAAAAAACTCTTTAAATAAAATTCATCAAAAAAACATTAATAAAATCCACCTTAAAATGGCTGGTATGTGATCATGTACTTACCCACCAAAGAAAAAAGCTGTATGGGATAAATTAACGTTACAATTATCAGTAAACCAATATTCTTCCAGAAATGAATATATCAAACAAGGAGATTGATGAATATTATCTAAATACATCTACTACTCTCTTAGTGAAAAACTGTTCAAGCATAGAATATTTTTATGTATAGCAGCTTACTATATAAACACATCTTTCACCTTCTGTTTCTAACCTGCAGCATCTATTTATTATATAAAACAACTGGTCTATTCTTTTGTGTATATTTATTTGTGGGGTAGTTGTTCTTTCCACATCACTGTAATTCCTGAGACCTTTTTCTGTACTTAAATCACCTATGTTGTCACCTTGAACTCACACACCCATTAACACTCTTCTTTTTTATTGGCTAGATCCCTCCTCCCCGTTTAAGTAATAGAATAATGCATATATGAGTATAGTATAAGCTCTTAATGTAAATATCACTACCAAAATGATGTAATTATTTGGCCTTAAGCTACTTGTCTTCATTTGTATGTCTTACTCTGCCGGCCAATCTTGCATTGAAGAAGCTATGCTGGGAGAAAATGACCAATTCTCAGGACTTCCTGATGGTACCATCTGGAAAGAAAGAAAGCAGGGAAGAGAGAAAAAAAAAAAAAAAAATGGCCTGCAAACTCTTTAAAAGCCTTCTCACTAAGCCCTCTACTACTCCCCTTCCCTACTTCATGAAAAGATAAGTAAAATTTAGAACACCACCATGATGAAAGGAGAGTTTGAAGTTCATGGAGCCTTGGACTTGATCAACACACATGAGCAATGGGATCCTAATCCCATTGGACTCTCAGTTGCCCACCAAGTCGCAGAAAATCCCTACACAATGGAGAGACCATCGACTGATACTCGATACGCCAACATGGAGAGGTATGAGCTCTCCGAGTGGATGGAACAAGTCGTCAAGCATCTTTCGGAGGCCTCACCAGAGACCCCTTCTGAGGGTCTACCAATAGACACATTCCCAGAAGACAACTTCGCATGCGCGAATGGCGATTGTAGACCAAGGAAGTGTGTTAGGAGAGAAAATGGAGGTGGAATTCATTGTGATGGCAATGGAGAAGAGCCTCATTGGGGTGGCCCTAGCCCTGGAAACCAATCAAGCAGTAGTGAGAGTAAAGGTTTGAGTAGGATGGATGAGCATTGTTTGGGTTTGCTAACACTTCTTTTTGAGTCTGCAGTGGCTATTTCTGTGGACAACTTGGCTGAGGCCAACAGAATGTTGCTAGAGCTGACCCAACTAGCCTCCCCTTATGGGCCCTCCTGTGCAGAGAGGGTGGTGGCTTACTTTGCAAAGGCCATGGCCAGTAGAGTCATGAACTCTTGGCTGGGGATTTGCTTTCCCTTGGTCACCCAAAAGAGCATCTTTGGTGCCTTCCAAGTCTTCAATAACATCTCCCCATTCATAAAATTCGCGCATTTCACATCGAATCAAGCCATCCTCGAGGCCTTCCATCAAAGGGACAGGGTCCACATCGTCGACCTCGACATCATGCAAGGACTGCAATGGCCAGCTCTGTTTCACATCCTTGCCACCAGAATTGAAGGCCCCCCACACATCAGAATGACTGGCATGGGCACATCCATAGACTTACTTGAGGAAACAGGGAGGCACCTATCCAGTTTCGCTGGGCGGCTTGGCATATCATTTGAATTCCACCCCATTGCGAAGAAGTCCGGTGACATCATAGACCCTTCGACAATTCAAGGACGCAGAGGTGAGGCGGTGGCGGTGAATTGGTTGCAGCATTCACTGTATGATGCCACAGGGCCAGATTGGAGGACAATGAGGCTCCTAGAACAGCTTGCTCCAAGAGTGATCACACTTGTGGAGCAAGATGTAACGCGCATGGGATCATTCTTAGACCGTTTTGTGGGCTCTCTTCATTACTATTCCACCATCTTCGACTCGTTGGGAGCCTCATTGACCCACGATGACCCCAGCAGGCACCGCATCGAGCACTGCCTCCTCTCGAGGGAGATAAACAACATACTAGCAGTTGGAGGGCCAGCCAGGAGTGGTGAGGACAAATTCAACTGTTGGCGTGCAGAACTAGTCCGCCATTGCTTCACACAGGTACCCATGAGTAGCAATTCTTTGGCACAGGCCCAGCTTATCCTAAACATGTTTCCCCCATCACATGGTTACACAATTCATCAAGGGGATGGCACCCTCAGACTTGGCTGGAAAGGCACCAGCTTGTACACAGCCTCTGCGTGGACATCTAACACGATGCGGTAGCCTCGCAGATCGCCTTCCTTTTTGTCATATGGATCATATTTAGAACGAATTAGGCTTTCAATTACTGCTCATATGCAGGATAAACTTCTCTTGCTGTTGTGATTGACATGTACATGTTTTGTGGAAGAGCTTCATGAAACCTATGACATGATACTATGATAGTGAACTTAATTGATTGATATTCTCTCTTCATTTGATATGTAATTGAGTTCGGGAGTTATCAGATTTACTGGGTTAGTTGCAGAGATCTGAAGGGCTCCTGGAAAAAGAAAGTGGCTTTCTACAAAGGCCTTGGATGATGCATTTCTTAAAATGAGTACAAAGGTCCATGGCACCTCACTGTGATTACATCAATTTTTAGTTGGGCATCACCCCAAAAAACCATGTAGTTGTAGTGTGCTGTGCCCACTATTAAAATGTATTTCTGCTGCCTCTACTAATGCCTCAAGGTAGGTTATGATAGGAATTGTTAGTTAAGGAAATGTCTAATGATGTATTCAGGGTGGCCCACCATTAATTCCATGATGATGAATGCAATTAAAATAGGTACAACCGTCTAATGATGAAATTATGGTATGCCTCATTAGAAAGATGATACAATTATAATGCTAGCCTTGCGTGTCAAAATGATATAATCAAGACGAGCATGACCTGCAAAAGTAATGCAATCTAGGTGAGCCCTACAATCTAAAAGAGTTGTTCTCACAAGAGTCTTCTCCCAAAGAAAATAATGTAATCAATATGGGTACCCGATGAGTCTCACTCACGTTCTATGAGAGGATTTTGCACTTTGTTGATTTCCATTTTCATGGTGGAGAATAATCAAGTATTCCTACCTTTTCCATAGAATATTGAAATCTTTCCTATGGAGGAACATCAACTCTTCTTCTTTTTTTTTCCCCTTTTCTACAAGGAGAAGATGTCGTAACAAACAATACAAAAAAAAAAAAAAAAAGGCAGCATGGAGAATTAGGGTAGTTTTCCTCTATATTGTGCAATTCTCTCATCGCACAATGCACCTAGAGATGAAAATCTAGACGAGCCAGCACGGAAAAAATTGTGCCAAGGTCGTTGACCAGGTCAACATGCCAACCTGGCTTCCTCGCCTAGACCGTGCTAGGCCAGGAGTACCCGAGCTGTGGCCCGGCACGAGAATTATCCATGTTATGGTGGCTAGGGTTCCTTGGCAAGGCACGGTCCATATATATAAACTTAATTTTTTATATAAATAAAAAAAAATTAAATTAATTAAAGATTTATTACTCGTTTGTAATTTAGAATCAATGTTTGTGCATTTATTTTAATAATTTTGAATTTATTTCAAGTTAAGAACGTCTAAAATTCCATAATTTCTCTTTCAATTTATATAAGAAAAATTAAAATAAAATAAAATAAAAGAGGTATGTGGCCGGCCCGTGGCCGGTATGACCCAGCACGGCACGGAAGAATCTGAGCCCTGGGCCATGCTGGGCTGAGCCCTAGCAGACTATAGGCATGGCACGGCATGACCCGTGAAATTTCATGGCCGGCACAGCACGATTGGGCGCACCCTTAGTTCGGCACGGCCTAATTTTCATGCCTAAATGCACCCCTTTTGTGCACGGAAAAAAGGGCTTTTGTTAGATTTCAGCTTTACCACTTTAATTTTAGCCCCTTTTAAAAGGAAGACATTATTTTAGACTTCCAAGTATTCATACTGATCAAACAAACTGTCCTTAATGGCAAGTGGGAATTCTGAAATTAATCATTAGTGGAGCCAATGGACTCTCCCCTTGTCTGGGACTTGTCATTTCTATCAATTTCATGAGAAAAATGAGGAAAGCTCACATGGCAGAATAGTGTTGTGTACTAACTCATCCCCCTATCTGAAGTCATGATGATCATAATAGCTCTGAAATGCAACTGTATGTTTCATTTAGGTCCTGTAGCAGGATCTCCAATATTTGGGCTAATGGGCTGATGGACACTTAATAGGATAATTTTGTTAAAAGAACTGTAACACTATTTTTTTACAGTATGGTCCCACCTAGCAGTTCATTCCAAAAATCTTTTATCAAAAGTTGGGAATTTTCTGTAATATCTTTGGGCACTTTCCCATATAAAGAATGTGCTTCAATGTAATTGTCAATATGAAAGAGATTTATAGTTTATACTTGATAGTGACTTAGATTGAATCCTGCTCAGTCCACTAAAGAATTCAGTACACCTTGACCCACCATCTTTGGCCGGCTTGGATGACTCCAATCTGAATGATTTGCAGGCAAGCTGCATGAAATTCGGCTTTAAAATTTTTTTTTTTAAGATTTCCATTTTCATAGTTTTTTCGTGATTTGGTGCGGATAATTAAAATTTCCTATAATCGAGAATCTAGGCCATATGGGGTACTCATATGGCGTACCCAATGTGATTTTTAGGTTTGAGAGTTAAGAAGGCTGGGTCTGGTTCTTTGCAGCTTAAAGGCCTGGGTGACTCACTCAAGATCCATTTTAATTACTCCATAGGAAATACTATATTTGTGAAGTTTCCTCATTTTAGTATAGACATTGATCATGTGCAATTGTTAAAGAGGGGGAACATGAACTTTGTAATAACCCTTTTTTCAGTGCACACAAATCTTCAATGAGGACAGCAAGAGGGAAATGGAAGGACCCATATAACTTTTCTAGGCCTCTACAAGCAACGTAAGATAATCGGTCCGTGGATCTCAATTGGTTGTCACTTCTTTAATCTAAGTCACTCAAAATAATATTCTTCTCTCTTATTGGCTTGGCGACGACGTTAGGTGGTAATTCAAGCTTACTTTTTATGTTGATTCATATGCTTTTAGACCTTTTCCCACTGAATAAAAAGGTAATCAGAAGGCGACTTTATGTCTAAAGCCAATCAAGCACTATTTTGTATTTTTTTTCCTTGGCAAGTTTGTCCATGTAACTTTATAATATAAAAATTTGGTTAGAGTTTACTTGATATGATTTTGACATGCCCAACACAACAATAATGCTATTGAGGAAAAAAGCTTTTAGATAGGTTGATGGCCCACCAAGAAAAAATGATAGGCCAAAAGGACATAGATAAAAATATTTAGAATAGATATGATGAAGTGCAACATATCCAATGATTTGGGTCAAGATTATATTAGAATGGATAAAAAAAATTCATGTAGTCGACATACTTAAGGAGAAGGCGAAATAAAAAGCATGCAAAGGTATACAAGCTAAATACCTGCCCATAAAAAAAATATACTTAAGGAGAAGGCTTGATGAAGTTTGCTTATTGCCTTTTAATTTTATGACAGATTTGCATGCTCTACTTTTACAATTTTGTCCATATAACTTTAAGAGTACGATGAGTTTAGTTTTTCTAATTGAACTAGATATATTAAATAGTGTATTTTAAAGAAAATTTAATTATAACACCTCCATTTCAAATAAATCTTAATTGACTATTTCAATTAGATAAGACTTGCCAAACAAAGCCCCACATAAGACTGCTAGGGTCTAAGACACCTAATTTACCCTTTCGGTTGTTTGTACGTTTACTTCTAACATGCATACAAACTTTTCTATCTAATGTTGACATAAGATCCAAATTATAGAAAGTAAAACAAGGATCCTTTTTCCCACATTGTATGAAGATAAGGGTAATTTGTATAAATCTGAGGTAATATGCATCACAAATCCAATGTTATAAAGGTGGTCGTAAAAATCTTTTATTTTTCTGACAATGTTCAGCGTAAAAGGGATGGTGATAGTCATATAAAATTTTTAGATTTTTCGAACCAAACCATTGGAAAACGGTGTTGCACAAACGTGTTCTTCTTCTCTTAAAAATTTGAAACTTTGTCACGCCCAAAGATTTCATTTGCTCTTCTTCTTATTAAAGTGATAATTAAATGATTTATCGGGTAGAGTGTGGGCTCTCTTAAAGTTAAGATTTCATGACTTGCTTAATATAAACAAATTTAGTAAAGGCCCACATGATCCAAATAAGACTAGGGTTCAATCTCCATCAAAGCTAAAAAAAGGCATTCTTAATGTACAATTTAATATAATAAGGTACATCATAAAGTTAATATATTCAAAAGCACAAAAACTCTACTCAACAGAAGCATTTTATGTTTAATTAATAATACTAAATCATCAGCAATGCATCATCATCATAATCAACATTGTCATCAAAATCATCCCATCTTTATCCTTTCAATTTGAGGTGGGCCTCCTCATCAAAGCAATCTAATCAAAATTCATTACAATGAATTTTTTATATTTTATTTCTTACAGTGTGGAGAAAATGCATGCACAAAATTGCATGAGAGAGAAAGCCGATTGAGATCGTTTTCTAATTTGAATACGAATAAACCTAGAAAATTCTAAATTTATATTAATGAAGTTTTCGATTTAAATTACATAACTCTTAAGTTTTATATATATATATATATATATATCAATGACTAGTCAATATACTCCAAAAGCTTAAATTGATAGAAAGCGAAAGAATAGTGTGGCTCTAATATCATCTCAAATTCGACTACCCAATACATCTTAAAAGCTTAAAAAATTGGTAAACGGAAGACAAATCTACTTAACAATAAAATCCTCATTCACCAAAATAAATTGGTCAAAGTTGCCAATGGGAAGTACACTTGGGGAGCTAATGGCCCAATACAAGGACATGTGATGGGGTCCTATTAATGTGTGTACATGGACAGCGACCTCCACCAATGGAGTAGCATGCTGGAGCCAAACAACCCAGATTTGGGATCCAATGTAGGGCACCCACACATATAGGTGGATGGTGAGACCTACCCACGGAAATGAATGTCCTTATCTTATGACCAAAATAGTAGGCCCCAATGATGGTGATATGTATATATTGATCAAATTCTCAAAAAAAAAAAAAAAAAAGAAAACCCAAATGAGAGAAATTACTTTTGACCACCATGTGCTTTCTGTCTCACTCAGGCTGCAAACTCAATGGGTAGTTTAGTTGGTTTAGGACCACGGTTTGCACCAAGAGGTTATAGGTTCGAAACTGCACTACCACATTAGGGCTGCATGGGAGTTTACCCGGCTTCTCTCTGGGCCCGGAGGGATTAGTCGAGCCCAAAGGATTGGGAACCCTCCGATAGAAAAAAAGAAAAAAAAGAAAAAAAAAGAGGCTTCATGCCAGTGAAAAAAAGTGGAATTCCATACTAGAGCTCACCTATGGAAATATTTTAAATGGACGCACTCGGCACTCCCCTCGTATGGAATGTGTTCCAATATTTTTAATCTTATAGGAGTTGGTCCAACCATAAAATTGAATGTATGATTTAAAATGTCATCAGCACATCTATGCATTATTAATCATATTCTTGAAAAAGTAATCTATAGGCTTTTGACGAACACAATATCCCCCAAAAATACAGTTTGTTTATTAGATGATTAACTTATAGAAGTACTTTTAAGAAGTAAAAGCAATAAAAAGAATTTTTCCAATATAAATGTTGCACACGTGAAACTTTCCTACAGGGCATGCATAAATAATGTTTTTAATCAATGACTAGATACCACAAATGTGAAGAGAATTAGATGTGGGATTAAGATTTTTATTTTTATTTCTTTTCCGCATGTTTCTCAATAACTATGAGGATCTAAAATATGAAACTTCATGCATTTGGGTTTATCATATCATGAGAATATTTAATGGTTAGGATCAAGATTAATTGTGGGGTCACAAAAGTAAAGATAATTAAAAAGTGAGATTTAGATGTTTCAGCTTTTTCACATATTTCTCAAAATCTATGAAGACGACAGACAAAGAAGGCTTTTGTTGGGTTTTTAACCCGCAACTCATTGCAGGCGATAATTGTAATAGTGCCTCTTTGAGGGGTGAAATATATAATAGTAATACATCCGCAAAAGTGTAAATATTTACATATCATTTTAATATCAAAACTTGTGCATGTGATGCGTAAATGAGTACAAACAAATATATTTATATTTAATATCTTCACATGTGCAACATTTATATAGGTAAATCATAAATGAGTAAACGGCCTCATGAAAAACATTAAACACATTTAACTCTTTACAACTCAAAAAAGATTTATATTTGACAACAAATCCAATTCATTATTTGTGGTACATTCATTTACTCAAATACAGTAACAAAATCATTTTGGTTTTTATTATTGAAGATCCTAACCAAAATCAGAAATCATTCAACACAATAACTATTTCAATTCTCAAATGTTATTAGACAATCTAATCATTATTGCAAATAAATCCATTTTTAGTATGATGAGTATCTCCTCTCCGAGACAACAATAATCTCATAAATTACATCTTGCATTCAACATTTTCTTTCCCCACATGCACCATAAAATTATGCAAAACTTTCATTTTCTTTTCTTTTGAACTCTTTAGAACATAAGGTTTTCCGTGCAAATAGCCTCACTAAAATAAATCTTCCCCATGCACTATAAAATTATGTCAAACTTTCATTTTCTTTTCTTTTGAACTCTTTTACAACATAAGGTCTCCCACGCAAAATAAATCTTTCTTCTCTGGGTCGATAAAAAAAAATAAAAATAAAAATTTTAATTTAAGTACCTCAAAATTTAACGTTTATAAAATTAGTTCCAAACTAATGCTAGTTCACAAGGCACTTGTGTAGATAGATTAGATTGATCATCAATGGCCCCCTCTGCAAACATCCAAAGTGAGCATCATGGAGAATCTTTCAATTCCATCCATGGTGGGCCACACCACATATTGGTGACCCCACCATATATTCCTGGCCCACTTTGTAGGAGACCGTTTCAGTTATAAGAGTTTGGGCGTTGCCTGTGGGATTTCTGACTCTTCTCTCCTCTCTCTCTCTCTCTCTCTCTCTCTCTCTCTCTCATGAGTTTCAAGGTCTCGATCCTCTGCGAAAATGGCGAAATCCTCTCAAATTCTCTTTGATCTCTGAGAAGATTCCCATCGATTTCTCCATCTCTCATTCATCCTTGTTTGGTCATTGATCCAGAGATTTCGATCTCAATTTCAATATATGAAGAAGCCCCAGAGCAGAAAAAAACAGCCGATTCTCAAAATCAATCGAGATCTAGGGTTTCTCAGCCCCTAAGCTGGAAATATAACGTTTCCGTGCCGGAATTTCTTGCCTTTGGTCATAATTCGAGGAATGGGTGTTGGTATTTCGATGAAAAAAGATTGAATTTTGAGAAATGGACATAAAGATCTAGGCTTTTTTTTTTTTTTTTTGCTTTTGGAATGGTTGTTGGGGTTTGATAGGGTTGTTGATATAGGAAGAGGTCTGGAGATCTAGGGCTTTTTTTTGGTTGTTGTTGTTGTTGTTGTGAATTGTATGAGAGATTGGGATTGATTGTGATGGAGATGGAGTATGTAGGGGATGTGGGGTCTCTTGACCCAGAGCTTTTGCAGCTCCCAGATGTTTCTCCAATGGCTCTCAAATCGAATCCGTACATTGCAGATGAGCTGTTCTCGCTGTGGCTTTCGACTCCTGAAACTGGGCGATTGGTATGCATCCATATTCTTCTTTCGTTTCTATATGCCTTTATATATATATATATATATATATATATCTGTATTCGTAGTACGTCACATTGGATCCTTATTGATGTTGGTGTGTTTTCATTACCTACTTCACGTCCTTTTCAGAGGATGGTCACATGTGTAATCTGTTCTGTTTTCTGATTTTTTAAGAGGTGATGATTTGTTTTCATTGGCACTTTATTTATTTATTTGGGTTCTTGTCTTTTCTTTGGTTTTATAAAAATGGGTTTACAAAGTGGCTCAAAAGGATTGGGCCATGAACATGGATGGCACCTCAAATTCATTAAATCAGATTGAAAAATTGGGAAAAAAAAAAAAAAAACTGAGGAGATAGCCCTTTTTTTCTGAAATGGGGTCTGTCTAATTATTGATTTTTAAAATGATTTTCCATCAATAGCCTACTGTTGTGTGTGAAAAAAACTAGAAGAAGATTCATTTTAGAATCACCATAAACAAGTTTATAGTATCTGGGTTGTGTTGATTGGTGGCACTGTCGGTTGCAGTGGCGGACCCAGGATTTTCACTTGAGGGGGGCTGGTGATGGTCAAATAAAAGAGTCAATTATTATTGTATTGTACTTTCTTCACATTACCGATGGCAAAAGAGAAAACAAATCAATTGCGTATTTATATTTATCCTTCTCAATTAAGATCTTGGGTAAAGTAATGTGTGTATGTGTCCAGTCATGTGATAAGTAATCCTAAGGGCATGTTCATTTGCATGATAAATAGAATGAGATAAAATTAAGGTTCCAATCTAAAGAGGAGATTGGAAACAAACTTTGAGCCAAAAACAACAATGAGCTCTCTTATCCTTTGATCTTCATTCGTTTATTTGCTTAAATCAAATCCAAAACTACTTCCTTATAACTCATTCTAAAACTCCTTTCTCATGCCCCTGCACAAATTACAACTACAAACAACCAAATATTGCATTAAAATAAAATAAAATCAGCTAACAATCAATACCATGCATCGGTAGCTGAAAATCAATAATGACTGATTAGACTCCCCCGTCTCTAATCTAAAATTTGTTTATTTTTTTTGGTTGAAAATCAAATCCAACTCCATCAAGAGAACCATTTCAGTAATGGAGATTTTTAGAAAGGTTGGATTTTTAGGAAACCCCCCATCTCTTTTAAATCTTTCATAATCAAGAGAACCTGTTTCGGGATTTTTAGAAGACGGTAGATTTTCAAGAATCCCCTACTTCTAACATCACCATTTTTGTAAAATTTTGAGACCAAGCACCTACCAAAACAGCCCCTGCAACACTTAAAAATTGTTGAGAACCCATACACACAGAGAGAGAGAGAGAGAGGGAGGCTGTGATGCCTACAGGAGCGGAGGGGATTATGATTTCTGGATTTCTTGAGGGGGGGGGGGGGGGGGGGGGGGGGGGGAGGGGGGTTTGTTCCATGGGGGCTAACGGGCTTTATTCCATGGGGGCTGGTCCAGGCAGCCCATATAGCCCTAATGGGCTTTTTCCAGAGTTGTGGGGGGCTGAAGCCCCCATGTAGCTATACATGGGTCCGCCAGTGATCGGTAGGATCATCTCAAAAACATTGAGAACTTGATGCCATGTTCACTGCCAGGTGCTATATTGAAGTAACCCAGAGACTTATGTTTCGTGATCAGAATATCGAAAGTAAACTAGTTAAAAAATCCCAATACAATTCCTGAGGCACTTCTATTACCTTGCATATTGAAGTTCCTCAATCTATCTTCGACTTCATGGTGTTTCGTGATCAGAATATCGAAAGTAAACTAGTTAAAAAATCCCAATACAATTCCTGAGGCACTTCTATTACCTTGCATATTGAAGTTCCTCAATCTATCCTCAACTTCATGGTGGTTTTGATATGTTTAATCTATTGAAGTAAATATTGGGAATCTATGATAGAATCTCCATATTGTATCTGATATTTCATCATTTTATTTATAATCCATGTCCCTGCTCTATCCATGGTGTGTCCTTGCCATATTCATTTTTGTATTTGGGCGTAATAGGTGGAAATTGAAATATTTACGAGGTAGGATTTAATTATGGTTTGCATTCCGTTATTGGTTAGATTGCTAGCTTCACATTTGGTCAATAGTTGAAATCTTGTGATTATATGCCACCTAAAGAAAGCCTAAACCTGCAGAGGTCATGGTATATTCTGCAGAAAGATACAGTTGAAGCCTTGATCCTCCAATTCTAAGTGCCAAAAAAAAAAAAAAAACGAAGAAAGAAGACTTCACCAGGAAAGCCTTCTTCTGTAGGGGCATTAATTTAAAAAAAAAAAAAAAATTTCTTTTGACAGAACAGACATCTGGTCTAAATATTGAAGCTACTTTAATTGCAGTTGTTTCTCAGCATCATTAAGGTTCCTTTGAAATCTTGGTTACATACATTGTAAGTAACTCCAGATTCCTTACTATGGGAAGCAGATATTCCTTGCATTGCGACTTTCTTCTCTGTTTGGTTTTGGACCATTTGTTCCATAACTTTTTTGCATTGTGGAATCTAGGCATTAGATTTTTTTTTTTTTATAATTTCTTTTTTCATCACTGCCTTATCATTGATGAATTATGGAAATAATAAATATTTACCAATTATTGTTGTTGCATTTGAATACAGATAAAATCCTTGCTTGATGATGCAAAGGCTGGGGTAGCCATTAATGTTCCTGGGAACTCTAACAGTCCAAATGCTGCTGGAAGCAGTCCACTGCCTTCCTTGTTTCCTGCTGGCGGTGGTCCTCCACTTTCACCACGAAGTACTTCTGGCTCCCCACGTATCATGAAACGTGCTGGGATTGGGCCTTCTGTTTTAGGTTCTCCACTTAAAGTAGTTAGTCAGCCAGTGAAGGAAGTTATACCTCAGGTAATTATTACTGTCTGCCTGTATTATATATTGTCTATAGCTAGCTTGATGTTTGGGCGGCTGTTCCATATCTTTTACTCATCATAATTGCATGATGTGGCATGTATATGTGGGTTTGATAGAGTGCTTGAAATGCTTGCAGTTCTATTTTAAGAATGGTCGCCCACCTCCGAATGAACTAAAGCAACAGTGTTTAGCTAGAATTGATCAGCTTTTCTTTGGTCATGCTCATGGACTGCAAATTCAAGGTGACAAAGCACCTTCTCTCTCTCTCTCTCTCTCTCTCTCTCTCTCTCTCTCTCTGTGTGTGTGTGTGTGTGTGTGTGTGTGTGTGTTCCCCTGTTTGTGAATTGAACTGGATTTTTTTTTCCTTTTATAATTTCAGAATTTAAATCTGTTACAAGGGAAATTTGCAAGCTACCATCATTCCTCTCCAGCACTCTCTTTAGAAGGATTGATGCTGATTGTACTGGGGTAGTGACGAGGTACAGACATTTTGTTAATCCTGATAAAATTATCTTTGGCTGCTTCAAAAATTTCCAGGAACTTCATGTTTGTTTTATATCTATCTTTTGACAGTCAACATCTTAGTTCCACATTCTTGTTGGTTTGAGTGGCTGAAGAAACTCCTATTGGTTTTATTTCCCGTTTTTAATTTCTATTGGAATGACTTTATGCTCAGTCAAATAGAGTTAGGTTTGCCCACTTACTATATTCATTAAGGGATTGTTTGCTTTGTTTGTGCTCATTTTATGTATTACATGCATAAAAAGGTTGAAAAATGGTGTGTAAATGCAGCAAGTTTCAGCCCAAAATTTCCACACCTTGAGAGGTGTGAAAACGTTTCAAACTTCCCACCTCAAAAAGGCACCCATACACTTCCCACCTGATTTCCGCCTTCAATGGGTTACAGAATCAGATCCCACCAACCGCCTTCTATCTATTTATTTATTTATTTATTTGCAGTCCTGCGGGCCCCAAATTTGTAAAATGAACCATTTAATTTTTTTATTGGGCTAATAAACCTCAAGACATCTAGTTTCATATCTTAATTTTTTTGAATATTCAGGTTTCATATCTTAAATCTTCATAGATTTTGAGAAAATGTGAAAAACACAAAAAAAAATATCCTATATATATGATTTTCCGCACTTTTGTGGGCCCCAATTCATGATCCAAACCAAGATTGAAAAACTCATGACTTGGACTCGACTCGTCCAATGCAATAAAATTGACTTGGATAGAGTCAACGCAGAGACTTGAGCAAGTCATGTTTTTTTTTTCAAAAAATAATTAAAAATATTAATCCATTACTTATAAAATATAAAAGATGCATTTATTTACATACATTCATGATAATCAATTTAAATTAATAAATTTATAAATGCAAGAAAAGTACTACAATACAGAAAATAAAAGGAAGAATATTGCATATTACATAATTTGTTAGTTTAGATGTCGAATGTAAAAGATCAAATATAAAAGTCTCAAATTATATTCCAGTTGTCATTTTTAAATTATTGACTCCAAACCTCATGCATATTACATATAAATAAATTATAATTATTTAAAATTAAATCTGACTATTAAATGACTCGAAATGCAAAAACTTATTAAAATGAGATGACTCGGTTGAGTCTCCCCTATTTTTGACTCGTCCTTCGTACAAAAAAGATGACTCGGGAGAGTCGAGAGTCAACTCTGAGAGTTTTCCAACCATGATCCGAACTATTCAATATTCTCATGTAAATGGTAAACCTTAGTATATAAAACTTCTTGTCTTGGATCCTCCGATTTTGAAAAAAAAAGTGAAAACACAAAAACATCTAAATCCCACTTTCTGAATATCTGCACCAGCGTGGTCCCCAAATTCATTATCCAAACTGTTCAATATTCTAATAGATATGATAAACCCCAATGCATGAAGTTTCATATCTTAAATTCTCATGGATTTTGAGAAATATGCCGGAAAAAAAACACTTTAATCCCTCTTTCTAATTTTGTGCACTTTTGTGGGCTCTCATTCATGATCCGAACCATTCACTCTGTTTGAGACCCACTATTTCCCATCTAGAAATTTTTTTAGTTCTCAGAGCCTACTAAAATGTATAAAAGGTGATATAGGTTCTTTCTAGCGTGGTGTAGGTTTAGCCAGGCCCAAGTCCATTGGGCCCAGCCAGTGAGCTATCGGGTCAATCAGACCCAACCCATTGGAATGCCCACAAATCCAATGAGGAATGACCAACTGTTGTGGGAAGTTATCTTACTTTAGTAGCTTTTCTAATTGATTCAGTATTTGAGATTAGCAAGTTTCTTTATTTTGGAATTCTATGTTTAGCAATAGAATCCTAATAGGATAGGAAAGATCACAGGAATTTTTCTATAAATATGTAAATCCCCTTTAGGGATCAGTACCTCTATTATTGAATTGAAGAATTGATTTATAGTTTGTTTATTGTTCTGGTTTGCTCATCGTGCATGCATTCTTGGCTGTTGAATCCATTTGGATTCGGTCAAATCCCTGTTGTGGGTTTGGTCTTCTTCCCGGGCTGCATCATAGCACTTGCTCTTTCTGCCCCATATAATTTAGTAATGTGAAAATGGTGCTTCAAAACAAACCTGGTAATATGTTTTCACATATGTAAATTCTAAATATATGAAATTCATATGCAAAATTTTCATATGTAAATTCCATGTTCATATCTCATGCATAAGGACAAATGAGTGAATGACCCTAATGAGGTTAAATGGGCCTTGCTTCTAGATGTAACCTCAAAGCTATGATACCAAATAATGTGACAGCCTGAAACTCCAAATTGATGAAAAATAACTCAAACAGGCACTAATCTTTTTACATTTAATATCAAGGAAAAATAGGATTAACCAAGACTGTTGAATTCTAGAAACAGCCAAACAGGTTCTAGATTTGTTTGACAGAAAAATATGTGGAAGACAGTCCAAATTACCTATTGATTCAAAGATACAACTGCAATATGATTTGTTCTTGTGACAGTTATGATCTTTTGGAAGAATAGACACAGCCTGCCCTACACAGCCTGCCCTAGAAGTTTTCTTGATTCAGATACATCAATAACCCATGAATTACTGCTATTTCCAAGTGTAGATTTGATAGAATTCAATAGCAATAGTTGTAGATGATGGGAGAAAATCGAGCGAGTGGAGTGACAGAAAAAATATGGTTGGAAGTCTTAAAAAAAAAAAACCATTGAACTGGGGTTTTAAATCAGTCAATTGTGACTATTTAGCCCCATAAAGTGTCCCACTTGTGTGCACATGATTAGTGTCTGAAACTTCATTAGTAAATAGATGTGGACTATAATTCTTATGCTAGCTGACCTTTCTGTATTTATGGAAATCTCCTTTCAATTCCTAGTTGAGCTAAAAGTATCTAATCTATATCACTTTGATCTTCCTATTCGATTCTTTCCTATCTTGCAATGACTTCCTCATTCCAGTTTTAATTTCCTGATTTCACCCAACTCCTTAAAATAAATAAAGAAGTAAATCTAAATACAACCACTGAAGGAGATTTCCTATTTTTTGTAGGATCTTTTATTAAGGGTTTCAATATCCATTGTTGGTCTTATACTGTGACAGAAAAGCAAACATGAGTAGCACACATTTATAAACTCTAAAAAATTTCTGAGTTGCACGTGTATAGTTTATTTTTGTTGTTTTGCCTTTTTTTGTGTTGGAACGAAGTTCAGCTGCCATTTCAAAAGAAACAGAAGGAAAATTCACATCTAAAGAGACGTTTACTATTTAACTTTTCTATGGGCAGCTCTCGTAAACATTGAATGAATGAAGTAAATAGAAGTTGACCAGATTATATACATTATCTTTTTTTTGACAATTTTCTCCGTTGGGTTACTTTTAATGTTGAAATTGTTCGCTCAAAGGATGGACTTTATAATATTGGGGTTATGTATGCAATATTTGGCAAGCATTTCTGAAACATAATAATGTGCAAAAGATACCAAATATTTGTTTTGAATTCATTTTTTATTTCCATTTTATTTCTTATTTTCATTGAGTGCTAATGCTTCTGATAATTATTGTTTAAGTTGATTATGAACAGCTGGTCTTCATGATACTTTTGTAGGGATTCATTTGTTGATTATTGGATCAACAGCAACATGATGACGATGGATATAGCAACCCAAATATTTAAAGTATTAAAGAAACCAGATAAAAACTATATTACTCAGGTTTTGTTTTGCTTCTCTATGACATCTCTTTACTATTAATTTTACTTTGTAAATACAATTTTCTACATTCTCAGCGACGGTCATCAAGGGAATGAGCTGATTTGTTGGGGTTGTCCATTGTTTCATATGTCACTGTTCATTTTTCTCAATGTGGATTCAGGAAGACTTCAAACCTGTCCTTCGAGAACTTTTGGATACTCATCCAGGATTGGAGTTCTTACAGAGCACTCCTGAGTTTCAAGAAAGATATGGTGTGTTCTTAATCAGCTAACTATTTCTTAACATGTACCAAAAACTCAATGCTATTTTTGTCTTATTTGATCCATCCTGCTTGTTATATGGTCAATTTATAATGCTATGTTCTTTCATTGGCATAATTCTAAGTCATTTAATTACATTGTGTATGCACCTATCTGTAGCTATATATCTGCAAAATATCACTTTGCTTCATTTATTTTTCGCTTGGTGAGAAAGTATGGAAGCATTTATCTAGATTAAAATGATTTTTTCTGTAGGAAATATGGTGAGTGGTCTTATGTAGAAGCTTATTGCTTTGGCATTTTCAATTATGTGTCAATTTGAGCTAAGTTGGGTGATAGATTAAGAAGTGAGAACCTTCTACTTGTACTTAGCCTCCAGTTGCATTTCTTTGGACTTCTTGTAAATATTTCAATATGCAAATGTTCTTGATTTGTGGTTGCTATTGGTGGTTTGAGTGAGCAACGACACTTTGTTTTCTCCTGTCAATGTCTAATGTAATGAGTTCGCTTGAACTACTACCATGGTCATGTAACTTGTTGAAATTAACATTTCATATTTTTGGACCAGCGGAAACTGTAATATACAGGATATTTTACTACATGAATAGATCAGGAAATGGCCATCTCACCCTCAGGGAGCTGAAATGTGGGAATTTAATTGCTGCCATGCAACATGCAGATGAGGAAGAGGATATTAACAAAATCTTGAGGTAGAGTTACTTCAACTTTTGCATATTACTTGTCATACTTGGCTTCTTGTAGGGTCCACAGTGACAGAATTCTTTTTTGTATTTTGAATGCTCTTGAATTTGATAATACCCTCATAAGAAACACTTTAACTTGCATGGTTGTTTACTTTCGTTGATTTCAACCCACATAATTTTTGAGGCTTGGCCATTTAAGTATATGCCCTCAAATATGGGAATAAACATCCATATATTATATTAAACACTTGATCATCTGGGACTAGATTCCAGTTTCAAGTTGAGGAAAGTTGCTTTTTTTACTTCCTCTTTCCAGGGTTTGTTGTGAGAAAAAAGTACTATGAGAAACTGATTACACTTTGTTTTATGTATCATGGAAATTGTGAAAAAAATGGTATAAGGAACAATTTACTAAATGGAGCTTGTGAAGATTAAGTCTCAAACCTTAATGTCATGACTGCTGTAGTTTATAGTCTCTAGAATAAAATATGCTGATTAGGCATTAGCTGTGACTGATGCTTACTGTCAGATTTAGTCCCCAGCTCAGTAGTTGGGAGGTTTACTTTACTTGCCCTGTTCAGAGCTGTTTACTTGAAAATTAGTATGGAGAGCTAATTATATGTCTCTATCACATTTGACACGAGGACAATGGAGAATTATTTCCTGAACATGTGAATCAGATGCGAGCGCATTCTTGAATTGATGATCGTCATTGTAGCCTTATCCCATCATATGATTCTGTGTAAATAAGGACTTGTGTACTTTCAGAGCATAAGAATCAGTTTTTTTGTGTCTCTACAGGTTCTTTTCTTACGAACATTTCTATGTTATATATTGCAAGTTTTGGGAGCTGGATACAGATCATGATTTCTTTATCGATAAAGAGAACCTTATAAGATATGGAAACCATGCTCTTACGTACAGGATTGTTGACAGAGTTTTTTCACAGGTTTGAATTTATTTCAGGACAGCATAGATTAAATTTAGCCTTTTAGCAATCGAGAATAATTTTACATGCTCAACTTTCTTCTCTTCTGACAGTTTATATTTCAATCTTACTGTAGGTGCCAAGAAAATTTACTAGCAAGGTTGAAGGAAAGATGGGTTATGAAGATTTTGTTTACTTCATGCTATCAGAGGAGGATAAATCATCCGAGCCTAGTCTTGAGTATTGGTATATTATGTCCACTATTTTATGCGTATCAGTAGCTGACAGGAATTTTCTTGCATTGCTTTCCAGAAATTTGTCTGCACATTTGCATTTATCATGACTTCAAAACACCATCCTTAATTTGTTTCCTGATATTTCTGAAATAATGATCTTGAATAAGTGTCAGTACTTGAGGGAAATATGGAACCATGCTTGACAAGAGCGCATAAACACAGTTAGAAGGTGCTCATTGGTGCACCCTTCTTGTTGTGGGTTCAATCAGTTTACCTTTCAAAAGAAAGAAGCAATTTTTTCACAGCCAGATGAATCACGATGCTTGCGAAACCTATATTGATGACAGACCAAACAAAGAGGCATTTCTGGTTATCATATTATATTTTTTTGCTCTTATTGGTGTTGTAATGGAATAAGCCCAGTGAAGTGAGTTTTTAAGCTTAGCATGAGGTTTCTTGGGTTTCTCTTAGTGATCTAAAATTTTCTGCATTTCTTTAAGCCAGAAGAGTCTTTACACCCGAAATGTCCATGTGTAAGAGCTATCATCGTGGCAATCTCTAAAATTGTTTCTGTAAAGAAATCTTTCTACTGGAGCTCTGTGAGCTTTCGCCTTTCATGGCTTTTTTGGGTGCTATTCTATTTTGTTCACTGCATAATAAATTTCTGTTAGAGCTCATGGAAAAACAAGAATCATGAATGATATGGGTAGATATAAACAGTATGACTTTTACATCTGATCAGTATTTACATAAGGAGATGATTTCAATCACATACTTAGATTAGTGCAAGTTTCATGTTTTTAATCTTTCGTGGTCAAATCATGTCGACTTTTCACAATTGTGTGAAATGAATTAAATGGCAGCTTTCATCTGGCATTCCATAAAGTATGAAATTATTATAGACAAAAATGATTCTGCTTCTGGTATGGTTATTAATCTCATTGGAAAAAGACCTTTTCTATGTCATCAATCATCATTATGTAAATATATTCATGGTGGTTTATCAAAGTAATTATCTGTATTATTCTTTAAAATAATTTTTAAAAAAATTCATATAGCTTATGATTATTTTGTAGTCTTTTCCCATTTGAAAATTTCTTTTCATAATTGTACTCCCTCATCTTCTTGTAGTTTATTTTTAACTAATTATATTCATCACTTAATGAATTAAACAGAGTGTGGCAAAAACCTTATTAACTCTTTATTTTCAGGTTCAAGTGTATTGATTTGGATGGAAATGGGATAGTCACCTATAACGAAATGCAGTTCTTTTACGAGGAGCAGTTGCATCGCATGGAATGCATGGCCCAAGAACCTGTGATGTTCGAGGATATTTTATGCCAGATGGTTGACATGATTAAGCCAGAGGTGACCTTGTTTTTACTGATTGATTTTTTAATTATTAGCTTTTGTATCTTAACCGGATAGAACTTTGCAACACGTGATAATTTAAACTTGTGCAGAAAGAGAGCTATCTTACTCTACATGACTTAAAGGGCTGCAAACTTTCTGGAAATGTTTTCAATATCCTTTTCAATCTGAATAAGTTCATGGCTTTTGAAACTCGCGATCCATTCCTCATTCGTCAGGTAATGGCAACATTTAGATTTTATCCATGCTGTTTTTCTTAGCGACTGAGAACCAAAAGATTGTGGACTCAGCTAGGGTTGTTTTACTGATTTTACCTATGCCATGCCTTTTATGGTCTGAGCAGGAAAGAGAGGAACCTAATTTAACAGAATGGGATCGGTTTGCTCATAGAGAATATATTAGGCTTTCCATGGAAGAAGATGGGGATGATGCTTCCAATGGGAGTGCGGAAGTTTGGGATGAATCTCTAGAGGCTCCCTTTTGAATTTGATCTCAAGTATGTTTGATGCTTACTGTTTTGTCTTGGTCTTAACTAGTGGTTAATTGTTACATTTTATGAATCAGTTATGTTTTAAATATGTTTTTATTTTGCTTCTCTTAGTAGTTGTCAGTGATCTTTTTTTTTTTTTTTTCTTTTTTTTTTTTATCGCCCGATTTCTGCCAAGTTTTCTACAACAGCAAAGGACAACTGAAAGTCCTTTCAACAACTTCTTAATTTATATGCACCCACAGTCGGTATGGATTTAAAATTTTTAAAAATGTTACTCGTACAATCACTCTTAGGATAGTTTTGCGAATGTTATTTTTTTGCCTGTGGTTTTTTAATGAGCTTCATAGTGACTATCTGATAAAGGCTTCATCATGAATCTACAGATTGTCCAACAGACATTTTTCATGCATGCATCAATTATGAAAATGTGCTGAACTTCTAGTAATACTTCCTGATATTTGATCTTCCAGGAAGCTTTGGATGCTCATTTTGGACCTAAGCACTGAAAGCAAGCTGGGCCATACTGTGACATCCATCCTCATTTAGTTATTGGTATCTATCTTTGTGAAGTGAATTGCATCTTCAGCGTAATTTTTTTTCTAATTTTGCAAGATTCTGGCCATTGTACTAGTGAAAGCAAGCAGGGTTTTGGAATGCATTCAGCAAAAGAGGAAAAAATAAAAAAGATGAAGAAGAAGAAGAAGAAGAAAAACAAAAAAGAAAAAGTAAGGTGAGCTGCGTTCTGGAGGACTAGACAAAATTCATTAGAAATGCCAGTTTTGTGCTATCACAGAAGGCTGCTGCTGACCCCCATGTTTAGTCATTCATTGAAACAGGTAACATAGTTTCAAAGTATTTGTCAATTTTTTGAGAAAGTTCCTTGGTTGTTTTTTCCTCTTTTTTATTTTTAACATCCCTTTGGCAACTCATGGGAAGTATGGGCAGGCATGTTTGTTTTTAGCTTTTACTGGGTCATGTTTTCCAGCTCAGATGGTATGTCTGTCAAATCTGTGCTTTTTCTAAACAGTTGCATGTTATTTTCTTAATTGGATTTATTGGCAAAGGAAAATTTTAGTCACATGTATTTTGGTTATTACTGTTCTTTTAATAGCTTATGTTTTTTATTCTGACAGAAGCTGTCAAAATCGTGTAGATATACTGTTAATTCTAGGCAGACCAATCCACATTGGATGACTGATTATTGAATGCTAGATTTAGCTTTCAAAGCATTCCATTTCTAATTCACCCTTTAGAATTTTAGAGGCAGTATGAATAGTCTGAGAATTTTCTTCGAAAAAATAATATTTTGGAATATTGGCATTGAATACCGTATAGTTGAGAACTCCCATGTTTGGATTGGCGATGGAAAAATTTGTCTTAATAATGAATAACAACTTTTACATGCTAACGAATTTTTTTTTGGCTATGTTGGCCTACTGGACCGGAGTGATACTACCCACCCAAAGACCTAGGAATCAATCCATGGTCATGTGTGTGATACCAGATGACAACACCACTCAACCTGTGAACCATGAGTGTGTTGGCTTTTTACATGGTCACTTGGTGTGTTGTTGCCTGGTCTCTTCCTGGAATTGGCTATTGTATAATAAGTAAATGAAATCCTCTCTATTGAGGAGAAACATTTCCTTATGTTCCTTATCCATGAAAAAAAATGTAGCACCATAAGACGGACAGAAGAGTTAGCTGCATGGAAAATCAAACCATTTTCCTTTCTATTGTGAAATCTTCATTTTGCACAACTATACCATATTTTTAGCTGAATTCTTCATTTCACACATTCTTAGTGCTAACATGATTACCCTCATGTGTCACATGGCATCCACATTATACCAGAGGTCTTCTTTTTGGGGCCATTTTGACACTATCAATCACATTGGCAGGATGAGATAGGATAGTCTCATTGATGATGTTGAGATAATAAACCACACCCCTTTCTGGGGCTATCATGACTACAGAGATTTTAAGTTATATACTCAATAGTGACAGATGATAGTAAATTTTAAACAAATGATGATCAAATCTGGGCAAGTTCTAATACATGAAAGGAAGGTGAATGTGGTTTAGGTAGACATTAAGACTTTAAAAAAAAAGTTGTGGTTATCTGTGAAAAAAATGTGGTGGTTTTATGTAATTTCTTCATCATCATCATCATCATTGCTTCGCCCCAACTATGTTGTGATAAAATTTTACGTTGACGGTCAACATACCCAATGCCACCCCTTCCTTTTCCCAGGCTTGGGACCCGCGTTAAAAACTAGTGGAGGCGATTGTATGTAAATTTCTCAAAAAAAAAAAAAAAAAAAAAAAAGACAAAAACAAAAAAAACAAAAAGGATAATGTGGCCCAATAATTATGATTAATGAATCATATGTACGCTCACTTAATTTCATAATCTAAATCAGGGTTACCTTGATTGCTATACCACCATGAGGATCTATGATCCAGATCATTGCTCAATTCTCTGTGGTTGCTTATTCCACTGTCAATATATTAGAATCTTGATCCTAATAGATAGATTGTTACTTAACTATTTATGAATTATGATTCAACATCTAGATTGCAAATAGGTCAATGCCAAAATATGGCCCATCACATTGGCATCTTGAAAATTAGATGCGACCATTTTTACTCGAAAGAATGATATTGTGAAAAAAATGAACTATCTAAACCTTAAACCTTCCCCAATTGGGGCTTGAGATTACATGTGGGGTGCTCATTTTGGCCGGGCCATTCCTCATTTGGCCTGGTTCGGTCTTGTGTTTTAGTGCTCAGGCTGTGTCAGGATCTAAATTTGGGACAGGCTTGGATTAAGTGATAGAAAGCCCATGGCCCCGCCCAAAAAAGTAGTGCCAGTGGATTTGCCTAAACAAGTCAAAGAAAGCCTAGCCAGGCCGACCAAATTGACTAAATGGATGGACTCACCCGTTTCTTTGCCAGAACTTCTAATAAGAATTTGAGGTGTTGGGGTTTTTTTTGTACACGATTTGATGGCTCATCACCTGGCATTTACAAATGCCTTTCTTTTCGCATGAATATCAAAATCCCAACCACATGTAACCTCTCAAATGCCCGGATAGATTTTTCAAATTATGGCTCCTTAGCTTTTTGTTGGAATCTCTTAATCCTCAAGTATAATGGAGCATCCAGGAATTCCACTATGTTTGGGAATTTAAAAATTCCTCAAATAGGAATTCTCTAAGTTCAGCTAAGAAACAGGCCCTTATAGGGCTCTTTGCTCAGCCTGAGATAGATATGGGCTAGTATTTCTACATATGGGCTAAACCCGAATGTACCTCAGCATGGCCTCACCTGATCCATGAACAACCCTACAAAAAAATAAATAAATAAATAAAAATAAAAAATACTTGAACTAGCAAATTACGATCTAATGATCCATATGATCTAAATCAAGCTCTTTTGGTTCTTCGAATCCATTTTAAGCAAAATTTTGATATTTTTCCTCAATAAAAGTGATTTTAATCATCAATTATTATGCAGAAAAAAATTTTAAATCAATTTTCTTCTATATAAATTTCTTTAATTTAAATCTAAACACACTAAAAGAATTCTTCTTTTATTTAAATATAAACACACTCCAAAATCCTTTGTAATTTTTCATGCACTCGCCCCCTAGAAAGTTTTTTTACACAACAACCTCATCAAGAAAAGCTTTCTCCTTCTGCCCTAGAATCATTACCAAGGGCACATTCATATAACACCCTCAGTTTTTTTTGTTGATATAGAAAATGCTCCAATTTTCATTGGGTGTCATTCTTCCGTAGTTGGATGCAATGCTTTACTTCAAAAATAAAACAAAATAAAATAAGTTGAAATAAGTCTATTGAAGTCGTTTAACAAATCATTTCTCATACATTACTTTTCACGATCAAAACCTTCTTTATGTTCCAAGTTATGGTACAACTGGTTATAAATTAATGGACAGTCGCATACCCATAATTTTAATTTGAGGAGTGCAGACCTAAATGAGTAGTTGGGTTTTGGATACAATCCCAAGATGTTCATATAGACTTTGGAATAGATCTAAATCGGATGGGTGTGACCGTCCCTAAAAGCATGTACGTGAATCTGGCCCTAGACAAGGGCTTGTGTGGTTAAAAACAATTGTGTGGGCGTGAGTTATTATTTCTATAAAGGAAGGGGTATGTGAGTATTTAACAAAGCAAAATCTAAAAAAGAGAAATTTGTACGTAACGTTTAACTAATAGTATGTAAATTTTGAGAGATAGCTCAATTCATTTAGGACTACAGTTTGGATATAAAGGTTGAAGCTTAGAAATTATACTACATATTGAGGCGACAGGGCATTTACCCGACTCCCCGGCCGGCCCGTAGGGATTTTTGTGGCCCAAAAGAGACACCCTACGTTATCAAATAGATAAATAAATAACCCGGGAAAGAGAAAGATGAAAAGAAGATCTTCCCATGCACACGAACATGTCACCACCAGAACAAAACTCGGAGACGAATTCTCTGGTTTTCTTCATTATTACATCCTCTCACCTCTGACTCTGAATCGTTCCTTCCCTTTGCTTGCAGACCGAAAATCACTGACACCCATTAAAATGTCCTTTCCCATGTTACAACAAATCCTTGTCTCCTTTCCACCTCATGCGCTTTTTGTTGGGGTTGTGGGTTCTGATCATTTGGTGGAGATGCTCTCTTTCTGGGTCTTTTTTCTTGTTGTGGGTTGATGAAAGTTGGTGTCTTGGATCTGGGTTTTGATTGTTCTTGTGGAAAGCCTTTTCTTTTACATTAATCTTGTGGGGTATTTGATATTTGGGTCTTGAATTGTCTTGGTGTTTGCATATTCCAGTTTGTAGGATTGTGTTTTTTCATTTTTGTCCTGGCAGTTGATTTTTCTTATATTGGGAGATGGGGACCTTGTTTTTGAGTGAGATTAAGAAGCAGGCATGTTCTTTCTTACAAGAGAAATACAAATCTGCTAGGCTTATCTTGACTGATGTGACCGAGGCAGAACTGTAAGCAGTTGTATTAGGCTTCTTCAATCCTTTTCCAATGAACAACAATAATGATAATAACTAGTAGATTCTGATACATTTAAGGACATGCAAACATGCATCATTCTCTGATGCACTGATCTAACATGTCTCCACTCCACACAAGTGGGTCCCAGGATCATGATCTGATGGCAGGCTGGGCAAGCAGATACTGGCCATGAGATTTATATCCCACATGAATATTTTATTTACTTTGTGTGGTTTCAGAATTTAGATCCATTTGTTGTAATTATTGTGTTTTTTTTTTTTTTTTTTTTGTTTTTTGCAATGAGAAAATTTAAAATCTTCATTTAATTAATTGGAATGATTTGTCAAATTTCTTTTCTAATGGTTTTTTTTTTTAAATTATTAATTCTACAAGGTTGGCTGAGGAAGCTACAAATGGTGAGCCAAGGAGTCCTGATGCCAAAACAATGACTAGGATATCTGAGGCTGCCTTTGACATAGATGATTACTGGAGAATTACTGATGTCTTGCACCAAAGGTAAAACCATGTTGTTAACTAGCTAATCAAATGATCTCAATGAGTCAGTTTTTTAGGGACTGTATCATTAGAGAATTTTAGTCAATGAAAAATGAAATTTTAATTCTTGGGGGATCAGTGAAATTTTTTTGCCCCCCAAATTACATGTTTGGTGTGGGTATTATATTTATTCCATCAAATTAATGAACAATTAATTCCTTTTTTTCTTCAGAAACTAATATTTGGGGAAATGAAGAATCTTTATTCTCCTACTTCTCTAATTTATTAGGAATGCAGCATATTCTATTGTAGGTATTTTTAGAACTCTTTTACCAAACAGACATGCATGAATAACTAATTCAGTTTTGTGAATCATTAATAATGGTATGACTTATGAGCATTAACTTTGAAGCCCCTTTCGCCTACTTTGCATTGAATTGGTAGAAATTTATAGTGAATTGAGTAGTAGGGAGTATTAAAGAGGCAAGTAATGAAGGATAAAGGAGGAGATGCAGCTGGGATCTTCACTTTCCATGTATTTGATTTACTAGGGTTATCACTATCCTGCCAAATGGTGGGATGTGATGGCCAGTTGTGGGTCTTCAACTTCTTCAATTTTAGACCCCCTGATAGGGAGGCATGACTTAGTATTACTAGGAATTCAAAACCAGTCAAACAAAAGGATCCTTCGGCAACATCTTTTGTATGCGTTCGTAGGGTGGAAATTGTGATTTTAACATAAACCCATGATCAGAAAACTGGTTATTTGATTATAGAAGAGAAATAATCAAATCAGTTAAACTGAATTTTCAGTTCAAGTTAAGAACTGTTATTGTTATTGCTGGGGCTGTTCTTTCAGTGTTCCTCAAAATTGGAAAATATCCAATCAAAATTCAGTCTTCTCAAGTAAATTCATTTAAAGTGATTAATGACAGTTATACTTTTATCTAAACCTGACAATATCAGATAATTGTTCTTCAGCTATCTTATATTAATGCAGGTTGTATACTAATGACTGGAAGCAATGGAGGTCAACGTACAAAGCCCTTGTGCTACTAGATTTCCTACTCACTCATGGGCCTGAAACAGTTGCTGATGAATTCCGGCCTGATATAATAGTTATTCAAGAGCTTTCAAAATTTAAGCACATCGATGAGCGAGGGTAATTCCATTACTTAACTTTCTTTTCATTTATAAGATGGAAATCGAGACCATGATCTCGATACTGTTGACATATATGCATCTAATTCCCAATGGCAACAGGCTAAACTCCTCCTTAATTTCTTTTCTGTTCTTCTGAAGTTGATTGGCATCAAAACAATGATCTTGACATTGCAAATCTTACATCCTATCCAGTGAGACATGTGAGGCCTGACCACACATGACAACTGCATCAAAACATTTAGAAGATGCTGGTGTTTGATGCTCAGCACAAGATGAATTTTAGTTTAGGCTGTGACCTTTCTTTCCTTTAATAAGCAATCTAAGTATGCTTTATCATTCTTGTGACCTTAAACCAACTTCATTGTTAGCTAATCCATGCTCAAATATTACCAGAGTTTTATGTCATCTTAGTTGGATTTATCTGTCCTTCTAGTTAACCCCAATGGGGTTGGCCGAGTGGTCTGGACCACGGTTCCTCCCTCTTCCGGAGCAAGAAGTCTTGGTATTGATCATCGGTTCCCCCCTCTTCAAGAACTGAAGGTTGAGCCCACTTGTGCTACCACATGGGGTCTACAGGGGTTTTACCCAGCTTCTCTCTAAGCCCGGAGGGATTAGTCCAACTCAAAGGGTTGGAACCCTCCGTTAGCCCAAAAAAAAAATAAAAAAAATTGTCCTTCTAGTTAGGATGTAATGTAATGGCTTGCAGCTTTGGGTTCAGCCTTCAGATGTTTGATCCTAGCATAACCATTTCAATCACAAGATGAGAGCATAATAATAACTACTCTATATTGATGTATTAAGGTAACCTCCAATGAGCTCTTTATGGTTTCCACTCTTTAGATTCAACTGGGGTGCTGCAATGCAAAAGAAGTCAGAGAGAATCCTAAAACTCCTGAAGCAAGAAGAGCTACTTCAAGAAGAGCGTGCTAACGCTCTTAAAATCTCTAAAGAGATCCAGGGCTTTGGAAATGTTTGTATTTCCTCAACTTCATCTTCCTCTAGAATTTCGAGAACATCTTTTGGCTGATGTTCTAGCTCTAGCCCAAGATGGAGTGACCCTGATGAGCCACATAGGGATGACCAAGAAAGCCCAACTAAGGGTTCCAACAAGAATTCCCCAAGAAGGTCCATGGGGAAATCAACTACACTCTTTTCACACAACAAAATAGGAACACTCCTTTGGAATGCTTCAATTCAAGAGACAGGGTTGCTCTCTGACGAAGAAGAAAGTTGCTCTAGAGGTTACTCAAAACCCACCAGTCCCAGGAGTCCAAAGGATGGGAATGTTGTGTTCCGGAGCTTTTCAAATGTTGGGAAGGCTGTGAGGAGGAAGTCGATCGACCGCCAATTTTCTATGGGGATCTGATGGGCTTGGTAGAAACTCTGCATTAGACTCTGTTCAGACACATTTAGCCTTCTTCTCTATTGAATCTAAAAATGTTCCACAAATGCATGTACTGTATACAGATGTGTGTATGGTAGCTAATGACTTGTAGCTTGAGCATCCAATGACATTTCCAGTTACTGCTTGTTAGATACTATGATATGGACATTTAATGGGATTATATCTTGATATGTTCTCAAATCATACTTAATATAGAGGATCATGGGTTGTAGTAAATACAAATCATGTCTTAAACGTCTTTCCTATTCTCTTCCCAGTATTTATATGGTGATGGAAGTCAATTACAAAGCCTTGTGTTTGTGAGTATTCTATTACATAATACGTTGCGTATTTTGAAGTATTTGGGTGTCATAAGTCACCCAGGACCACCTTAACCGAAAGGTGCTAGCTAACATGATTAGGTGCAATTTTTTTTGGCTCGAAATCTGATATGGCCCATGATTGGGACAGTTGCATCTCTGTACATTTGTGTCGTGTATGATGTCGATCTACCTAAGATACAATAATGTTCTGAGGAAGGTGAGGATTGTGGAACCCATCACCATGTCTAAAATTATGTTGTGTTTATACTTGTCTGCTGTTATGTCTTCTGTGAAGTTATGTTTGGCCTCTTTCTGTATAAAGAAATCAGATAGCCTTTTTTTTCTTAGATCTCATCCTTTTGTTATCTGAATGAATTTTTTTTTCTTAGATCTCATCCTTTTGTTATCTGAATGAATTTGAGTAGCTTCTTTGCAATACATGATTCAACCTATGGGAAAATATAATTTGCTATATTCTTCCTATGTTCCTTCTTTTGCATGTGTAGTACTCATATAAACATGTATATGGTGCGTTTGCCAGTCCCCCATATGAACTCAAACATGAATCTTGGGGCTCTGAAAAAACAACACAAAAATCATGAGACAGTGGGTAGTTCAATTCAACGGCGATTAACATTAGGATGGGCGTCAAATTAGGACTACTGTCAATTTATGAAGGAGAAATAAAATAGACATTAGTATGGTACTAATGACGGCTGTAATCTGATCTCACCTTTGCGATGCTCGCCATTGTTTGATCTAAGATCACTTAATTCTATGTCTTTCTAGCTTCCATATTTAAGCAGTACACCAACTTTCAAACCAATTGGAGCAAAATACAACGTTGGTTTGCTACGAATAAAATATATAGTTATGGCTTCTATACATGATCAATCCAACGGTACATAATATGATGGAAGCAGTGTTCAAAATATCGGCTGGTATCGGCCGATACCGAGCCGATATCTCGCTGAGATATCGGTCTCGGAAAAATATCTCCAAATTCTCGGTCATCTCGGCCGATATTTTGGATCATATCGGTTTTACCGATATTTCGGTCGATATTTTCAAAATATCGGCCGAGATGAGATAAAAATGGTCAAAACCCTAGTTTTTGCAATTTTTTCCCCATCTTCATATTCTTCTCCACTCTTCTCATCTCCTTACTACCTATAGTAGCAGCCATGCATACTTCCTCTTACATATTTTCAAATCCCACAACTATTTTTTGAAGAAAATATTATCTAAGGTAAGAGAAAATCAACTTAAAGCATTTTATTATGTGTTTTTTTTTTTTAATTTTAGTTTAAGCATAGAAATCAGATTGTCTTGAATTTCACAACTTAATTTGATGATTGGGTTAGTATTAAATGATGATTGATGTGTTATATTTATTTTCTTATATTTTACACTAATAAATTGATCATGAGCATCAATAATGGCTGCATTATATGAAATACCGGAAAAAACAGCGAACTGCGACACAGACATGACTCATAACTTAAGGTGACCGAGATTTTGATTTATTGTTGTTACTAATGGGAAAAAAATATTGTTTTCCAGCATTTTTTAATATTCTAGATTTTTTGGATATTTTTGTGAATTTTTTTGGATTAAAAAAAAAAATTCACAACCGCGACGGACCGATATCTACGACCGATACCGATATCATATCAGTTTTTTTGCCCGGCCGATACCGCGACCGAGACCGAAATTTTAAACCATGGATGGAAGTGAGAATTGGGAGTGCATTGACATTCATGGCTGTGTGATTTCAGCGGTATCGATCAAACAAATATGATCCCCACAAAGGTTTACGGCTAACATCAGCACTGCACAAATGGCGGCGTTGGATCATTTCTCTAGCAAAGAAATATAAGGATTATTATGCATGGGACATTATAATTAATATGGGACACCCATAATTGAGTTAAGTTATAATTGGTTCCCTTGAAAAGTTATGACTAACTAAAATGGAGGGTCGTGATCATAGCCACATCTCTTTTGAGAATCAGAGCCGTTGTCTAGCACTGGAATCTCAGCCCCTAAAGTTACATGTTTAGGGCACTAAGGACATTATTAGGAGACAAGGTTCTTTAATAAAGGGGGAACCATGTGATCCACACTTCATTGGATGGCTGAAAGTACATAAATGCTCTTCTTTATATATTTGACAGGGTCCAAGACTAATCATTTGTTTATTTAGGAAATGATGTTTAGTGCCTTGGATTTTATATACTCTAAAGGCATTGTAATTATGACTAATAACTCTCTTAAGGCAGCCTTGGCAGGCGTTTGTTTGGAGGGATTTTTCATGAAAATTACATGTAAGTTGCTTTCCCACCATCGTTTGGAATTCCTATTTGATTTGTATAGCCTTGTGGATTGTCACTTCCACTTCTCTAAATTCCAGCTTTCAAGATATTGGGGAGGTACTCTGAGCATTTTGTTATTCTAAACACGGATCTGCAAATCTCTTGCAAACAAACAAAGCCTTATTAGAGCATGTTTGTTTTGATGCATAAAGTAAAGTTGAGCAGTAAAGTAACTCTAGCCACCACACACCTTTATTTTTATCATGTTTGGTTGACAAAAAAAGAGCAAAAAAGTAATCTCCGGCTGCCGCCAATTTATCACAAACTTTACTAGCTATCACCATTTCTTATCGCGTAAAACTAATGTAATGTGTGATAAAGTAGAGACAAAAGGAACCTACGGCGGATGATCCGCATTCTATTTTGTATTCCTCTCCATTCTGTATCCTGCAATATTTTCTTTGCAATAAAAATCGCCTTTCAACAAAAAATAAAAAATAAAAGACAAAAGGAACCTACTTTATTGCTCTTACTATCACTATATTTATTTGTTGCTTTGGTAAATACTCACACACCCACACCTGTACTCGCTCAAGTCACACGTCAGTTTGTCCATACAAAATAAACACAAATATTACTTCACCACATACTTTATGTCACATTAGGTAGCAGGCGGTCTCAAAAAAGAGTCACCCTGAATTATATATGTTTTCGAAGATGTGGCTAGGATCTTTCCATCAGCAGTGGGCTCCCCATGTGTCCAGAAATTTTTGCATCTAGAATCTAATGGGCAATATTCTCTCCTCTTCATGATTTCTTTGAAGATAAAGGTGTCTTGCCAAAATATGATACAAACCAATATCACATCAATGGTATCAGCTAATATATTTACTGTCATGCATGATATGGTTGTATCTGAACCTTAAAATACAAGTAAGCATGTGCCTTCTCAATCCAAAATCCCATCAAAAATGATGTTTGATGTCTTTGTATGATAAAAGTATTCAAGAAATGATCTTGGAGTGGGCTGTCCCATGGACCCACATTCAACCTCTTCAGCACATTCATAACCTAAACTAGTACTGTATTCTGATAAAATAATAGTCACTAATGATACCTTACTTTCATTAATTTAATCGATTGCTGTAATCTGTTCTGAATTTGTCATCATTTTTTTTTCCTGTTTCCATCTTACTGCCTTCAAATTAAAAATAAACTTGTGTAGACCAAAAGAAGCATATAATATTCGATTATTTTGATTGTATAATGTTGTTGGTGGAACTGCTCTAGCAATGATGTCATATATAAATATCCTTTCTTTTATCTTTCAAAAAAAATGAAAAAAGAGAAAAAGAAAAAAAAATGGGTTCTGTAGGAAATCATGTGGGCACATTTCACTGGTCCTATGTGAGATCAAGCACGATCCCACTGATAATAAGACTCGATTTGTTCCCGCATAAAGCTCCAAATAGGATTAGATGGATTTGGGTTTCTTTTGTAAAGAAGTCTTCATTAAGCATGATTCTTTAGCCTTGTGTAAATAAGGATAAGGGAGCCGTAAGGTTGGATACTCTATATCTCCATAAGTAAGATAGATACGAGGAGATTGTGAAGTTTTCCAATCGCTCGAACGGAGATAAATCTTTGGCCACACGTCGGAGTTTGGACATCCAGATCCATTAGGTACAACCATCACTATCCAAATGTCTGAAATTAACAACAATGTTGTGTGATGTGAGTTACTTTGTTGACTAGCTCTATGATGCTTAGATTGTTTCCTTATTTTTCATTCCGGGGTCAAACATCAATAGATCACTAAACACTCAACAGGCGACTTTAGCTTCACAAACCAAAGAATAAAGTTATAAAACAATCAATTATAATATATTAAGCTAGGAGGTTTTTGATTCAATTATGACCGTCGGTTATAAATTTGATCGGAAGTTACATCTACCTTCTTTATCTCTTTGTCATAACCACTCAAAACTGCTCTCCACTTTTTTTTTTTCTTTTCTTTTATTTCTCAAAGACTTTGCTTCAATCCAAACTCTACAATTCCCTTTCTACTCTAATTCTCATTTTTAAATTCTATGATACCGATTATTTGATTATATAGATACATACTCCTTTTTTTTTCTTTTGCTTTCTTTCTAAAAAAGCTATGAATTTTTTATACATGAATATTTAAATCGCAATGTTTGCCATATCCGTACTGAGCACGGGTAATTTTGCTAGTTGTAATTTTGCCATATCAGTGCAATAGGTCCATCTTTACTGAATCCAACTTACTCATACCAATACCAATAGTCCCCCCCCACAGATTGAGACTTAATCCAATACTTGTTCCAATTGGGATACATCCAGTCTTTAGATTGATCAAATGTAAAATATGATTAATTAATTAATTTTTCTCACTACATTTAGGACTTGTACTCACACACTTTCACCCCTTTATGGGGCCATTAGGTGATATAATGCTAGGACAAATTAGAATTTATCTAATTGGTGGTTAACATGCTTTTTTTCAATGTGATGAACCCAACAAGAATTTCTACCTGAAATGCCTTTTTAAAGTGCCTATAATATTAATTGTTGTGTGTCATGTGATCATTCCATTGTTGGATTAGTGATAATACACCCGTCTTTTTGCATGTACTTTATATGGTCACATAATGTATTAACATACTTAAATACAATATATGTGGACAGTATACAATTATGCCACATATTCATATTCTTGGCCCAAACATGCAAACAAATTAAAAATGGTCCATATAATGGATTCATACATTTTTCCAATTCAGGTCCTTTGGGGTACTTGGAGTCACAGTGGCGGACTCAGGATTTTCGTTTGATAGATGCGAACCTTAATATGTAGTTTGGTTTTAGGGGAAAATTGAGGATTTTCACGTGGATTTTGAGGATGGGTCCATAATTTTTATTGGATTTTATTTTATAGCGTACCATGGTTTAACGGGTGCCGCCCCATGGCTGTGCCTAGGTCCACCCCTGCTTGGGGAGCCATTTTATCATACCCATTCTTCATGCACTTTTTGGATATGCATTGATATTTTTATCCTCCTTTAGTAACAATTGATTGATATGCATGAAGGAATCCACATGAAATTTCAGGGACCTTCAATGTTGAGTGGCGTTGGTACCTTAGTATCACACACATGTCTAGGATTGATCCCTAGATCTCCCAGTTTAAAGTATCACTCTTGATCAATAGTAAAAATAGGGATTTTTAAAGTATCACTCCTCAGGCCAATCGACATCTAGTGGAAACTTTTATATAGGTTTTGCAAATGGACTGAGCTTGGGCTTGATTTTCAAGCATGTGAGCTCGATTCATTATGTTATGCCCAATAACTAACAAGTCAAAATTGGATAAGATGTCGACCAGCTTAACGGTCCATGGATATGCCCTAAGTCTATCTTACTAAAATACCATGATCAAATATGATGATAGAATTTATATATTTTTGTCTCAATATTATCATAGTAAGTTAATCCATCATCATTATTGTTTTTTTTTTTTCCATCACAATATTGACAATATTGAAGGCTCAAATGAGAAAGACATCCCCACATTATGAAAGGAGTTCAAAATTTAAATGCTAAATAAAAGAGGAGTGGAAAGATTTTTGGAAAGAGTGAAAGTCTATCAAGCAATTAACTACCTCACTTCATTACACTAATTAAGTACCATAAAGTCAATTCATAAAATCTCAAGTTTTTTTTTTTGGTAAAAATTTTAAAATCCCATGTTGCTTACCATTGATTGCTTTACTCCCATGCAATATTATGTTGTAGGATCGGGATCATCTGAGTAGCCTTATGCAATGTGACCGTTAATGGACTATTCAGGGTCCGCCATATCACTCACGGTTAGCTTGGGGTTTTCCCTCACTAGATCCGACTGTATGATTGTATGTTAGCCTGGATTCTCTAAGACAAGACATGATCTATCATTAAAGGATCATTTGTTCGCATGAAATTGAATTTCTAGAAATTTTAACTGAAAATCAAAGGTGAAGATCTACAAACAACAATTAGTTAATCTCCATTATGGTAAAATGGGTTTTGATAAAAGATTATTAAAAAAGATAAGGAGTGAAGGATACAAGGGATATGACATCTTAGGATTTGACTAAAGTGAAGGTTTGGTATTCATTTTCCTTCTCCTTTTAGTTTATTTTCAATTAAATATAGACAATTTGATGGAGTATCATGAATCTTCAATGTCGTTTTTTTTTTCAATTTTAACCACTTTTTAGAAATACAGTACACATGATTCTTAAGGATTCAATTCCATAAAATGGCCCTATGGAAAATTATACTCTTAAGTATAATTATGCTTCATGTCATATTGCCATGCGCAAGCGGCGATCACATCATATAAAAATAAAAAAAAAAAACTGGGACACACTGAAAAGTACACACTAAGTTCTTATGAAAAATTCTACTAAAATATATCCATGTGTTTACCAATGATCAACCGAAAGGGGATCGGGAGGTTCCCATGTTATATATATATATATATATATATATATATATAAACCCTCTACTAACGAACAGGTCAGTCACTCATGTATGAAAAAGTCTACTTGGGCCGAATTTTGGATGAGAACTTTGGGACTGCTACAAAGATCGGTCCCAAAATTCGGTCCAAGTAGCAGGACTCCTCATGTATTATGCAAAACAATACAATAAAACACATACACCCCCTGCTTTCTCTTCACTGTAGATATAGTTGCTCGCATATCTAGGCAACTCCGTGTATACACTATACATGGCTTGTAAGTGCAGCCCGTGACAATGAAATCCAAACAATCAATAATGTGCCCTTATCCCCTGTCATCTCTTTTACACACTTCCCAAATGTTTGCAGGTACAATATAATGATAAGTGAGGACCTTTCAAGATGAATTTCAATTTATTCTGCATTAAATTTAGGGTAAATAGCAGAATACCTACCTGTATTTGGTCATTTTACAGAGTACCTCTGTATTTTGGTATTTTGTACTAAACCTATTTGTATTTTAAATCACAATGCAAATAGAGACGGCCGTGATGGAACATAGGGAATGACGAATTTACCCCTCCACATATAAGATGTCTCTTGGCCTTTTTTGTTCATTTTCACCTTTTTCACTTGTGGTAAGTTCTTCTTCGCCACCCTTGGAAATCGGCACCGGCACCGACATCGTCGACAGCGTGGCTGCTTTCGCCATGCACCGACAGCATAGCATCTGTGTCCTTAGCGGCAATGGCATTATGACCAATGTTACTCTCCATCTGTGAAAATGGCGGCGCTCAGCCCTATATATCGTTTCAAGATCCCCCAAAATAGGGCCTCTGTTCTTCCTAAAGTTGCGTATGCAGGTGAATGGATGGTCGGATGCAAAGCCTGTTAAAAGGCCAATGGCTTTTCCTACATCTTTGGCAACAGAGAGATTGTTGAGCTAAAGTTGAGTGAGAGCCATGAGGGATTTCAAGGCATCTGAATAGTTAGAGAAGGTGTAGTTGTTTCCTGATATGGATTGGACCCAGACTGCTCTTACAAATCCCAGCCATTTTCCGGCTGGGGAAATGGGGGATATGAGGGCACCCATGTTTTTATTTTTCTTTGGTTTTGAAAAAGAGTGTTTTGATTTTTGAATGGGTTGGTGTGGATGGAAACGGGGGCTTATTGTTTACTTTTTATAGGGGTTTGAGTCCCGTTTGATTTTGTGCGTTTGCTTATTTACTAATGGAAATGGTGCAAGACTGGGGAAGATGGAGCGCTTGAGTGGTTTTCATGGTTAGAAAAATAGGAGGAAAATAGGTAGAAAGCCATTAGTGAAGATTCCTCGCAAGAAATTGAAGTGGGTGGGTGGACGGGTTGGTCAGAACTTCCATTTATGAATACTAAGATTAGTAAAGAGTCAGAAACAATGTTAGAAGGTGATGTTGGTGATGAAGAGATTGGAGAGGATCTTGAGTCTGAAAAGCTCAAGCAAGAAGAATATGATATTGAGTCCATGATGAAGAAATTAGGCATTAATGTTGATGCTGAGGCTGACTGCGAAGTTAAAGATGCATCTACCTGGAAAAGATGGTTGGAAGAAGAGTCATCAAGGGACTGTATTCAAAGGATGCCCGTGTGTGAAAGTGTTGGTTCTTTCATCGTAGATGCTCTTGTAGATTAATTATTTGTTTAATTTACTAGTTCTCTCATCTTAGATTGGTTCTATTTCTTACTGTTCATTTCCTGCTATCCTGTGGAAGTCCTCTCATCTGCACAAGGAAATGAAAATGTTGCACAGAATGCAAGAACTGTGGAAGCTACTGCAGCTGAAATGCTAGATGTAGAAGAAGGGGAGATAAGGGAGAATCCTCCTTTGGGTCTCTTTTTCAAATGTTCTTTCCACCTCTTGTTTATGGTTTTCTGCATCAGCTCTGAACTCACTCAAATGAGTATGAAGACAAGCACATGAAGTTTTTTTGCACGCACAACATGAGAAACAGGGAAAATAAAGGAAAGATGGGGAAACCTCTAAAACAATTAAGGAGATACGGGGAGAGAGGAGATGGCTGGAGATGGAAGCGCAGGGTGAAGCGCAGGTCGAAGGTTTTCTAGATCTTGCAGGAGAGAGGGAGTGCAGATGAGAGAGGGAGAGTTTCAGATCGATTACATTCATAAATTTGGAAAGGGGGAAATGAGACAAAAAAAAAAAAAAAGAGCGGGCCTTGGGATTTTTTCTCCCCATGGGGCAAATCAGTCTTTTTGGTTTAGTAATTTGCTGCTAGTACACTCCAAATACTATTTATACGACCTACACCGTTAATACTAACAAAATCCTTTCATTTTGCATGTTAATTAGAACTTTAGGTAGGTTTAGTACAAAATACCAAAGTAGAGGGGGTACACTGCAAAATGACCAAAGTCCAAGTAGGTATTTTGCTGTTTTCCCTTAAATTTAATCTCAACAAGAGTTGGTCCACCATAAAATTAAGCACGTGAAATGACTAATAGTAAAATTAAAGCTTAGAATTAATAATATTTATAAGGTTGTGATAATTATTTTATCAGTAATGTGCGAATTTTATCGTGGGACCAAGTGAAATTTAAGGATATACGACATTAGTTTGAAAAATGAAGGCTTTATCTTACCTTTATTTAACGTAATAAATTCACCTTAAATGGCTTTGATTGTCATTATGTGATCGTATAGGAGGCATGTAAGAGATAGGACATGGGATTTAGACCCATCAATAATAATAATTCCTTTTAACTCTTAGCACTTGAGCACATAGATATAGTTCAATTTGTAGGATTTCCTGCTTTTCGACTTTTAAGGGTTCAATCCTTGTGTCCTAGCTTCTTTGATTGGGTATGCTAAAACCTTCTAAGCACTTTTTTTTCCCAACGAAGTTCGTCCATTTATTTAGGCTTGGTGACATCTTGAGTTGGGATTAGCCTCTTGTTATGTGTTTAATTTTTTCGAGTAACTATCTATCACGTTCTTAGAAAATCACCAATCATTTGATTAGCGACAATGATTTTGACTTCTATGTTTTAGATGGCTGAATCAAATGAAGAATCATCTTCAATCAGAGTGCATGTAACCGATATTAATCAAATTGGCCAGCAACTCAAATTTCACTACAATGAAAATATTACTTATAATTAACTAATACTATGCAAATACAAAATTAGCTATTAACTTAAGTATACACTTATTGTCGCGAAACAAAATTTGACATAGCGTAAATTGCTAACATGCAGTGCAGATTACTGTTTGTGATTTGGTTTAAATAGAGAAAATTTTGATTTTTTATAAGAGGGGTAGGATCACAAATTCTCTCGTTGATGGCACATTTATGTACTTGGTTTTCCACTGGAAAAACGCAGAAAGCGGAAAATATTTCCCATGCCATGGTAAATTTTATTATGTTTAGTGAGACTGTTTCTCCGTTAGAATTTTTTGGTATAATTAAAATTTCGAAGCGCGACACAAACGTGTCCTTTCCCTTGCAAATTCACACAAAGTATGAACAAGTCCCAGCATGGACTTATTTTTCATGACAAATCTCATGCAAACGTCATGTGATTAATTTTCAAGTCTAATGAGCCATCTAGCAAGTCTACTGCAGGGCCACACTTCAGCTGAACGATGACTCATTCAAACTGTAAAAGACATGCCCACCCACGTGCCATCCAAAGTGGGTCCAACATAACAATTTCTGCTCACCTGATGTGACCAATTTCTAATCCTAAAACCCAATTGTCAATGAAGTGGAGCCATCTTTCTTTCCGTTGAGAAAGAAACAAACATTTCGCCAAAATTACCAAACCACCCCCCTCTCATTTTACCTCCAAAATCAAACCCAACATGATTTTTTTTTTTTTTTTCATTTTCCCATCATGACCATCTAGGGATGTAAATGGGTACTTGGAGGTTTCGACCCATTAAAAATTGAGTCTGGATTCTTATTTGGGCCTCGATAAATAAATGGGTCCGGATCTTGTTCCACCTTAGTTCAGGCCTATGGATCTGAGATCCAACATATTACCTCAATTTTTAAAAATTTATCCTAAAAATCAGATATTTTTAAATATCATTTTCTACCTAAACTCGGACTCGGATCCAGACCCGTCCCATATATGGTTCTGGTTCCGGTTCCGGAGCCAAAAAACCGGTTCCGAAACGGTTCTGGGTCCGAATCCAGTTTCACCTTCTCCTTAACGGTTTCGGTTCTGAGTCCAATATGGACCCGAACCAGAATCGACCCGTTTACAGTCCTATGACCATCCAACATTTTTTAAGGAGAATCTCAAATAAGGGCTTGAAACTCTCTCTTATTTAAAAAAAGATCAGTTTCGAAAGTTTTCAAATTAGTGCCTAAATCTTTCGATAAGTTTTTAATTAAGGGCATCTGACAATTTAGAAATATTTTTCAGCAGAACGTTTCTCAATTATTTAAAATACCCAAATTATCCTCCTCCATCTTTCATTTGCTTTTCCTCACTAACATCCTTATAGTTATCGACAACAAACAACATCTCCATAGTAATCCAGGGCATGAGTGACTATCGAAAACTCGAAAGCATATCACGTTTTTTAAGGAAGGGTAATTTGAGTATTTAAAAAAATTGGTGAAAAAGTTGCTAGAGAAATCTTTTAAATTGATGGATCTCCCTAAATTGAAAGAAAGCCTATTGGAGACACTAAGCCCTAATTTGAAATTCTTTGAAACGCGTATCCTTCTTTGAAATAGCTAAAAACTTAAGGCCTTATTTCATAATTTCTCTTTTTTATTCATTTTCTCCCCCGCGAGATTCCACGGTGTCTGGTCGGAATCCAAAGCCTGCCCCTTTCACCACTGTCTTCTCTCTCTCTCTCTCTACTATTTATTCATCCGCCATTAAAGCACCTTCTTCCGCGTTTTCCTCAAATTCCTCCTTCCATTTCCACAGTGTTTCCTCAAACAAACTCCATTTTCATTTTCCCTTCACTTCCTGTAAAGTAGAAAAAAACCTGCAGATTCCATTTCTTCTTCTTATTCTTCTTCTTCTTCTTTCTCTCTCTAAGCAAATCAGGAACCCTAGCTTTTGAAAGAATCAGAGCTTTCTGCGATTCGTTTCTCTGCAATGAAGTCAGAGACGAAACTCGATTCCGCGCTTTTTCAGCTCACGCCAACTCGAACAAGGTAATCTTTTTGATCTTTCATATGTATATAATCTAAGCTGTTCTTCGTATGAATCGAAAGGGATTGCTTTTGAGAAAGATTTAGGGTTTAAGTAGAAGGATTCTCGTCGTGGAGGGTTTTAGAAGCTGTTTGTAGTTGTAAGTGTGTATGTTTGTTTGTTTTTTCTGCCTGGTTGTGAAGATTTGTTTGAAGATGGAACGTGCGAGTTCTTGTTTTCAGATTTAATTGTGCATGAGTAGTTTCCAGATTTTTGATGAGTTTTTCAGAGATGGATTGAGAAATATGCCTAGTTTGGACGCTTGTTGCTGGTTGATTTGGAGGATTTTGAGTTTGGAGTTTGCTTGATCTTTGAGGTTTTGATGGATTGGATTGGTGCGGTTGATTTTGTTGTCTTATTGTATTGTGTATCTGTTCATTTCTGGAATTTCAACTGCAATGTTGCTGCTTTGAGCTTGTGATTGGATTGGATGTGGGATTTCTGGTTTTGATGCTGGGAAATTGGGATTTGAGATGTTAGGTGTCATCTTTTCTAATTGGAATTTCAGTGTATTCGTTGGCCAAACTTCTTTTCAGGGTTTTGTTTTCTCTGCCTTGGGGAATTGGAGACTTTTGCTACAGAATGGAGATGTGTTTTGGTAGGTTTAATGTGGTTTTTTCAGCTGGATGAGAATTTTGCTGGTCTTTCTAAGACAATTCCATTTAGAGGCTACCTTTCGGTTGTGCTCTGCTGATTTTTGTTGAGCTTTCAGTCTTTCTGTGGAGAAGAATCTTCAGTAGATCCTTTACTTTTGTTTTTATCTATGGGTTCTGTGATTTGAAGTCCATAACTCTATATGAGTGAAGTTCCTTTTTCTTTCTTATTCCAGGTTTCCGTGTTGTTGATTCTGTGTGTTTTTGACACTATGATTTCATTGCATTACCTAATTCTTTTATGTGGGTTTGTCATTTTACTGATCTACTCTGGCTTCTTGCTCATGGAAATCTTCTACTTATGTTTGTCAGGTGCGATCTGGTTATCACTGCAAATGGAAAGACGGAGAAGATTGCATCTGGCTTGTTGGAGCCGTTTCTTGCCCACTTGAAGACAGCCCGTGACCAGATTGCCAAGGGAGGGTATTCAATAACACTTGAACCAGACCCTGGAAGTGATGTGACATGGTTTACAAAGGGAACAATGGAGAGGTCTGTAAGTTTGTTATGCGGTTCTTGGCGTTGTTGCTTGTTCACTTGTGTTTTTTCCTTGGTCATAAATTCTTGAGACTAAAATTTAGAACCTGATAGAGTAGTTTTGAAAACTTTCCCAGTCAACTTAACCATAGCACAGGCCAAGTTAACAGGGTATATCTTTTTATACAAAGCAAGAGCAATTGATCAGCCACTCAATATTATTGAGTGGTCACCTCAGTTGGGTACTTTTATGTATTTGGTTCATTATTCTTGAATTGAGTTTCTAGTGGTGGGAGTGTGTATATTTTTTTCCCTTCTGCTATTTGTTTCTAAACTTTGTTAAAAATCTAGGGCTTCACACAATTACGGTGGTATTTAAGCATTTGATTTTTTTTTTTTTCAGATGGGAATAGCTAAAAAACCCATTTATCTTTATCCTTTAATTTTTGTCCTAGCTGTTTCTCAGCTGGTTAGGGACATGGGTGTGAGTGCATAGTTTGTGTCCTCCTTGTTGGGGAAAAAAAATGTCTGGTTTCTTAAAAATGTCTAGTGTTCAGTACTTTTTTTTAAATATAAGAATTAAATCCATAATTTATTTTTCTATTAGGTTTGTTCGGTTTGTGAGCACACCTGAGGTCCTAGAGCGAGTAAATACTGTTGAATCTGAGATGTTACAGATTGATGAGGCTATTGCCATTCAGAGCAATGAGAATCTGGGATTGAGCACTGTAAGTTTTAGTCCAGATCAAATACATTTTTTCTTTGTATAGAAGAAAGAACCATCATACCCTCGTGTTTGTAGCAGGTAGAAGACCATCAATCGAAATCCAAAGAAAACATTGAAGGTAAAAATGAATGGTGCATTTTCTTAATTAGATTTCATTTATCCATATACAAATTTAATATGATAAGGAAAAAAAAAAAAAACCACAAGTGATTAGTCCTCTCGGGTCAAATACGACGGGAATACCCTTGTAAGCGAAAAAAAAAAAAAAAAAAAAAACCTCATACACATTTATCTTCTTCATTCTTTAGAACCTTGTCAACTGCATTTATTTGTATATGCAGGGAAATCATAACTCGCATCGCTTGTTCGTTCTTACAGTCATATATTTTAGTGCTCTGAAGCCTCTATCAACTAAACTATCATTTCTATTTTTTATTTCTTGGGTTTAAACTAAATTTTTATTGATTTTCAATTCCTGTGGTTTAGAATCTGGACTAATTTTCTTTGCTTTTATAATTTTATGGTTTGGACCATTAGCGGAAAACAATGGTTTCAGGCATTATTGGTAAATAAGATATTCTTACACTTTCTAATTTTGGACAGGTAGCAAGCCTGCATTTGATGCTGATTCAGAGAAAGCTATTGTCCTATTTAAGGTATTGATGGTTGACACATAAATTCCCTTTTCACGCATTTACTTATTTAGCATTTGTTTGGATTCTTGTGAATATCATCTTGTTGGTTCTATGGCAGCCTGGGGTACAGCAACCTGAATCAAATGGACCCACCGTGCTGGAGGAGAATTCAAAGTATATACTCATGTCTTCAACTACTAATTCATTATTACTCTACTTGGTGGAGTTTAATTTGTATGTGGAGATTACTAATTTCTGTCACATCTTCAAAGCCTGGGATGATCAATGTAATTTGGTGTCACTACGGTGAACTCCCAGATCACATATATGAAACATAGTCTAATGAGATGCTGAGTAGGTCAATATCATCATTATTGAAGCCTTTTCCCATCTATTTGTGCTTGGGTTCATGAGTTAAAAGTTTCTACTCATCCCTATTTAGGGTTGTGGAGTAAATGAAAGTGATACCTCATGGTATATCCATGCGGAATATATATGAACTCATGTAACTTGGACCCCCTCTTATTATATCAGACTGTCAGGGACTGTCCAAATATTGGTGATATTTTGAAAACATGGTGATTTTATTGCAATATATGCCTGAAACAGTACTTTCCAATAACATCATGATATTTTCAAAATATTGTTAGAAATTGAAAATGCGGTGAAAAATTGCAAGAAATTCAGAATAAAAAAGGAAAATCAAGATCTCTTAAAGTATTTTTAACAGTAATTTATATTTTATTTATTTATTACTTTATTTAATTATTTTATAAATAATTTATATTTTGTGACTTTTTCTCGAGAAAACCTCAAATTTGAAAATATTCCAACAATTTCATGAGAATGATATTTGTGACAATGCTATAGTGTCAAGCACGGAAATGAAACTTCTCGACACACCAAAGAACCAAGCTCTCTGTGTGTGTGTGTGTGTGTGTGTGTGTGTAGGCATGTGTAAAAATGGGATATTCTCTCTACCTAGTGTGTGAGATATGCCATACATTGCGACCCTCTGACTTGATAATGATCTACACACTCATCTTTATCATACGCTGCATCCAGCATGTCTTTCCGACATGAGTATTTATTAGACATCGATACGTGCATGGCTTTGCATCATTGAGTGGGCATATGTGGCTTTGTGCATGGATATTTCATTTATTCCATAAATTGGCTTGCAGATATGCATTGAATCTTAGGCAATTTTCATATATGAGGTCAAATATCTTTGGTTTACATTGTGTAGGATGTACAAACATTTCAAGAAGGTTTATTTTATGGTGTTATCTTATGCACATGTCTCTTTTTAGAGTTCAGCTTCTGAGGGTACTCGAGACACGCAAAACTGTATTGCAGAAAGAACAAGGCATGGCATTTGCACGTGCTGTAGCTGCAGGTTTTGGCATGGATCACATGGTGCATTTGTTATCATTTGCTGAGTTCTTTGGGGCTTCACGTTTGATGTAAGATGCACTTCTTTGTTATTGGGTGGCTTTTTATAGTTCAAGGTTGCGACAGTTTTCTGTTTACAATTCACCCCTGGAAAGTTTATGCTTTGTCTTGCAACAGGGAAGCATGCATAAGGTTTATGGAATTATGGAAGAGAAAGCATGAAACTGGGCAATGGCTTGAAATTGAAGCAACTGAGGCAATGTCTTGCCGATCAGATTTCTCTTCTATGAATGCTTCAGGCATTGTTATTTCCCATGGTGAATTGGGTGTAGACAGCAATGGGAAAGCAAACAATGATGCCAGTGGCAATATGAGTCATCAGCATCTTAGCTCAGATCCTAACAGCGGTAAGTTATCGGTAAAATACCTTGGTTCCTTCGATAGATCACAATACTCTTTTTAGCAGGTTGACCACGAGGTCATTGTTTTGAGGCTACTGATAGCGATTAACTTGATTAAGCTTATGCAAATATTCCGTAGACAGTGGAAAGCAAAAGGATTTCTGATGATAAAGCTTGTGCAAATATTCTGTAGACAGCGGGGAAAAAGGATTTCTTTGAACTTTCCTCTATACATATACATAAGGGAGGCATTTTGGTCCTATTGAAGAAGTACTTTTACAACTAAAATTCTTTAATTGAAGCTGTTTCTGACTACCTGTATTTCCTTGGCTATGTATCTCCATTCCATGAAAATAGGGTACATTGTTCATAAAAAAGTGCATGAGTGAACTGAAAGTACTTGTTACCCATTTCAACATCTAATTTCTATCCCTGAAGCAAAGTAGAAGCAGCAAGCGCCAGACGAGGAAACATGTGACCAGGGGATGTTCTGCATGGAAGTAAAATCATCCAAATACCTTATCTTTTGTATTTTCTGAAAACAAAGTACATTTCTATGGAATTACTGGTAGTGAAACGTAGCCTGAGGAAGGGAGATGGCAGCAAAAACTTGGGGTTCAAGTTCAATCCTTTTTTGTTTGAAATTTAACTATACATAAATAAAATGATTGTTTGGACAAATTTCAGTTGAATTCCTTGTTAAACATTGATACATTTTGAATTGTTAAGATATGGTTGAATCAATCTATATGTTTTGTGTGTGTGTGTGTGTGTGTGTTTTGGCTTGAAAGTCGATCGAGTAGATTTTCCAAGTTTTCTGAACTATGGTTTGATGTGGACGGTGGATTGATGTGGGGTAGGTAAGGGGTGAAGATGGAAGATGGAGGAGATAGATTAGGCTTCACACCTGAAATTGGCCTCATGCCAAACTCCAATCACTAGAGGCGAAGAAAGCTTCCCACTGCAGGGGAGCAGAAGAGAGTAAACACTAAAAAAAAAATTTTCATTAATCAAGTCACTTGAGCCAAAGAAGCTTTACATCATTATATTGGAAAATTCGAGACACATCAATGCCCAGGATTAAAACATCCAACTAAAATAACTGAAAACATAATTAAAAATCTAAATAAAATAAAATATATAACTAATAGGTGGGCTGGGCCCAAAAGACTAGGTTGAGATGAATGGGCTGGGCCCATTGGCTGGTTGACCCATGGGGACCATGGGTCTGTTCTACATCATGGTTTTACAGAGAGCGCTTGATACAAAAATTGGTTTCCTCACAATGAAAATTATCAGTTGACACCACACAGAAAATGAGGTGCTAACCTTTTTTTTATTTCAACATTGGATTTTACCGTCACTGGATCACTGGGTATATTGCCTTTTTATTTTAAAGTATTTGGATATCAAATGTATCTGAATATCATCTCTCTCTCTCTCTCTCTCTCTCTCTCTCTCTCTCTCTCTCTCTCTCTTTGAAACTAGTGATAATTCATTAATAAAAGTGTGCAAGTTTATTGTGAGTGAATGTAATAGCCCATCTTAATTACTCTAGTGCCACTATATTGCCAACCCACAAGGACTATTTTAACACCCCAGTTAGATAAGGATCAACATCCTCATTACACTCTCTAGGAGCATAAGGTAATGCCACTTTCCTTGACTTCATCATGCTGTTCACTTAATTAATTATATTGATGAGGCTGCTGGCCACTTGCCTCCATAGTGGATTTGCTTTATCTAACACCCAAGGAATAGCATTCCTTGAGTCATAGGCTATTATTCAAATCTCCACTAAATTTTTTCTTATTGCTGTAAAATGTTCAGAATCAGGAATTTAAAAACATGTGGCTGTGGGCCTTTGACCTTTCAGAAAAATCAGCTCAATCACCCAGCTGCAACCTGAAATAATGGAAGGATCCACTGAAAGTTGGCCCGAACCAAGGCTAATCTAACATGTTTGTTAAAGAAAGGTCAGTTATCCGTAAAACTTGGAAGAATGAAAAAGTACCAACTATTTTGGTCCAACTAAACAAGAATTGGGTCGATTTTCCTTCAGGTCAACTGGCTGAAATGGCCCTAAACCATTTTCTACATTAAGCTTTTTCCAGTTTATCCCAAAATGTTATGAATGGGGGCCCACTTATATATGACTATTTTTTTATTACTTTGTCCAAGTTCTGTTTATGGTTAAAATGGTGCCTTTTGTCAATCAAACTGTCATGATTCCTTGTTAGTTTCCATGCGTTGGATGTCTTTCCAGCGCTGCATATTATTTGAGCACAATGAGTTTCCAAGATCTTGACATCTGTATGTTTATGGCCAGATAAAAGGCCTCCCATGGATGCCCAGGTGCGATCAGGTCCCCATCAATATTTTCAAGGTAATTTCCAGCATTCGATGTATCCTCAATGGCCTATACATTCTCCATCAGGTGCGCCACTTTTTCAGGCCTATCCTATTCAAGGAATGCCATACCATCAGAACTATCAACCAGGTGGCCCCTTTTTCCAGCCACCACATCCTCCAATGGAAGACCCCAGATTCAATGGTGCACATAGGATGGGGCAGAAAAGGCATTCCATGGATGGTAAGGATGGCAATGTCGAGTCAGAGACTTGGGAAATGGGTGTTTCAAATGGAAGATCATATAATGGTACAGATCAAAGCATCTCAGAAAAAGAAGTTTCACAAGGCCAAGAACCACAACGAAAAGTCAGTCGATCAGGCAAAACTAAGTCAGGTGTTGTTGTCATTAGGAACATTAATTATATTACTTCAAAGAGAAACAATGCATCAGCAAGTGAATCTGAAACAGCTTCTGAAAGTGAAAGTGATGAGGAAGTGGAGTCACATTCTGATGCCCTAGAAAAGAAGCATAAAAATTCTGTGAGATCATCAAAGGGCAAAGGAAGCCACAGCAAGTCTACTGGTACTTGGAATTCAAATGACAGGGATGACACATCCTATGGGCAAGAGGCAGATAGTATGAATTGGCAAGCATTTCAGAACTTCTTACTTCGGGATGTTGAAGAAGTCACAAACATTGTTGACAGAGGAATGTTTTCTTCTGAAAAAGAGACCCCTGTAAAGAGGAGACAGAGCACACCTGGGTCAGATCCTATACTTCATCGACGAGATTCAGGTGGAGTTGCAGATCACCATACACCTGAATTTAATTTTGGCAGTGGCAATGCAACCCGGACATATAAACAGAGGGCATCAAGTGATGAATTGAAAATCTCTCATGAGGGGCTACATTCACATGGCAGAAAAGTATTGAGAGACGGCCATCGGGATGTGCAATTCATGGAGATAGGTGTAAAAGGAGGCTACAGGAAGGGGACTCATGATGATTTTATACTTTATGGAAAAGGAAACCAGCCAGTTACAAATTCTCATTCAAACCCACTTGCTTGCAACGAATTTGGGAATGCTCATAATTTTGATCAGAGCTTGTCTCAAAATGCAACGGATGAGTCATTTATAGTTCCTCTCAGATCAGGTTTACATGATCAAGTTGGATCAGATAGAAGAACTGCCATTGACATCGACTCAGAGGTGCCAACTGCTCTTCAGAGAACTGAAGATTCTTCTAGTAGGATTAGAACCCGAGTCAACTATGAGCCGGATGACTTGAGCTTCATGCCAGAGCGTGGTACAGAGAGGGAATCTACTGGCTATGATCGTGCTGTTGATTATGAAATGGAAGTTCGTGCTGAAGATGGTATCATTGCAGATAATGGAAACCACAAAGATGTTTCAACTGGAATTAAGGACAGACTAAAAAAGTCGGACAGGGAAAAAAAGTCAAGGGTGCAAGATGCTGCGCAAAAAAGGAAGATGGAGGCGGCAGTGAGGAAGGGGAAGCTATCAAAGTCGGATCCTTCTGCGGAAGCACGAGTACGTGCTGAGAGATTGCGGGCATTCAAAGCTGATCTTCAGAAAATGAAGAGGGAAAAGGTACATCCCCACTTCAATTTATCTCTACATTGGGATGGTCGAACATGCTGAGCATCATTGCAGCTCTTAATTTTGCTAAAAGATCTTCCATTTTTTTTTTTTTTAAACTGAAGTCTTTTGCTATTTGAAGTCAATTAGTTGGATGCTTTTGCTACAATCTTACATCTTCACTTTGTCTAGTATGCGGTTTGAAGTTTTGGCAAAATCAAAGCGTGAAAACATTATAATAATGTTAGCCGTGTTCAATGTGAATTTTCTTTTCATCTGAGCTCATTGAAGATGCCTTGGTTATCGTTTAGACAGACAGTTTTTACATATCCTGGAATTTTGATAGGCAACCTCAAAATCAAAATTTAGAGGTTTAAGTATCTGGATCAGTTTTTGGAAATTTAAGTTCTGTCTAGTTTGATTTTTTTTTCTGCTTGTGAGTGGTGGGTATTATGCTCATATACCCTCTGCTTTGCTCTCTCTAGTACTCTCTTTGTTGTTTGAGCTTGTATCTCATCTATTATATTTTTTTTATTATCATTCTAAAAAAAGAATTAAAACAAAAGTCTATGTTCCATTTCACTGAAGATAGCAGTCCTCGCAGCATCAGACTGTGTGCCTGCACATGTTTTCTCACTGTAGATCACTTTGTGATAGTACCACAGCATGCGTTTTTTGCTCAAAGAAAGAATCTTCATGGTGCCGCACTAAACAAAACCAATGGTTATGTGAATCACTCTAGTACAAGTCTGTTAATCTACTAGTTTGTGTTTCGTAGCCATACAACCATTTTCTTCTTTTACTCTGTGTTTCTTTGTCCAGCTAACTTTATTTTTTTAATTCCTTATGACTTCATATATTGAGAATTTCAGGAAGAGGAAGAGAGAAAGCGACTGGAAGCATTAAAGCAACAGCGGCAAAAGAGAATTACCGCAAGAGGCAGTTCTAACCCAGCTCACTTGCGATCGCCCTCGAAGCAGATCAAATCCCAGTTGCCAACAAAACTTTCCCTGGGCTCACATAAAGCATCAAGATTCAGTGACTCAGAGCCTGGATCCTTTTCGCCTTTGCAAAGATTGCCTACTAAGTTTGCTTCTGGTGGGTCTGGTGGTCCTCAGAAGACCACTAAACCAAACAGATTAAATGCTGCGCGTGTGGCTGGAAATGGGTTAAGCCGGTCAGCATCATCATTGACGGATTTGAAAAAGCAGGATAGTAGCCATGAACTAAAGGCTGTCTCAATTCGAACTAGAAGGCTGTCGGACCCGAAAGGCGGCAATGGACATCATGCTACACTAAAATTTGGAGCCGGTAATACGTTATCAAAGACAAAATTACCTGTTGAACCTGAAATCAAGAAGATATCTGCCATAATGAGTCTTGATAGAACTAAGTCTGCAACACTGCCAGAGCTGAAGATTAAAACATCCAGAAGCAATTCAGATATCATCCAGAACAACTCTGCTGCTAAGGAGATAAAACAGAAAAATAATGGAAACAGATCTTCTCTAACTCCTGAAAGTATCAAATCGAAAAAGAGTAATGAAAAGACTCCACATATTACGAGTGGACATGACAATCCAGTTATAGAGAAGACTGTTGTGATGCTCGAACATGATGTCCATGCTGTTCCTGTTGTGCAAACATCTGAAGAAAAGATAAAGGTCAAGAGAGGAGCACATGATGATGGCAGCATACAGACTGCTACGGGAGTCACAGAATATGCAGCTATCCGTGCACCAGCTTCACCCGTTATCATTAGTGAAGTTGATACAAATCCCAGTCAATTCCAGCTTGATGTGCATCCTAGTTCAAATCAGGTGTGCTCCATAAAACAAAGTCTGATGTCACTCTCATTTATTATTTTTTTCCGTTTGCTATTTGATTTTGGAGGCACCTATATATTTGGATCATTTAGGTGGAATACGGGCCACGTGCAGATATATGGGGAATTCTCTCCTACGAGTAGGCCACACAACACAGTCACACACTTAATGATGAATTTTCTCCTCCAAGCAGACCACATACCGTTCAGTGATACAATACATCATGCGTCACATATACACACACGTGTGTATATTTTTATTCTAAAATACACACATGCATTCATGGGCTTTGGCCCAATTGGCTATCACACTATGATTAATGGGCCAGCCTCCTATAAGTTAGGCCCAATGGGCTGGGCAACATTGGGCGTATTTTTGGGCCTCTTGTAGATCTTGAGGCCCATGGCTACATCATAAGTGCTTGTAAGTTGTATTGATTGCTCCAGCCCACTTATACTGGGGATAGTTTAGAGTGAGCAACAAGGAATGCGACCCTCTTATTTCTACTTAAGAGCTGGTGTATTTTGAAGCCTTATCCAACATCAACTGTATTGCACAAAATGGGCATGCAAACACTTCTGTGGGGGCACACCTGGGGATTGGGATGCATGCCATTCATGGGGAGGGCAATAAAAAGGTCTTAGGTTTGATAATTCAGTGGCCTGTAAATCATCCTTATCATATTAAGATAGCTATAAACCTCATTGCCTAAAAGCTCTACTCAATGGAAAAATTGTTGTTCAATTATGTCACCAAATTTGCACCCACCAGGCCCACATGCTCATCAACACCTTCCCTGTCATCGATGACTGATTAACCAGTCATGGGGAGGTGGTCTATACAAACACTTGAAGCTGGGTTGGCCTGAGCTTTGGAAAACTAAAATATGAGGCCCGGTGCTGCCCAACGTTACTAGTACAAAATCTTGAATATGACCAATCCAGCTTGCTGTTTGAGATGGTTTGGGCATGTCCAACGCAACCCAGCAACGACATCGGTTAGGAAAAGTTTGGCTATATAGGTTGATGGCCCACCAAGGAGAAGAGGGGTAGGGCTGGGAGGCCGATGAGGATGTGGATGGAGGTAGTAAAATTAGATATGAAGAAGTACAACTTATTTGAGGATTTGGCTTAGGATAGATCAGAATGGAGAAACCGAATTCATGTAGCCGACCCCAACATGATTGGTACAAGGCTTTGATGATGATGATGATGAACCAATCCAACCTGCTGGGTAATATGAACGTTTTTGTTATAGTTGTGTTATTTCGGTCAAACCATAGACCTGATTAAACATAGTTGGGTATGGATCCCCTTGGACTCTACCCCTTTGCAGCCTTATATTCTTGGATTGACAGAGGTTCCCATAAAAAAACTTATTTATCTATTGATTCTATTAGGTTATTCGAGAGTGAACTCTCTCTCTCTCTCTCTATGATTTTTTTTTTTGTTGCTCTTTTTTTTTTTTTGGTTAAGACCTAATCTACCCCCTTTTTCCCTTAAAAGAGACTAAACCTCCCTGATCCAATCAGGGCCTAAGCCCAGCTACTTACGCCTCCAAGAGAGTGTATACATCCATTAGCAAATAATCTAGGCTGGTGGACAAAAGAAAAATCCCATTTGAGTATTCAAGTCATGTTGTAGATGTGGTAGAACCGTAGAAGTGGTAATGAAAGATTGAGCACTCTTGTTTTGTTGTGATTTATGATTATTATGTGTTTTCTTCTTCTAGAAGTATGTTGTGATTCAAGAGCATGCTCTCTCTCTCTCTCTCTCTCTCTCTCTCTCTTGTGTTGAGGAACTTGGATTTTCTTCAACCAGTGGATAGGCCGTGGTTATAGAATTCGGGGATTTTTTTTTTTCTTTTAGCAGGAAGATGGGAGCAAGTTTGTCACCTCAATAATTTTGACTTGCTTGACTTAACTGCTAAGGTGCCATGTTTTTTAATGAAGACTCATGGGACTTAATTCTATTTTAAATGAACAGATTATTGTTGCATCTGAGTCGGCCAAAATTTTTTTTTGCTTCAAGCTTGAGTAAGTTCTCTTTGGAGCCAAAAACTACTGGAATTTTCATGAAAAATTTCGAAATTTTCTGCAAGTTTTATGGCCACGGTGCTAGAAATTAATTTCAATATTTTTGTCAAATAGTTTGATATGGCTTGTGAATTTCTCTATTGTCTCATTCTGGTCATACGATTTATCTTGTTGATCAGGTGACAAAAGGTAATGCCAGTAATCAAATACTCAAGTCCCCGAGCATAATTGTTTCTGAAACACCATATAAGGCCCCTCTGGCTCGAGCATCATCATTAGAAGACCCATGCACAAGCAATTCAGAATATAGTAAAGCACCAGCAGTGAGCTCTGAAATGGAAACAATTACGGAGACTGTCAAGGCACATATATCTGGCTCTGTAGACATTAATTCACTAGAACTGATACATGGATCGTTGGAGAAGCCTCGAGGCAAGGAGTATTCAACAGGATTTAGGCGGCTGTTGAAGTTTGGAAGAAAGAACCACAGTTCAGCTGCAGGTGAACATAATATAGAAACAGATAAATCGAGCATTGATGGCTTGGTTATTGATGAGCATGATGCAACAAGTGACCATCCTAATGAAGGTAGAATCTCAGTTGTCATCTCCTGTACACTCTAGAAAAACTTTCCATATCTTTTTTTTTTTCTACTTCTTCCTTGAGTTTCTCAGTTTCTAAATTCATCTTAGCATACTTTATTGATCCAAAAAGCAGAATAGAGTAAATCTTTTAAGGTACATTAATACCACCATTCTGTAAACAAAAACAGAAACAGATATCCCGCACCATTACTGCTAACACCGCCACAAATCAGAAGACAAGCCTGCGGAAACTGCTTCGTGAGTATAGCCTATGAAGTAACCTTTGACTAAATATCTCCAGTGATGCAGGAGAGGCCTATGACCCATATGTCAACCAAGTCCAGTGGGCCTAGCCCATTTGTTTTATCTCTTTATTTTACTTAAGAGTCATGTTTATTTTAATGGCTTATGTTTTAAGTTTAGATGTTTTAATTTGGCTGTCGACGTGTTTGGATGGTCCAAATTAAGTTCTAGGTTTATTCTTTTCCCATATAATGATGTAAAGCCTCTTTGGCTCCTTAGATTTGATTACTGAAAATAAAAATCTGAGTGCAATTGCTCTTTACAATCTCTCCTGGAATGGAATGGCATGATGCCATGGGTGCGAATCCTGAGACTTAGGGTGTGAAGACCCTATCTCCGACTTCTTCCATCTCTATCCTACCTGCCCCACATTGAACCCCATTCTACATCATTTGATGGGCCTGTCCTGCCTGCATTATCCATTCTATAAACAGAAAACAAAAATCCCACACCATTCGTGCTAAGTACTTACGCCTTCACACATTAGAATGTTGGGAAAGTCCCACATCCCACATCGCCCAAGTAATGGGTTTAATAGGGCTTCATATATCTGTTTGGGCATTCCACATATCAGCTTAAGCTTTTTGGGTTTGGACATGTTATCTTACATAGAAGGCAAGCCTGCTCAAACTACTTTGTAAGTAGAGGTTATGAAATAACCTTTGATACACCTTTGATATTTAAAAAAAAAAAAAACCACCTTTGATACGCCTTCATGGCCACACCATCTGGATGACCAAGTCATTATCTATCGAAATTATTGTGGTGTCATTGTGGAGTCAACTTGGTTGCATTTATATTTGTGTACACTGATCTTTCGAAAGCTTGTAAGATCATGGTAGAGACTTAAGGTATGCGTGGTACTGGAAAATTACTGGAAATGATACTTATGACACTCGTAATCACTCCAACATTTGTGCATTCAAAAATTCAGTAATATCATGGCAAATTTTACATGTCTTTTTGTTTCAGCACTAGAATAACTCGGTATGTCATGCAACAAGAACAAGTTTTTGAAATCTGAAAGATTTTTTTTTTTTTTTTTTTTTTTGTTTTTTTGTTTTTTTAATGGTTTTGAACTGGGAAAGATTGATTATGACCTCTATGGAGTTGAATCTGAACCAGAAATATCAACTTGTTAAACCTTTGCTGAACTTAGACTTACTTCATCTTTGATTCCCCCAAGTTAGGGATGGCAATGGGGTGGGTTTGGTATGGGTTGGGGTAAACCCAAATGTATGGGTTGGGGTAAATCCCAACCCGCCCCGTCTCAAGTTTACATCATCCAGATGGGTCGCTAGTATGTGATACCAAACCCGCCCCGTTTGGGGTGGGATCAAGTCAAATTTAGTGCTTAAAAATTTTAAAATATATAAATGCATGGGAATGAGTGTGGCAGAGATCAATCACACCGCCTTATCTTCCCCACATGCCTTAAGTAAATACCAACACCACTTGTACTGCATGAGTTTTGTTTGTATGTTTAGTAATCAATAAGTGTATACTATATACATAGGGCGGGCGGGGTAGAACAAAAAAACCCAAACCTGCCTTGAACCAAAAATGTCACTACAAACCTGCTCCTAATAGGAGTGGGTCAGGGTGGGTCACCGTTTCAACCCGACCCACTGTCATCCCTACCTCAAGTGAGTGGGGGATCTCAAAAGCAATGAATTCATTGCCAGAACTCCCAATATGAACCATTGATTCTGTCTGTCAAAAAACTCTGTTATAACTTCCAATGTCCTCTAAAAAAATGTTGCTCTTAAGTACTTACAGGTTTTTTACTTCTTGAGAGTAAGGTTTACTTATCCAGAAAAAAAACTTTTTGGAGGGACTTGTTTGGTTGTTGAATTCTTATACCTTAGATCACTTTGCTGCTTGAATTATGAGCTAACACCATTTCAACATGTCACTTAAGATCTGCCTCCAAAGGCCATACATGACCCAACCTTGTAACCGAAAGCCATACTAAGCCAAGTCATTCAGGAGTCAGGAAAACATGCCCTGTTGCATGTTGGCCTTTTTGTTTCTCAGAATCACAATTGTTAATTGTTCATTTTTCTTGTGTGTATCAGTTCACTCACTGAAGAATCGCCTCTCTCAAGATGATAGCCCCATGGGCGGTACTTCACATAAAGGTGAGAATTTTCTCCATCATTGCATATGAGTTGATATGATTCATACTACCGAATGAAGATGCTTTTAGGCTCATTTGCTCAATTTTTTCTCATTCCAGTTTCTCGTCCATTCTCCTTGTTGTCGCCCTTCCGAAGCAAGAGCAGTGAGAAGAAGCAGACACACGACACTGCCATAATTTACAAGGTCTGAAAAACTGAAAAGGCATGTTCGTTCCCATGTCGTTTATCTGAGTTTGATTAGTTCTCAAAAAGTTGAGATGATAAGTTATACATGTTTATAATCAAATCAGATGTGCTGCGTTAGACCCTGTTGCTGTAAATCTGTATTCTCAGACCATTTCTTAATGTCCAAATCATAAAATGACTCTTTTTTTTTTGCTTATGGTTTACAATCTGCAGTCTACTTACAGTATACCTACTGATTTCAGCATCAAATTAGCATAGTTTTCGTTACTTGTTGATAGCCGTGTGGGCCGAGATGCTCATAAACAATATATATGGAGGGTCTGTGCCTCCTTGCACAAATATCATTGGTCAAACAAATTGTCGACAAGCCCCCCATTGGAGATTGTTCTCTCTGTTGGTGGCCTGGATCATTAAGAACTATGTAGATGCTCCTAACCCAAGTTCCTTGTGACCGATCTCTCAGTCTGGCAAATGATCCAAACAGCTCGAGAAAAGAACGGTAGATGGGATTGGATCTTGCATCTCGGGTCATATTTTCAAAGATGTATCAGAACCTGCCCCATTTGGTGCAGAATTTTCAGTCGACTGGACCGTTTGATTCTTGCACTATGGACACATTCGGTGGCATTTTTAGATGGGAACTCCTAGGATAAGGGGCCATGCTCAAAGGGGGCAAAGTTTGAATGATTTATGAAGGCAGAGATCTGAAAAGCATGCACTTTTAGTTTCTTGAATTATTTCTCTCTCTTTATTTGTTTAAAAACTATTTTATTTTCAATGGTATGTTCCCTACATTACTTCTAAAGTGAAAGACTTGAAAGTTATCCAATATTATCTTCCTTGCTGGTTTCCATTCTAAATCAACTTTCTTGAGGACCCTACTAAGTTCTTCGAGAATCCTAATATATATATTTTTCCCCCCGGAAAAAAGGGTAAATGATGAGGAAAATCATATTTCAAGATCCATTTTCCCAATGTCAAAACACTGAAAAGTGAGATTGGATGGTTTATGATGATGGTTTACTGGTGCTTATATAATACACTGAGCATAACCCAACAGCTCATGTCCACTTTCCGGGTTCTGAAATTTTCAGTTTTATTAATATATAGGTTCTTACAAATCAATTTCGGGAAAAACTCACTTATTGTTGAATGGTGTTGGTATCTTAATATCAATCGCATACCTGCATCTTTATGGTTTGTAAATTTACTGTATCACTCTTGAGCACTCTTCCAACTTATCAATGTCAGGACCTTTCCACTCGGTCTGAAACGTTGACTGCTCTTCCTCACACTTCCCTTGAGTAAGATGTGAGAACCGTTGAAAATAATCTCTTTTGTCTCCTTGAGTCTTCAAGTTTTACTTCGGCTAGAGTAGAGTAGACCTCACTGGGCGATTGACCCACGGAATCTAGGCTCCCTAGTCATACCCTATCTCATTTGAAATGCTTCTTAATACCCTTCATTTATAGCCACAAGGTTCTTTCAAGGGTGGATCCACGGTTTTTTTTTTTTTTTTTTTTTTTTTTTTTATGTGGGGAAGGTAAGTACTCATCGGTGGGAGCGCCAAAGCGCGCTAAATTTTAAATTTTTAAGATAATTATATGTCCGAAGCTTCTATACAATATAGTTGATGTGGGTTTATAAATAATTAACTAAGGGCGTAAATATATTTTATCCATATATTCAAGTATTAAAATATGAAGAACAAACTTAACTTTATAATTTGATGACATAAAATAGATAATAATTAATAAGTCGGTAGAAGTTTCTTCATTCAAAAGATGATTGACAAGAAAAGATAATTGACAAGACTATAAAAAAAAACTGCATAAACAATGAAAGATTTTGCACTGTTCGCTCTATATTCGGCCGATCCATGCTTTCGGAGTGGGATTGAGAAGGTTGATAGGTGGTTCTGGACATTAAGACTAAAACACCCACCCAAGTCTCTTGTCATGAGAGCTACAACTAGTGATAGTTATTAAAAAAACGATATTTGAGAATGAATTAGAAAAATTGGCATGTTAACATAATTAATTTCAAGCTTTTGAAATCGTGTGTGCAACTAAACCAATAAATCAATTATAAGATTATATCACAAAAAATATAAAAACAATGGATTTATATTACTGTACACATCAAACAACATTCAATATGGGTTTATAAGAGTAGAGAAAATTTGAAAATTGTACGACTTTACCATATTTACTTGCGAGCATGTAATTATAATCACAAATAAAATATAGGGGATTTTACTTGAAAAAACACTTCATGCACGTGTGGAACTTGATCAGGCACTTTAGATGTTGCACCAATTAGAGCAATTGGCCGAAAAACCTTTTTTTTAATACCAATTTGACACATGCTCTAGGAAATGGCCTCTTTGTGATTTTGGAGAAATGGAAAGAATGAGGCTCGTAATCACATTATATGAGTTGATAGTACTCGATACCGACCTTAGGTAGTGTAAATTAAGGTAGCACCGATCATGTGTCAAATTGGTAAATTTTTGTTTTTTTTTTTTTGGCATAATTGCTTTAATTGGTGCAACAATATCTAGAGTGCTCGATCGGTTTCACGTACGCATTAAGTGTTTTTTTCCGATAAAATCCTTTTTAAAAAAAAAGTACAAACAAACAGCTCACTTCATGTGGGTCCCCTACCCCCTCCGGCCCTAAAACCCGGAGTTCTTTTTTGTGCACTGGAGGGCAAGAGTAAAACCTCTCATAAACCCTCTGCGTTTCTGTGTGAGTAAGTGAGAGAGTGAGAGATAGGAAGAGAGGGAGAGAGAGGGAACGGCCATAGCTGTTGCAGAGACATGCATATGGCGCTCCCTCGACTATCTCTTGCAGAAAGAAGGCTCCTTCTCCAAAACCAAGGTCAACCCATTGCATCTCATTTCCCGGATTTTTGTTTGTGCATTCATTCTCGTTTTCAGTCTTCTTCCTCTGCTTTCTAACTTTGCATCAAATCATTCCTCAGCAGGATTTTTGAAAGCAGCGAGATCATTATCATCATCGTCATCATCATCTTCTTCTTCTGCTGCTGCTGCTGCTGCTTTGGGAAAGAGTACAAAAACATCTCCTTCCAAGAGAAGAGAAGCTGCAAAAGAGCAGAAAGCAGCCGCGGTTGAGTCCTTAGTCAAAAAGTGAGACCTCCCACAGACCCATTTCTCAATTAAGCTTCTCTGATTATCTATTTATATATTCAATTGTTTTTTGTGTATGTGTATATTAGTTTGAGCTTTACAGTGTGATTTTGGAAGAGAAGAATGTGATGGGATTTCAATGGCGCCTAGTGGGTGTTTGAGGAAATGCCTACCTTCTTTTGAATGCTTATGGGTCACTCTTTCCGTTGTCGTTTTTGAACTTAAAGCAATCCATGGTGGAGGGTTTTTTGAAAGAAGTATTAAGGAGGTGAAGAGTGATGGGTCTAAGCTAAATATCTAAATGGTACCATCAGTTTAGGAAGATAGGAGAGACTATTTGATGGTATATCATTTAGGGAGATGGAAGAAGTTGTTATACTTCAAGTTTCACTCCTTTGATAGAATGGCATTGCTAAGAAATTGTTGGAGTTCGATGCCTGATTAAACAAACGGGACTGTTTTTGCATGGCGTCCATATCTGTCCTGTTGTTGTTATTTAGTGTGAAAGATTAGTATGCTTTTGGATGCCCCATTCCTGTGGTAGAGGGCAGGACTCGTGTCCTCCAAAACCCAATCCACAATCAGGATGGGAAACATGGACAAGCCATTGAGTAACAAATTGGTTAGTGTCCAAGCGAAAGATGGATGTTTTTGCATTTTTTTCTTCTTCTTTTGAATGGTATGTTTTTGCATGTCAATCTATAATGCCCGGATATGGATATGGATACGGACACTGATACGGGGATCGGTAAAACGACTCCTCACTTTTGAAAATTTAGGACACAGATACGGGTGTCCTAATTTCTTATTTAGATCACTTTGGAATCAATGAAACTATAAATTTTTTTATTTAGGTACCAATACAAGTATCGTATCAGTCTAATGCGGATACATTGGGCTTGTACAAGTATCCGGGTATCATAGATGTCAACCATTGGCCAACATTCTGGCCAATTGAGATGTTGAGCGTCTATCCTATTCTGATTGAATTTAGAGTCAACCAAATGCAGCATTGGGACCAAAAGTTCTAGCAGTTCCTCTGAATGCACAAAGTTGAATTTAGAGTCAATCAAATGCAGCATTGTGACCAAAAGTTTAAGCAGTTCCTCGGAATACATAAAGACCATGTGATATTTGGAAAGTGCCAATAGTCTTGCAAAAGGGCAGGGAGCTGTTAATTGTTCAAAAGGCACCTTCACTGACTAAAGGAGATAAGCATGTTCAAATGAGCTCCAGATTGCATCAAAACTCAATAATAAAAATGTAAAATCAAGACTGTGGATGATGGCAGGAAGGAATGAGAAGTAATAACAGTGGATTTATGCATGGCAAGGATGGATGTGGGTAGTTGCTAATGAAGTAGAAACAACAACAGCTTTACTTTTATGACCACTGTTGCTTTGTTTTAGAAGCTATCCTAACCTTAGTACTAGATAAAACTTTTAATCTTAATGAATACTGCCTAATTCATTAATTTTATTCTGCGGGCATTATACTGTTGGATTCTGACACTCCTACCGTCCAAGTTAGCTTGTGCTTTTGGTTTCTTGACAATATAACGTGGTTTATTGACAATATTGTTATATATGATTTTGTTCTTAACAATATCCATAATGATAGTGTTGTAACTCTCTCTCTCTCTCTCTCTCTGTGTGTGTGTGTGTGTGTGTGTGTGTGTTGAATATAATTGCAAGCTTTAAGTTAGCAGATTCGTTCTCCCATCAAATCTTCCATTAACCATTTACTATATGTAACATCTTTGTTATATTTCTTTGTTAGGTATATGCTAATGAATCCTGGGGTATTCCCTAAGATAAAACATGTTCAGAATGAATTGGGGGGGTCATGGTACATTCTGAAAGACATCCTTGCAGAATTGAAGGAAAAAATCACAGGTGATCCTCAGGTTTACAAGGAAATAGCAAGTGGAAAAGCAGATATTATGTTAGAGGCGGCTTCTGAAGCTGCAGTAACAGATGAAAATGAAGTTGGTGCTATGGTCAATGACCCAGAAAGTACAGTTCATCCATTAGATCTTCACATTCACCAGAAAATGATGAAAAGTGTAAAATCACATGTGATGGCAGATAAAGCTTCTGAAGAAATAGCAATCCAAGAAGGTACAGAAAATGAAAAACTAGTTGAGAGTGGTGATAGAAGTAGACAACTAAATTCACAGTTGAGCCCAGTTGTGATACATGAGAGTTATCGAAAAGCAGCATCGCAGCAGCTAACATCCATGATTGAGCAAGTGATTAGTAATGAAGAACAACCTAGCAATGCATCAAAGAATGATCCGGATTTAAATGATGCAAAATCAAGTGGTCAAAAGGCAGCATCTCATCGGTCATCTTTCATAATTGAGCATGTGATTAGTAATGGAGTAGAAGCTCCTAATGCATCACAAAATGATCTTAATTTAAATCATACAAAATCAAGCGATAGGACAGTTGTTGAAAATGAGGAACTCTTGTCAGCTGTAAAGGTGAACCAAAGGCCTGGCGTAAACAAAATGCCATCTAATGGAGAAAAGCCTACTGGTTTAGTTGATTTGTATAAAACTAGACATACAGATACAGGAGCAGATAAGAACAATGCCATGAAGATTGAAACCTTGAACAGAGATAGATATCCAGGTACAAAGATGGCATCAGCAAATGAATCTGAGAAAAAACAATGCATGCCAGTTTTTATTGACCGCATCATGGAATTTGTCAAATCGACATTACCTCGTGATATTGTTGACAAGTCTAACCCACACAGAACCTTGATAAACAAAAATGGAATGGGTACATTGCTTGAAGGCATGCAGTTTCTAAATCCAGATGAAGAGCAAAAGACACTATGTGAACACGACATTTCTAATGACACTAGGAAACCTGAGCAAGGGAAAACATGGGCTGAACCTTTGGATTTGGTTGTGGAAAATACTAGTGGCACAGAGTCCAAGCTCATTGACCATGCCAGTATTTGTGATGAAAATGATCATAATGATAATAATGAAGAGCCATTGAAGGTTCCATTTGAGATGTTTGAGTCTCAGAAGGATGGAAGTGGAAGTGATTCTGACTCTGCAGCTTTAGATTACCCAAGTGAATCAGCTACAGATATTTCACCTCCTATAAATGTACTTAAACCACGCACATTTCTGCATACAGAGAGGAAGGAGTTTGGGGACAAACTTTTGGTGAGATTTCTGAAGAAAACAACAACAGAGAAGGATATCGGTGCTGCTTTTGGGAATTTTGGACCCATTACCAATATATGCATAGTTCCTTCGAGAAAGGAGAACAGGTTCAACTATGCTTATGTAAATTTCAAGGTATTGCTACTTACCATTATGTGGATATAACTTGGCCATGTGGTACACTGATTCAGATCATGGATCTGATGGCATTTACGGTGGGTGATGGGTGATCCATCGAAGTCCCTAATAGGACTATTCTAACTGTTTTGATTGGCAACTGGTGAAAACATGATTAAGATATGCATCCAGCAAGTGTCCACCTTTAACATGAAAATACCAATGGGTTAGATGGCTCAGATCTTCCAGTCTGAGATTGGGACATTTTTCATCCTTAATGGGCCCATCAGAGAAATTGTGTGGTTCACCAAACTATGGGCCTTTTACTTGTCCCGAAGCTTAAAGATACTGCATCCTCTAGCTAAGGATAATATAGTTTTTCTATATAGTTAAAGGCCTAGACTGACTGATCGTTGCTCATGTTCTGACTGTATTTTGATTCGATGGCAGACAGCAGCAGGAGTGCAAAAAGCACAAGTGAAAACAGACATCGTCATCAATGGTTCAGATGTTGTTGTTGAGGCAGTTGATCCTTTCCTGAGAAATCCTGTCAAAATTCCTACTCCTAGCACATTTGGATGTCCTGATGTTCTCAACGGTTTACTGAAACATCCGTCCCGAACTGTTATGATAAAACCATTTCCTCATGATGTAGCATCTCGTCATCTGAGGCGTGCACTCTCTGTCTTTGGATGCATCTCTGGATTTGCTATGGGTTCAAGGAGTTCCATTGCATATGTGGAGTTTGAGGTAGTGTTCTATTTTTTATTTTTTTACTACTCTTCAGCATATATGTACACCAACACTGTTTTCCCTGTCATACCTGGCATTATGACAATCTCATCATGAACTGCTTCAAGAAATGTCCAGAACCCCATTTTTATTCTATAGAAACCTTTCTTGGCTGGGAAAAAAGCAGGTTTCACTGTTACCTTTCACATAGGATTTTCAGTCTATTTCAGTTCAATCTGAGTATCCCCTACCATATGTAGTTATATAGTGTAATTCTTACAATTAAAGCTGCTAAGCCCAGGATACTGATGAGCATCACGGCAAAGTTGCATTTTTTTCAGCACATCCATCTATTTACTAACTTGGCCGTCATATCATAAGCTTCAGTTTCATGTCTTGTGCACCCAGATGTGTAGTAAAAGGTGTACAAAATGGAGGTAGAGAACTGCTCATAGTCCAAATCATTACACCCCCCGCCGGGACACACACACACACCTCTTTTTGTCCTCATCCCACAGACTCCAAAATCTTTCTTTTGTTACCCGGGAAATGACCTTTTTTATCCTGCTTTGATTTGAATGGAAGGTATTGATATAGTTTTGGGCTGAATCATTTTCCACCTATCCACACTGAATACCATGATGCTTAGAATTGCGGAGTTGCAATTTTATCAGTACATCCATCTATTTACTAACTTGGTCGTCATATCATAACCTTCAGTGTCATGTCTTGTGCACCCAGCTGTGTAGTTTGGATGAGAGAAAAGGTGTACAAAATGGAGGTAGAGAACTGCCGATAGTTCAAATCATTCTTTTCTCCCCCTTTTTGTCTTCATCCCACAAACTCCAAATTCTTTCTTTTATTTCCTGGGAAATGGCCCTTTTTTTTTCCTGCTTTGATTTGAATGGAAGGTATTGATATGGTTTTGGGCTTAAATCATTTTCCACCTATCCACATTAACAGTGTCACCCAGTTCCAATATTCAGGTTGGATAATCTATACAATAGTGTCCACCTTTCAGACCATTTTACCGTAGCATGCGTGAAAAACTGGCACTTCTGTGAATGCTGGACAGCGGGTACCCCTTGTTTTGAGTCTTTTGACCCTGAATTTCTAGATCTACATGCTGCATCTTTATTCCGATGAACAATCAACATTACCCTGGTTTCTTGACAATTAGACCTTTGAACGAGGTCCAAAAAATATTTGAGCATTTTCTATTTAAGGGTTCTGTTATTCATGCTAATAATTGCTTTTACAGACTGAAGATGCCAAGGAAAAGGCCCTTGCCATGTCCTCCATTTCCATTTCAGGAAGGAAACTCGCAATCCTCAGGATTGATGCTCCGCTAACAACAGTAGTGAGGATATCAGACATCGGTTCTTTATTTGGCGAGGAGATCCACAAGATCTGCAACTCTCACGGGCGAGTGAAGAGAGTAATCCGTAGAAATGCTCTAACTGTTGATGTGTACTTCATGCTGACTGAATGGTCCAACATGGTCAAAATTATCAACAGGTAACAAAGATTAATCAATAAAAAAAATCTCATTTCATTTCAAATTTTTTTTGTGGGTTCTTTCGTCTATTTTGCTCTGACCATCATCCAATGCTTAAAATTGATAGCTTAAACGGCCTGGTGATAAAAGAACATCAGTGGCAAGCACAGCCAGCACCTGTTATTCCGCCAGAAATCCTTCAAACGCTTTCGCGAAAGCCAGATGGATGGCAGTATGTGTGTTCCTTAGCTCAGAATTTATGCCGGAGGATTGAGCAGGATTCTACCAGTACATCTGAGCTTACGGACCTTTTAACAGAATACTACGGTGAGAGCATAGAGTCCTAATTAGCTGTTTCTTCTGCTCACAGAGGGCTTGTTTGTTTCATATAATTGATTCCTTAGGAATTCTAAGACTTTGTATTTGTGTTAGTGGTTGAAAATGAAAATGAAGAATCAAAGGTGAATATCCCAAAATGACCATCAAATAACCTCTACTTTAATGGAAATTGAATCAAGATGGGAAGTGAATATCTAGCGCCATCACCCTAGTAATTCAAATTCAGGAAAGTCAAGGTCCCATATATATCCTTTCCCCTCACCTTTATTTGACCATGAATTTCTATATATTCAATTCCCATTTATTTTAATGTGAACAAACAGGCCCCAAATGAGCTGGTTAACTGCGGTGCGTTCTGTTGGTGCTCGTGTGGTTCAGTGATTTTGTTTTTTCTACATTGAATTTGCATTCATGAAAAAGGTTAAAAGAGAAGCCCTTTTTGGTAGAGGGTATATTATGCCATAATTTCTAGAACATAATAGCAATCTGGTTGAGTGATATATTACTCATGCCAGAGGTGATGCCTTCCCCACACTACAAGCAGGGCCAGGCTTATTTTTAATCAGTGTTGAAAGTTGAAACTCAGTGACTAGTTAAGGCCTGGCTGAGTTACTTGGCTCGGTACAGAAATCAGAGTATTTGAGATTTGATTGATGACTTCTTTGTGAGTGTGGGTTTATAACTCGGTACTCTCTGGGGTTCACTCACTACATACACATGCCCTGGGAGATGGATGTGTGGTGATTGTGGTCCTTCCATCTGATGTATCTCTTGTAGATGGACAAGATGTGTATTGTACTTTTAGTGGGTCCATTGTAGATGGACTTAGAAGTTGAATTGAGTGGATACCACAGGGTGATTTGTGGTTTGTGGGGTTCCATTGTAGATGGATTCAAAACAGTCATGCATGTATATGTCGATTTGTTTTTGTCTCATCTTCAATCCACATTATACCCTAAAAATTCGGATCCATATTATTGCAGGATGGGGAATGACCGAGCTCAACTGCTCACAAAAGCCCCCTCTCCTCCAGAACTTCATGCAGAACCCCTTGTGAGGCCCACCTGAGCCATGCCAATCATAAAAGATGTGGGAGATGGAAATTTTCAATTCTACTGAATCATCCTAACCCATTGACCCATACCCTCAAGTTTAATAGTTTGAGCATACATTATCATGTTTTCCAATCTCAGTCAAGTATTAGTGTCAAATTTGGGATTGCGTGAATCATGGATCAAAGAAATCGGCCGATACTGCTGTGATATGGCCCCGAGATATCGGTATCGGTATCATGGGGCCACATATCCTCAATGTCTCGGCCCATATTGGCCGAAATAAACTTCACCTCGGTTTTTCTTATATCTGAAAATATCGGCCAATATCTCATAAAAAAGAATAAAATCCTATTTTTTTTATCTTTTTCCCCATCTTCATCTTCTTCTCCTCTTTTCTAATCTCTTACTCCTTGATGATTGAGTCAGTATTAAATGATGATTGATATGTTATATTTATTTTCTTATATTTTATACTAATAAATTAATCATGAGCATCAACAATGGTTGCATTATATGAAATACTGGAGAAAACAACAAATTGCGACACAGACAGGACTCATAACTTAAGGTGATCGAGATTTTAATTTATTGTTTTTACTAATGGAAAAAAAATATTATTTTCCAGCATTTTCTAATATTATGGATTTTTTTTTTGGATATTTTTCCAAATTTTTTTGGATTAAAAAAAAGTTCACACCGCGACGGACTGATTCGACCAATACCCGTGACCGATACCTATATCATATCGGTTTTTCAGTCCGGCCGATACCACAATCGAGATCGAGATTTTAAACCATGGTGTGAATTCATGGGGTCTCACAAGCAGGTGTAGAAGATTTTCCATATTTAGCTCGAGCAGTCCCATTTGTGAACAAGTTCAAATCAATGAGAACTATCAGGCAAGGCACTTCTGAAGGTTCACTCATGGCAGATGGGAGACCAACGGGATTTGCCTGTAAATGCAAGTTTCCGCTCTTATGAACAGTGAAAACCTGTAAATGCAAGTTTTCCGCCCATATGAACAGCTGAAAAGTGAACCTGTAAATAAATGCTAGTTTTTACAAGTTTTCCACCAGCTGAAAACCTATAAACCTATACAAACAATAGAAAACCTGCATTTGCAAGTTCTCTGCCTGTAGAAACACCTGAAAACTTGTATTTATAAGTTTTCAGCAGAAAGCCTACACAGCCCCGGGTCTTTCTTCCTCCAATGGGTTGAGGATGAGTCCACAATAATGAATGAGCATATATGATTAACAAATAAATACAACAACATAACTACAATAAATAATTAAATATTAATATATATAATTGGTGAGTGAAAAGTGATCACAAGGTGCTATGGTCACAAATCAATATCATATGGGTTTTCGGGATCGGGTCCTTAAAATATCAGTTCAATAAATATCAAAATTGGGATGAAAGTGACGATATTAGATTGATCATGTGGTCCCATGCTCTAAAAAAAGTGGGTGCTCACTTCATGATGTCCCTAGCAAAGACATTAAAAAAAAACAAGAGAGAGAAAATTAGGAAAAGGGTTTAAAATATGTCTGAGCCACACATGCTGAACATTTTATTTAGGAAGGATCTTACATCTAAGCATAGTATTGGCCTTTTCATTATTAAGTCTTTAGCTCGGATAAAGGTAGGCCGGCTTAAGGCATAAAGTCGATGGTGGTATAGAAAAATATCATATATAATACTTACTAAAAAAAAATTTGTTTCTTTTTGCCTTTTTCGAGTGATAGCTCTTGAGTGTAGGGTAAGGGTTTATGTATTGTAAGTCCACCGAGGGCTCTTAAGGCTTTGGCACCACCTAGGTTCGGCCCACATATATGAGGGTAGGATAAGGGCTTACTTCAACCCGGCTCTTTGACAATCCTAATGAAAACATCTAATGCCCGTGGGATGGATCGGCCTAATCATTACTGCTGACAACTATATAGGCTAAGTGGGCTAGTTTAGTCCAATTTGATGTGGCCTATGAACACCCCTAACTTGAACCAATGTAGCATCTTGGGCTTCTAAGGTAAAAATACATTAAATTTTCATCTTATGGCCAATTACCACGAGGAATGGAAGTTAGGCAGCAACTGTAATGAGGTTGAAAACGTGGTTTAACAATGAATATTACTATTCATTCCATGATTTTCTATGAAGTGAATCTTTTAAACAAGAAAAGGTTATTAAAGGGATTAAAAAAAAAAAAAAAAAAGGCCAATATCAATTTTTATTTATTACAGTAATAGGGAAAGGAGGGAGAGAGCTTTTAGATTTGCATTAAAAAATTGGTTGTACCCCTCATCTCCTCAAATAATATCTAATTTGCAACACAGTGCGAGACTAACCATTTAAGCTGGCCAAAGTTTATCATTTCTTTCTTTCAAAAATAGAAAATCAATACAGGCGGCAAAGGTATTTGGAAGTCTTTCAAAATAAGCTCTTATTTCATCTTTTAGAGCTATTTAGTTTTCAGAGTGTTACGTAAACCCCTAATTGCATCTCTCATTTTATTATAAGTAGAGGTTCACATTCTGAAAATACAAGGAAAGGGGGCCTTTTGGCATAACACAATTAAAATGCTTGCCGAGTATAAGGTCGAAGTTCTACTCTATTCGTTTAAATTGAACATGAATCCATGCTCAATGAGGACCCAAATCGTTTGCTTAAGTATGCTTAACATGACACCTATGCATCGTTGAGGAAAATTTATGTAGTTCACCGTTTTTACAGTGAAAAAAATGCCAAACATAGAAGATCCCAAAAACCTAGATGGTACTGAGATTTTACCATAGGATTTTTTTTTCGAGTGGACCGCACCCTACTTGTTTATTTTCACTCATTATCAATTAAGGTGTTGTGCATTTGTTTCTAATTTGATAATATTGCATTTAAATAGAAATCATGCACTGATAATTATGCATTTTCATATGGACCCTACGGTAGACCCAACCCAGTCCTTGGAGGCAAAAAATAAAAAAAGAAAGTTCCATTTTACCGCCGGACCATAGACATGTACATAAGCCTAAGCCCAAGCCTGAGACTGAGCCTTAAGTGAAAAGTCCAAGCTTGAGCCAGGCCCAGGCGATGGTCGGAGCCCAATTCCAGGTGACATAGTACATATTTACATGTTAGCATAGTATATAAAGAATGGATTAGAATCCGAGAAGAAGGATGTAATTAAAGCCTGATTTTACTCTCCTTTTCTCATACAAGTGATTACCAGCAAATGTTAGCAAACAAGTACGGAGATAAGCGAAGAAAATGTTGTATATACAGAGATAAGAGAAGAAAAGATTTTATAGAGGATTTTATCCGAAAATCCCTCTTAGAGTCACTGTAGACCCAAAAGGACCAAACAAACAAATATGTTTCCACCATCGTGGTCTTAGAGGTCCTTTTTTTTGTTTTACTTTTATGGAATCTTAATTGGGCAAAGATATCCTCGCTCGTGTTTGTGGGCTAGCGGGGATATAAAAAAAAAAAATGTTCTTTATAGATCATATAGGAGCGATGCATGATATACAAGTTATTGTAACTTGTATACAAAAAATGTATACAAAAAACCATTAAGAAACTTACATAGTATAAAGACAACAATCAAGGGCTAACTAGAGTCTAGTGATAGGATCTCGAGTTCTGCCCACCATAGAGGAGATAATTTTGTTTTGGCAGCATCTAGTGAAATTCTAAGTGCTTTCCTCAAGTTAGTGGTAACTTCTTTCATGGTAAGTCTCTACCCTAGATATTGTTTAATACACTCCAAGATAACCTCACAAACTGCAAATATTAAGCTCATTGTTCTTAACCTTACAAAAAAGATGCCCATTCCATTAAGGAAGGCACAACAAAAGCCCTAAAAGCAAAGCTTAAATCCTCACCCATGTATTAAAAAGAGAATCGCTTGTTATACTAAACCCAACCATTGGTTAAATCCTCACCCAAAGAAACTAGCGTCTTCTTTAAAGTTGAAAGACGGTTAGAATATAATACCTTGCTCTTGATCCTCCATGAGCCACGTCAGCAACAACTACATCTTCATCATGAACCAGTTTGAAAAAAAAATAATAATAATAACACACATGCATTACGATGAAACGTTTTATTGATTACATACTTCTATCTCTTCTTCAGGAAATGCCATATGAAAAGGCTTCTACTCTTCCTACAAAAAATGCTCAGCTTATAGGGAAGCATACTTTCATTCTCATCAATGCCTGCTTTTCTTTTGTTCTGTCATCTATGCAAGAATGCATGCTTTCCACCCTTATTCAATTTTCAGACCTTGGGGATTTTGGTAAGTTTCTAAATCTCCCGATCTCAGTTTAAGATTCTACTATTATTATCTTGGAATATATCTGCCTTTCGACTTCTCCTCTCAATTTCTCGCTCTTTTTTATTTTTATTTTTCACTTATTTCTTTTTAGATCTATTACTTCATTAGATCATTCCTTGCATAAAAAAGCGCTTGACCTTATTTTACACGAGAGAAATAATTTTACACTAGAGAGAACGAGATAAAAAGAGAGAATTTAAGTGCTCCTTTGAATATGGTTAGCCTTTTCCCACTTTAGGGAAACACCGAGATAAACGTTTTATAGCAACAAAAAAGCATACGAGTCTTTGGTTGTAATTTTGAGGGGACCCGCCATTAATATATCAAACTTATCTGTAAAATCCGAGTCACAGGAGACCGACTCTTCAAGTCTAGCTTTTAAATCAGCTAAGGATTGGTGTTAGGATAGGCCTTATGATGATGTAATCACAAAAAACCAAGATCATGGATTAGATGTTTTCGAATTCTATAATATCAAAAGAAACTCATAAGGCCAAAATTGTTAAAAACCATGTAGGTCGTCTCCATGACGCATAGCCTTTAGAGCTCACCTTTATTGGCGGAACTTCAGTTCCAAAAATTTAAAATTCATTGAATAAATTTAGCAATCTTTTATTAATTGATAATTAATTTGACTATTTAACTTGAAATAATTATTCAATATGCATGAGTTAACCTATGCATTACACCGGATTTGACACTAATCTTTCTTAAAAGAAGAAACTAAGCCCAACCACCAATCTCTCTCTCTCCCTTTCTGTTTTTTTTTTTTTTAATACAATACACGGGATTAAACACTAGTCTTTCTCAAAAGAAGAAACTAAGCCCAATCACCTCTCTTTCGGTTTTTTCTTTTTCTTATTTTTTTCTTTGAATGGTCCAAGTCCGATGCACACAAAGGTTAATTGCACACCTTGATACAGGGCCCACTTAGGGATGGAACTGGGTGGGGTTTTCTTCTTGTGGTTGGAGTGTACTCGTTAGATAAAACGAAAAGAGCCTCCTGTACAACAAATTTCAACCTTCTTAAAAGATGAACCCACTGATCCAATGGTATAGACCGTTTAGATGGGTGTAAAAAATGGGACAACGGGGGCATCACCTGTGTAGTCCATTCATATGGGTCATTAGCTGGGCCCCACTGATGTTTGCATCGTGTGCTTAAAGAAAATGCACTGGTTAGTTAGTACCAAAACACTTAAAAAATCTAGCATTAGAATGAAGCGGGGCGAAAGAAATCCAAGCTGCAGATTTATCCGCTGTTGTTAGGTTGGCAAGATCTTTCCTGGAGGTTGGAAATTTCATATAGGTACAGTACAGAAGAATTTAACACCGATCACAGGCATTACATGAAGAGGAAGAGTAGTCGAGAAAGCTATTCATGGCTCGAATTTATACAGTAATGCCCACATTCAAAATGAACACTCAGGATTACAACATATTGGATCATATGCTGAACTGATCATTCATGACATCCCTAAATATTTTTCCTTTTTTTTTTTTTTTTTTTTGTTTTGTTTTGTTTTCCTCTCCTGAAATGGCATCCCAAAATTTGAAATAAAAATAATAATGAACTACAACTAAAGAACCTCTTTAAAAAGGTTTAGGAAAGAGAGAGGTCATGTGTGTCTCAGAGATTTTAAAAGCATATGGTTCAGTGAAATTTAACACAAATCTAAGTAGGACAATAAATCTATGGTGGAAAAAAGGCAATGCCAAATTTTTGCACCTAGTACGCCAAAAGAAAAGAAATTCAGATGGAAATAACAGCATTCAGACACAAACGTCAAAAGATTTTGCAACAAAATTGGATTTTCAGATACTATCTCAAGAAGCAGCCTGCTTTTTCAGTTTGGCGAGCTCTTGCCTGATTACACCAGCCCTCTGCACAAAACATGTTAAAATGTATAAAAAAAAGTACAAAAAGTAGAAGTAATTAAAAATTAAACACTTCATGCAGAACCTACGTCATTCAATTATATGAAAAACCCTTTTCAAGCTATAAATAAAATGAAAAGAGAAGAAGATGCCTACAAGTGTGTGTCGTCAGGCTTGGAATTTGCCCAGTTAATATTTTCTAAGAGCAATCCAATTTTTTTTATAGAACGCAACTGAGACACTCAGATCAAGTCATAAAGGATGGTTTTAGCACATCAATGTGCCTTCCAATAGCTATAGTCAAACTAACTGAGTCTTTTAAGAACCGCAATGTAGTTTAAACAAAAGAACTGTGTATGAACAATGAAGCAACAACTACAAACCTTGATCTTGGCCAACATGACCTTGAACCTATCAAAGTCATTGAGGGAAGCTCTTCTCTTCTGCACTATTAGCTTCCTGCCCCAGGAGCTGTTCTCCCACTTGTTCTTAACATCTGCCATGGAGATACTTAAATTCATTGATGGAGCAAAATGTAACAAGGTATACACCACAAATTTTCATGATGAGAATTAAAAAAACATATATTGTTGCATCACCTGCAGCTTCCATAGCAGCAATGAGTGATTTCTTCTTTGGTATTCTGGGAATGTCAATCTTAATATCAGTCAGTGAAAGTCTCTTCATATTCATTTGGCCTCTCACCATATCAGGGGCATCAATGAGTGCCTGTCAAAGTTTAAACAATAGTAAGGGATACGATGGTGATTTATTCTTGGAATTTATACGTAATAGATTCAAAACTTAAGGTAGTCGGGCACGTGATGCTGCCAGGTTGTAGGGGACTCTGCAATGAATGTAAATTAAAGACCAGTAGTTCCTATGCCTCTAATACTAATAGCAAAACCTAAGAAGCAAATTAACTAGGCACTGCAAATAGCAAAAAGAAACCCACAATCTACAGTTTCAGGATAATAATATGCAAGTTAAAGAAGAAAAAACAATAGAAAATGATACACCAATAATTAAAGAAGAATTTCTACAAAAAATAAATAAATAAAGAAGAATCAATGTTCTTTAATCGATGCATGTTCAAATAGAGGAGGAAGATGATGTAAAGAAGAAAAGTACATTGATTCATTCCATTATTAGGCATTCAGATTCCAGTGCATGCTTACCAGTGAATCACCGTTCAAAAACTAAAATAAAATAAAAAAGTTTACCAATGAACTGAACTCCTCCACATATTCATGAATAATGTATATCATTACACTCAATTCAGCAGCCGAAATATATAGGGCATGTTTAGCAAATCCTACTGAAATCTTAGGAATTTTTACAAAAGGAGATTTTATCAAAAGGGTTAAAAGTGATGAGTCAAGAGTGGAGAGATCTACAAGTGGCCATCGAATTCTTAGGATTCCTTCCATGGGAGTGGAATCATTTTCATCGAAAGAGGAAAATTTTGATGACCCTTGTAGATGTCTACCCATCATCCGCTGCTAGGCAATTGCAAAATAAGCCCTTCAATTATCCATATCTGACCAAAGAAGCACCATTCAAAACTTTCTATGAGGAAACCAACCATGCTCACTACTAACAAAGAAGCAAATCAGAAGCACATACGACATAACTCATTGAGAATGACATTACTGCACATGTAAAAGCATCCTTACAGCTCATGGAGAGTTCTGTGATATCATTTTCCAGTTAAGAAAAAAAAAAAAAGGGAAAGACTTTTTCAGAAGGCTAGCTGGTCTTCCAAGCTTCTCCCTTCCAATGAAACTCGAAAACTAATTTAAGAAACTCAACCAGCCTGCTTTCAACATTTCAGTAGAAAACAGTGCACTAAGGATGCATTTCCACACAATCAATATATTCCCTCAGCTCAAGTTTTGAAATCAAATCTTCAGGTATTCCTCATCAACTCTGAACAAAGTTGGGGAAAATTCCCGAGGAGTTTGGCCAATGAAAATCCTGATTTTTTGAGCATTTTCAGGTCTGACATTCTCCCATGGATTTGCAAATTCTCACGTTTGCAGATTTGATATAGCTGATATAGCTGTGAAATCCTCAACTTCTTTTTGTATGGTAAGTAGTCATACACCCATACTCATGCAAGACCCTCATCACCAGTGCTACAGCAGGGGATTGATCCTTGGTTGAAATCCTCAACCATGCAAATTCTCAGTGAGGAATCCCTACACCAGGAGGCAATGAGGAATCAGGTTCCCCACTTGTAACAATCGTGCTCTCAGCAAGTTCATTATCCACAGAAAATAAAAACAGTAAGACTTCATTTTCTAACGTTCCATTGGGGCACCCAAAACATTTTATGTTTTGCATTGTGTTTCTACTTCCCATGGAAGGATGGGAATAATGTTCTCTACTTCTTGTGTCCAAATCTACTTTCGGCAGAAGCTAAATTAAAGAATAGTTCTCTACCTCCTTGTCACAATCTTCTTTCTGAAAAAAAGTATTCAAAACAAGCTTTCACCTTGCGGAAATTAACACGTACCATCAGTTTCATCTTTCCATGAAAAGATATCAAGAGTGGATAGAAAACCACCACTCACTCAGAAAAAAAGTTCTCTCTCTCTCTCTCTCTCTCTCTCTCTCTCTCTCCACTTTTTTAGTGAATCACAATGTGCACGATCCAGAAATGAAAATCAAAACACAAAGTACGCAGAAAGCAAATCATCCAAATGAAGCTTACATGATACAACAACAAGAACAATGTCACGAGCTCCTTCTTAGAGAATCCAAATAAAGTAACAACAATCACATGAAAACACACATATAAATCAGAAATGATACGATACGGTACGATACGACATGAAACGAATTAGAATGCGTACCCGGTTCTGATCGATCACATCAACGATCACAACGAGCTTTCCATACTCCTTCCCGTAATTAACAAGAGCGACTCTCCCGATCTCCACGTATCGCTTGAAAGGCTTCAAATCAAACACAAAATCAAAATCACAAGATCGAATTGAAGCAACAGAAGATCTACATAGAATAAACTAAATCTCAACGTATCTCGCTTGAAAGGCTTCAAATCAAACAAGAAAACGAACGCAAAATCAAAATCACAAGATCGAATTGAAGGAAAAGAATATCTAGGTCTTAGAACTTCGATTTCTTCTTACCATGGTTGCAGATCTGCTAGAAGGATAGAGCTGCTAGGGTTTTAGGTTCTCTTCTCTTCTCTTCTTCTACTTTTTTCGAAGAGAGGGAGATGGAGAAGAGATTAGGGTTTTTGTCACTTGCTTCGTTTTTAACAGGAGGCTGCTTTGACAGGTGGCGTTTGATCTGGCCGTCCATTCTAGGGCTTGTTTCTTGTTTGGGTTTTTACTTAAATACCCTTTTCGAAGTTACCGAACCGGACTGAGGGAAAAAGAGACGGACCGGGCCGGCTCGACAAATGGTGATGAATTTAGGGATGCAAACGAGTTGGGGAAGGATCCGGATCCGGATCCGACATGAAGCATTCATATCCGACTTTAATTTAAAAATGGGCCGCACTCATTTGAGCACTGGTGCTCAACTTCACGATAAGGTAAGAACCGTTTTTTATAGGCGTGACCTAGGGATGGATCTGAGATCAATTCAGCGTGTTAGGCTCTCAAAAAGTCCTTTAAGATGACGGCTTTTATTTTCTTAAAAGCCCTGTGGCTAGGCTTTGGACAAAATTTTGTAGGCCTCTAATTTTGAGGGTCGAGTTTGGATAGTATCAGGCCGAGCCTGGCCATTATATTTTTCATATATATATATATATATAGGTAAATATAGCTTAAAGTACCCCTATTGACAAATGGAAAATATATATTCCATGTCTTGTTTGTACATTTATATATCTCCTATGTATCAAATGGAAGAAATTTTATATCTTGTCCATGTGCCATAACCTCAACCTACATTGGATCACTTAAAATAATGGATTTTGTAAGAGTGATTATGCAAGTCTTTTTCTCCCAATCTCAAGTGGGATTTTGAGTGCCAATAATTTGCCGCATATACTAAAGGTTAAGGGGTCATTTACATGCAATCATTCACACATGTGAATTAATAATTTTCATATATGATGTTTGTTTGTGCTCATTTATGCATCACATGTATAATTATATGAAAAGAAAAGAGTTCTAAAATTATGCTTAAGTGTAGTTTAAGAAATTCAGATGGTGCATATCACAAGTTATTCCCTAGCCCCAACTCTTACTTGAGTTTATAAATGACTACCTCTTATTTGTCTTAGTGCCTTACACCCTACCTTATTATTGTTATAGGCATGCATAGAGGTGGACCCAACATCATAAACCACTTTTTGGGCATGTTCACAGGCAAAATCTTCATCTCCATTTAGATTTAGCTTTACTTCCTCTGAACCTAGTTATATGTAACAAAAGGGTCAAGGAAAATGTTGTTTTGTTCCCTGTAAACTTGATGACTGCTTGGAATTGTAGGGGTTTCTGACTCTTACCCAAATGACTCCATAGCTTCTGAAAGGGTACTCTGAGTTTAAGTTTTTTCCAGAAGCTAATTGACCATATTCTAAAGCTGCAGGAGTACTCCTGATTTCTCCATGCATGCCATACACTGAGTTGATAGCACTATGTTAACATAGAAATCTCAAGGTCCAAACAAACTGACATATCAATGTAGTACTGTTACATTGGCCGGCATGAAATGGTTTCAGCTTTGACCCATACAATATCCAAAACCATTTTCTAAAACCATGGTTCTGATAATGTCTTCCTTGGAAACGCGCTTAGCTCCAACATTACCATGAGGTGAGTCAAAATGCTTGCTGCTAAAAAAAAGCCCAACTTAAAGTGGCTCCAGTATCATAATGACAGTTTTTAAGGCATTGTTTCGTTAGAAGGGTTATGTATGTATTTGTGTTGTTTGACAAGTCTACTTTTGGTGTCTTGATCGAAATAGATGTTTAAATATTTTAGGTCATTTTATGTCTATTGTAAGAGTGTCTAATTGAAACAACTTTAGATAGAACAAATATATTTGAATTTGCTCTATTTCAAAGAGACATGTGAGACTTGCCAAACAAGCCTTTATACTAGTTTTAGTCTTTCTAGCTTGGCATTCTCTAGGGAACTCCTAGTCGCAAAAACAACAGCGTAGCGTCAACAAATATATTTGAATTTGCTCTATTTCAAAGAGACATGTGAGACTTGCCAAACAAGCCTTTATACTAGTTTTAGTCTTCTAGCTTGGCATTCTCTAGGGAACTCCTAGTCGCAAAAACAACAGCGTTGCGTTCGGTTCTCAGTCTTAATGGAATCTTAGAAAATTCTGTCCTGATTTGCAAGCCAAATACAATTACTTTCAACTTAATAAAGCTAGAAAAGCTGATTCTTTCACTCAGAATATTGGTTTCAAATGTCTTGGAATTTCAGCATGGTCACTTTCCTAGATCTGATCACAAATAGCACTTCCCATGGGCACTTTTCTAATGTGACTATGATTTCTATAATGTAGTTGTGAAGACTTCTGGGATATCATCTATTTCTTAATGTCATGCTCATGGAATATTTCTTTACCTTTGGGGATGTCTTTATCTCACAAGAACCTTAGCTGTCTGTCTTACTTGACATCTTTCAAAGGTGGATTTTAACTAATCATCACAACCCTAGTTTAATAATACTATAACAGAGCACATATGAAGACTTGAAAAGAAAAAAAAAAAAAAGCTTAGAGCAATAAGAATGTTGATTCAAGTGTTATGCTAATCCACAGAGGTTTATTTATTGGATAATGTCCACCATCTTTGAAAGTTTATGCTGTTACTGTACTCCATTTCTTTATTCTCATTTTACTCATTTGAAATGTCAATGATCTTCATTCGACATCCTAATTACCTTTTTTCTTTTTTGCCAAAAGCTTCCAACTTACCAATCTGTGTGCCCTGTAAGCTAAGACATTCTTCTGTCAATCATTTTATTTGAAACTAATGGTGGAGACTAGGATTCACTAAAATATTGATAACTGATGCATTAAATTAACATCAGTGGATGACAACAGACAGCAGGCATCTCCACTTGTTTTGGAACCTAATGATGGACTAATGGGCCCCAAAACACATAAACACTAAGCACGCGATGAAATGGAACCTTGTATAATAAAATCACTATATAATGAAATGATGCAGAACATGGAATATTTAATTCGCAGATTTTTTTCTAACTTCTAAATTCCCTTTGTTTTCCTAGGTTTTGAATGTGAAGCTATGCCATTAAAGCAAAATGAGAGAAGTAATGGCCGCCGGAAGGTTTTAGTGTTTCCTAGGATGAGCAGTAGAACTAGTCAACGGCGGATGCATGTAGAATTGCCCCTCATCAATGTTTTGATTCCTTTAACATAAGAGAGAATATCTTAAGTATGTTTCTATTTTTATGCTCTTTACTCTTCATACTTTTTCCATGTTTTTCCTCTTCAACTTCTTTTTTCCTTTTGTGTAATGAGTTGAACTCTTAAAATATGTAAGGGCAAGTTTATTTTTTAACATGTATTAGAGAGATAACTCATCACACACAAAATCATACCATTCTTCTTACTTATTTTATTCCTTTGTTTTCTACATGACAACTCACTAGTGCACAATGCATACTCATTTGAGCAAAAAAAAAAAAAAAACTCACTCACTAAGGCCTTCTCAAATAAGTATGCATTGTGAACTCCTCCTTCTCTTTCTATTTCTTTCCTCTCTCTTTTTCTTCACTCTTTTTGCCCCTAGAATGCAGGTCCACTTAAGTTTGGCACTCATAATTAGATCTTTTGAATGCTTGGCCATTGAGTTGTGACGAGATATTGAAATTTTAAAATGTTAATTCAAAATCTAAAAGAAACTATATCTAATTATTTTTTAGGTAAGAAATCTCATGTCACTATAAATAGAAGTGCTTTAGAGATTCATATAGTAATTACATGCCCCAATCCATCAACCTTTTATCATTTCAAAACTTTTTGTACTAGTCCCATTTTATGACATTAAATGGAAGTTATTTAATTTACTTTTTATTTTTCATTTGTGATTATAACCGGGTGCTCACAAGTAAATATAGTAAAATAATACAATTTTCAATTTTTTCTCTGATCTTATAGACCCTTAATGAATGTTGTTTGATGTGTAGAGTAATAATTCAAAAAATCTCCTTAAGATTTTTTGAAACCCCCCCGCCCCTCGGCATTCAAGTCGCATGGTCATGTATTCCAAATTCCAACTATGTTGGGGTGGTTATATAAATCTTCGTTCGAGTATATCCTAAAGCTTTCGAGTAGAAAAGTCAGATGATTGTAATTCAGAACTAATCACAATTCATTTTATCAAGACTAGTCCTACAGAGTCAATTCATTTTCTTCAAACATCAGACATCTCAACATACAGCGGTTCATATCACCTCTTTATCTCCCCATCAATTGTAGTCAGAATCGCAACTGGAACATGATTCACTCCACAAATAGTGAGGGGCGGGACAAAAAACAGAGATTGCATTTAGTAGCTGAAAGATTTTCTTCACCTTTTTCCGCCCAACTTTGGATATGATAATGATGCTCATGAAGTTCCCACCCGAAGTCGATCTACATGAAATTTGGATGATACAAGGGACGGTCCCCAAGTGGATGTGGGACATCCAAACACTCATTTTCTGGGTTCCTTTTGTGATGTTTGGAATACCTCTTTTTTCTTGGTCAGAATGGTTTGGTGAGAATTGAGAATAGGCATACTGCAACAGCAGTTAAAAGTATAAATCAACTGACCAAGATGCCCTTGAGGAAAGGAGGGTTTCTGTTGCATGCTTTTTTGAAAAAGTAGGCACATTTAACCTGTAAATGGGCCATCTTCATTCAATGAATGGCTATAAATGACCAGAATCTTTCCTCATGTACTGCAGGTGGGGTGCTGTTGATATGATTTTTGGTTTACTTACCCATAATTAGAAAACGTATCTTTTGTGATTTCTTCAATGCCCATACATGGCTAAAGTGACAATATTCCTTCATCATTTTCTCATTTTAGATTGAAGTTGCCATTTTGCTAAGGTGGGGTGGGGTGGAAGAATCTCAATGCATTAGAGACGCACCTTTCCATATGATGTATATTTCCTTTCTTTTGTTTCTTCTTTAAAAGCAGGAGGAGCTCTCCTCATCTCTCCATAGGCTCCAAGGGAAATCTGCAGGCATGGGTGACTGTGAAGAAGGGAGAGAAGAGAGAGTGCTGGATATTAGTCTAAAAGATCTCTCAAAGAAGCTTGAGGAATTTGCAAAGGCAAGAGACTGGGAAAAATACCACAGCCCAAGGAATCTACTTCTTGCCATGGTATTCTTCAGCACCCACATAATTTTACCTAGTTCTCTATTTTATAATTTATTTTGTTATTGATTGGTTTTCATTATACCACCTTTTTTGTCAATGAGTTTTGGAGTGGATGATGTGACCATTGTCATCATCAAAGTCTTCTCCCACTCCCATCTATCTTGAGTTGGCTTATGAGCGTTGCTTATTCAATCATACCTTATAGTTTCTTGTGATGATGAGTGGTGAAAAACTATTGTCAACTTATTCAAGCTAAGTGATAGCAGCCTTTCTGTCCATAGGGTGACCACATCTTCTCATGATCCAGATCCAATGCTGTTGATTTGATAGTACATGAAAAATCTTAATTGGACAGCATGTTGGGCTGAATGAAATGCCCTGCTCCACTTTGCATCATATAATCCTCTCTCTCTCTCTCTCTGTGTGTGTGTGTGAAAGTGTCTTGTTTAAATTTTTAGGATCCTTTCAATCTTGTTTTTATGGGGACATTGCTTAGAGTATTGTGAGGCCCATATCAATGGTCTGGATCATCAGATGCTGGGTCCATTAGAGACAACTTCAAGCCACCAGATTGTAGTGCCAATCTTCAGGCCCTGGCTGATTTGGATAACCATTAAAAAGTATGTATAAAAAGAAAGAGAACATGAGTAAGGAAGAAATGATTGTTATACTATAAATTTTTATTTTCTTTCCAAATATTATTCTTCCTCTTCTTTTTTCCATAATAGGTAGGTGAAGTTGGAGAGCTGTCAGAGATATTCCAATGGAGAGGAGAGGTGGCCAGAGGCTTGCCAAACTGGGAAGAGTCAGATAAAGAGCATTTGGGAGAAGAGCTGTCTGATGTTTTATTGTATCTCATAAGGCTATCTGATATTTGTGGTATTGATCTTGGAGATGCTGCTACAAAGAAAATTGTCAAAAATGCCACCAAATACCCACCAAAGGTCTTCTAGAATAGATGGTTTCACTAGATCTCATTGGTGCATCTCAGTTTTGTTGGTTTGCTATTGTGAGAGAAGATATGTGGAGTGACAATGTTTCACTGGGGATTTATATGAATAAGATTTTTAGAAAACATGCCTTTCTGGAAGAATTGAATAGATGTTGGGACAATCTGATTAAATTCCTTATTAGTGCATTCTTAATCAAACTTATAGTCATTAAACAAAATAATGTTTTTAATCATATCATTTCATTCCATACTACATCACTAAAGCCATATCTAGGCAATGCGAGTTGCGCCAAGATTTAGACTTTTACTGCCTGTCTGATGCAATCCTCCTTTTTGTAGCTCGAAATTCCATAGTTATCTACTTCAATGACTTGGATCACGAACTGTGAAAATTATACGAATCGAGCAATTCCCATTTTGATTCCACATGGTTCCTAGATTAAAAGAGTGCATAGATGGAGACCCAAAAAGTTGATTCGAGGGAAAGCATGGAACCCCACTTGTTGGAATCTTCTCAAATGAGTCTTCACGTCATGCCATGTCCTACAAGGATTAGAAACATGAAAATCACAAGTGTGAACGATGACCAGAAGGTGGGAACCTGAGAAATAGAGGAGGAAGACAAAAGTAACTTCTTTCTTCTCTTTTGTCTTTGCTGTACACAGAAGGGAATGGGTGGCTTTATAGTGATGGATGGTATAAGTGATGCACTTTGGATTAACAAAAGAAAACAAGTAATACCATGTTTTGGATGTAACAAATTTGATTCTAGGCCTTAGAGAAATGTTATGGGAGTCAAAGGATGGGGTTAGTTTTCATTGTTTTTGATTTTAAATATGCCTACTTTACTTAATATCTAAACCATTTTTAATGATTGTTTTAGAAAACACAAATCCTCTGTGACACCCCACCTTGCTACTGTCCATTTTTTTTTTTTTAATTTTCATTTAGTGCTCACCTTTGATTAATCTAATCCCTTGAGACGTACCTTTCCTTTTCAATAGCTCTTCGTCTATACCGATTGAGAATCATTTGGTCATGATAATTTTGTTGGACTAGGTGAGTGTGGCCCACGTGACTATATGAGACTCACTCCTTTCTAGAACATCCAATAAAAGATAGTTTTCTATGAACAGAATAGTTTTAAAAACTTATCTTTATAAAGTGCTCAATTAGGGAGATAAAATTAGAGAGTTTTCCGAAAACCTGCTTTGATGGAATGATTCTCTCTTTATAAAAGTTTTATAAAAGACTCTTTCGGTTTCTTCCCTTGACTACAATTACTTTGTTGATTCCTATTACTTACTGGATAAAGAAAAGAAAAGTTTAGGGAAGTTGTAAACCCCTCTCTGGGATCGGCCTTCTCTTGGCATTCGAATTAAAGGAAAAAACTATAAATTGAGATATTAGTTATTATATTTGAGAATATTTATCATTAATTATTTTGTATTATTTGTATATACCCAATGATCTTGGAATTTCTAAAAAGCTAACAATTTTTTAAATTAAATTTCTGTTAGCAATAATTCAGAAGCATCTATGGTCTAGAGGTTTAAGTTAGCAATATGTACGGATACCCTCAATTTTAAGAAAAATGTACAAAAAAGAACATGAATATTTGGATTATTGCACCTATGGATGTTAGATTCACTACAAATTTTATGAAATTATATATTCATATCACCTATCAAACTCATCTAACACGAACTACAAATCAATCAAGTCATAAAGAAATTTATATTAACTTATCTTATTGAATTTTCAAATTAGGATGCATGTAAAATTCACACTATGAACATTGAACTCAAATTGGAATTGATCCAACTACGAATTAGGTAAAATTATGATTGAAATTGGCACATATTGAAGAATGAAATGTGACAGATGAATAATCTTATCAATAGTGGGGCCAGGAAGATTGGACCAGGGCAAATAATCTTATCAAATATCCAGTTTGATAGGGGGATGCTTTGGAATTGTCTAACATAAATCTGTTTCAATATTTGAAAACTAGAGTAAAAAATATATATTTACTTGTCCTATGTTGTAACTTTGATATACATTGTTATATCATTTTCTATGAGTTTAAGTTCTTAGATTAGCACATAGTTTCGTATTTGGTATCATAGTGGAAGGTCGAGTGTTTGAATCCCAGGGGTTATTATGACTTATATTTTCTCATAAAGGGTGTGATTTCCATACGAAACCCTGTAATTCTCTTATGAAGAGTGTAATTTTCACGAAGCAGCCTGCTTGTAATCTTGACGTGATTTCTTATATGTGTGACATCACAAACAAAAGACTCTAGAGAGAGAAATTCAGCTATAAAGTGACTATAACTTTTAAAGCTGAGAACATGGTTTTTGGACCCCACTACAATTCATATGATGGGGCTAAAAGGTCTCAACTCTCAATATTCTCAATTTGGGTGGGCTTCACATCGATTTCGCACTCTAAAATGGCCACATAAATACATGAATGGGACCCACACCAATTATTTGGTGGACTTTTTTGTGAGGATGGGTTAAAGTTTAGCGTTTAAGGATACTCTTATTCTATGGATACGTGAAATTGCGAGTTTGAAATGAACATTGGAATCCATCTATTAAAAAAAATCTAAAATTCTTAAAATGAATGACGTCGCCAAATATTAAATGTCCATGTATTTTACTCTAATAAAAGTTGAAGTTTGGCCGCTCGAAGATTGACCGTATTATGAATAACGTGATTAACAAATTCATGCATTATTAATTATATTTACCAATAAGATTAAAGAAAATATTTTATATGACAATGATTAGACAAATTATATCCTATGGAGAAGAATGTTGGTCAAATATGAAGCAACATATGCACAAAATGAATGTAGCAGAGATGAAAATATTGAGGTGGATATGTGATAAAACAAAGAAAGATAAAATTAAAAATAAGAGCTTTCAAGAACATTTAGGTGTGGTGATAAAATTAGAAAAATATGTTTGAAATGGTTTGGGCATATTAAACTTAGGCCGGCAACGGCCTAAGTAAGAAAAAAGTTGGCTATATAAGTTGATAGCCCACCAAAAAAAGGGATAAGCTGAAGAGGATGTTGATAGAGCTAGAAAAAATAAATATGCGACTTATTTGAAATTTTGGCATATGATAGATGGGAGAGAAGAATCAAAATTCATGTAGTTAATCCCAACATAATTGGAAAAAAGGCTTTAATAATGGTAATGATGACGATGAATTACCTTTATCAATCACATTAAGGGCCTATTTCTTTATTTGAATTTATGAGTAGAATTTATGATAAATTATGGCCTACTCTAAGATGAACCCCATGACTGAATGGATGGTTAGGAAATAAATGTTAGGCCATGGCCCACTCAGATGTAGCAATGGATGGTTAGGATACAAAGAGTTCCATGTTGTTAATTATACTTTATAAAAAAAAAAAAATTCAAAGAAACCAACGGACCAAATCCCTTGTCTAAATCCAACAAGAAACAGTTAAATTTGTCCTCAAATTTCTCTCCTCTATCCATCAAACAAAACTCTAATTTTCCTCTTCCATTCCTCATTCACCTCTCTTTCTTCTTACCTCCTCCTTCTGAAAATTCCGGAATCTTTAACTCCCGCGAAAGTTCGTTGGAAGTTGAATCAATCATTGCTGTACAAAAAGCGCGGGAAAACCAGTTTGCGGTCTGATGACCCATTCCTCTATCAACATTTGAAAAAGCTCATCCGAGGTATAGATGGAAAATCGATTTCATTTCCTTCTTTTTGAAATCTCTCCTGAAACCATTTGAAGTTGGGCCTAGTCATGACTTTGTATTGTTTCATATATTTGAATGAAAGTTTTGGGGAAATGGGGCAACTTCATTTTCATTTTGATGTCCCAATTCAAGTTTGAGCTATAATGAAATTTGGTGATATGGGTTATTGAGAAATTGCAGGATGGATTCAGAGAGAGAGAGAGAGAGACTGGGTTTTTCAATGAACTGTTAATTAGCTGGGAAAATCTGTAGAATAGAAGGTTAGAAATTTTTGTTATTGTGCATCAATCCATATTTTATGTTGTGCAAAAACCATGAGCCTCATTGTTGATGAACATGTACCTGTAGGATATTGATCGAATGATTCTAACCATTTTCACCCGTCGAATATGGACTGTTGATGGCCATTGATAATCATCAGATCATTGCAATTTTGGTCCACGACTCACCCATTCTGGTTTTCTGAATTGGATGGTCTGGCTTGATGTGCACGTATGTATGCCGTATTTGGATTCATGGGTTGCATGCATATTGTTTTCCCACTGCTCTGCCAGAGCACAATGTCTCTCACTCAGAGAATGAAGAGTTGGGTTTGTTGATGATTTGATTCATTAACATTGAAGACTTGGGGGATGGTTTTTGTTGAAGAATGTTTATAAGATTTAGAGAACGTTCGGCTTTGCATTGTAAAGGTCGATTACATACTGAAGTTTGAACACTTGAATTTGGTGGGAAAATGATGAATCCATACTTTTAGCAATTTCATAGATTTGGGTTTTATCAGGAGAATGCTCTTATGCTGTTTTGTGTAGTAAAAATACTAATGATGTGACATGCAAAATCAGACTTGGAGTCTTATTCTGATTGCAGGGTTCTTGTGCAAGGGTTCTGAGTTTTCATATGATGAAGGCAGCAGGGGACTCTGATACTGAAAGGTTCTATGCAATAAGACCAGAATGCCTGAAGGATGTCCCAAAAGCCCGTTTCAAGCCCATGGTAGGTCTCTTTATTTTCTCTTCATATGTTATTGTGTGTGTTCTTTTGTGGAAAGTATAAAAGACACCTGCAAATATTTGCTTCATTTAGGAGTTTCCAACGTTTATTTCAAGCATTTGTCGCCATGCCATATTTTATGGGTTTCAATGCTAATCAGCTGTGTCATTCCACAGTCCCATGTTCCTTCTTCTTTTATGAAGGAGACAAGTTTTATTGATTGGTTAATTTATCCAAAAGAACAGGTCCATTTATGCCTACTAGAGAATTCTGCTTAGCATTCCAAGCTATTCCATCTTTGCTATCTCTTCTTCACTTACTCATATTATTGTCCTTCAGCCATGCTAATCATTTTTATGCAAATTTAAATTAGATTGTTTACTCCTACAATCCTACTTTCTAGATGTGTTTCGAGAGAATCAATAGTTTATTTGGGTCGTCATTCATTGGAGGCAGGTTTTACACCCTTCAGTTTGAGACTTTTCATTTGGTGATCCCCTATACACCAAACAATTCTTGTGATAGATAGTTGGCTTGCAAGTTGACAATAAAAGAGAAAATAAAACTGGAAGTCCATATTTAACTTCAAATTTTAACCAATTAGAAAACTTGGATGGTAAGTGAAGAATTTTCTTCTAATGCTCCGTGTGTCTCAACTCTCACCAAAGAAATGATCCATATAATTGACAGATAGGACCATATGTATGGAACACTTGGCCTAAGTGAGCTGTTTATGCTCCTAGAAGACTGTTTTACAATTTACACCATGCATTTTGGGAATCAGTTCAAAGATTCCAAGACTATTTTTCTTTTCTTTTTTTTTCTTTTTTTTTTTTTTTTTCTCATAGAGAGTCTGATGACTTCGTTCTTTTATCTCTGCAGTCTGGAAAAACTCTCAGTGCAAGAAGATGGCATGCTGCATTTTCTCAGGAAGGCTATTTGGATATTGCAAAAGTTCTTAGCCGAATTCAACGCGGGGTAAGTAAATTCCTTCCATATTTGGATCTTCAATGCCATTCAAGATTATTCTACTGCTGAAACTTTGGGGGAATGAAACCTTGGATTAAAACCTATTAAAACATTTGTGTAGATGGTATGAATTGCCTCAGAAGGAACTCTTGAAGGGAAAAAAATCAGCGCCTATTACTAATTGAATCAAACAGATCTCCAATCTATTTAAATGAAGAAGTATTTTCCTAACCCATGAATGAAGTTCAAACCTGTTAAGGCATATGAATATATGATAAAAATAAATAAGGAATGCGAATGAGGCGATTCGTACGCTGGTTCAGAATCTCGCACTATAGGAGCAGGTCCTGTGTGTCTGAGTGTGTGTGTTGTGTGTGTGTGTGTGTGTGTGTGTGTGTGTGAGAGAGAGAGAGAGAGAGAGAGAGAGAGAGAGAGAGAGAGAGAGAGAGAGAGAGAGAGAGAGAGAGAGAGAGAGAGAGATTATCAACTGCAGGATTAAAGTTATACTGTAAAAATTTGTGCAAATAGCATAAAAATCTTCTATCAACTGATTAGTATATGCTAATGTAGTTATTTTGTAGCAAGTACAAATGTCTTTTCATTTCTTTTCACCAACAGGAAATTTTTTTAATTAAGAAATAAACAAAATCAAACTGATGAACATATATGGTTTTAGATCCATTGGGCTATAGCCTCTCCATGATGTGAAACTGCAGCATCCTATTCTCTAAATTTTGAACTTGTTTCCTGGTCAGGGTGTTCATCCATCAATCAAAGGAGAAGTTTGGGAATTTTTGCTGGGTTGCTATGATCCTAAGAGCACTTTTGATGAGCGAAGTCAGCTGAGGCAACTCCGAAGGTAGTGATCCCTCTCTTTGGTTCCAACAGGCTAAGTACTAAGTACACAATTCATCGATAACAGAGATATATGCACAGCATGTTTGGCCCTCAAGTTTGTTCAAGTGGATATACAGGACACACCATGTCTATCTACCACGTCATGCTGACTGTACCCCTCTTTAATTTGATGGGGAGCGTGGCCAGCATGATGTGGTAGACATACTGTGGATAGACAAAGCCCTAGGAATCTCCACAGTGAGATAGACTAAACCTTTCCATCGACACAATAATGCCCATAGTCACTTCAAAAGAAGCCTAGATGTTGAAAACTTGTCTTCTTCAAACTGCAAATTATGTACAAAGGATTTTGGCAGCATCCTTTTGAGCTGATGGAGTCTTAAAATATTAGAATCAGAATTTAATTTCTTTTTGAGGCAATGGTCTATCCACGGTGGAGGCGAAGGCCATAAAATCAATGAACTGGATAACCAAACCGTGGAAACTTCACATATAGAAACTCAAGATCAAAGGATACTAGGATACTGCAAATCCTATGGTCAAGAATCATATAGTTTCTCCATAATCACTATTTTTTTTTCTTTTTTTGGACCAATAATGGGAACAATTCGTTATGTCTTAATCTTCAAGTGTCTTTTTTTAAGTGGGGAGAACTAACTTTAAGAGTTCATTATTTAATACATCAAGTCAAATTCCTCATCAGGAGCTGAAGGGCTTGTTTGTGTAAAGAGAGGCAGTGAGAACATGTATTTCTTATTCTTTTTCTCCCACAGGAAGGGTGTTAGAAAATGTGAACATGGTGCTTTCATATTTCACCCTAATCCAAGCCTGTGGAACAGTAACTTCAAGAGAGGAAAGAGATGCTTAGCTTCCACCCAAAGCTGTAGAAAATAACTGCAATGACTTGTAATACAAAGATTGACAACAAGATCCAAAAGAAGAGAATGCTGGTATACATGAGCATTATACTGACACAAGCAAAAAGAAAAGTGTCACAAAATAGGATTACAAAAATCCACAACTCTATCCACCACTTGTTTGGCCAATGAGTCTGCCATCCCATTCGCTGCTCTTTTAACATGATGGAAAACTACCTGAATTGAAGAGGACTAAAGTTTAATTTCATTGAAATAAAGTTAAATGCCTGTTTTTTATTTTATTTTAAAGATGACTTTATTAATAAAAGAAAACTATACAGTATAGGAAAGGTATACTATAACAAAAAGGCAAGCAGCCAAGACCCCAGAAAAAAACAAAAGGACCCAAGCCCAAGCCCAAAACAAACCAGCCAAACTACAAGGGAAACATGATAATGGAAAGTTTAGGAAGAGAGGCGCCCTCCTTGGCAAGACGGTCCGCTTCAGAATAAGCACTACGAAGAACGTGGGAAAAGGTAACTTGGAGGCTTCTGGCAAGACTCAGGATCTCATCCACCACAGCAGCCAGCTTCCAAGGGGCTTTAGCCAAAGTTTTGGCCCATTGGATTGCACAAAATGAGTCCCCCTCTACAGTGAGGTTAGGGAGCTTCAGACGGAGAGCTTTTCTAACGCCAATTCTGATTGCCAATAATTCCGCCTCATTGGCGGAGCATACCCCAGCACGCCCCGAGAAAGAAAGAATAAGGGAACCCAAAGAATTGCGGCTGATACAACCCAAACCAGCCAAACCCGGACTACCAATGGCCCTACCCTCGAAATTTAACTTGAAGCCCTATAGGGGAGGGAGAGTCCATCTTTGAACGCTAGAAAGAGAGGCCGGAGAAGAGAAAGCCACTTCTTTTTAATTTCTCAAAACAACATCAACAGAGATCCTTTTGAAAGAAGGTAGAGGGGAGGCCCAAGAAGCATTAAGGAATTTAACCTTATCCTTGAGAAGATCCTCAGCGAATGAATTGTCATTAAAACATCTATTGTTCCTTTCTTGCCAAATTACCAAAATGGTAGCCACGAAAGAAGTCTTCCATAAGATGCGACCCGCCGACTCCTACTATCACCCACCCCCAACTTCCAAACCTCAAAAAGCTAAGAGAAACGGGCTGCAAGGACTCCACTCATATCAAACCAACTGTAAACAGAATTCCAAAGGCCTTGGGCCACCCTACAATTCAGAAAAAGATGGTCCACTGATTCTGCATCCTTCAAGCACATGGGACAGACATTGACAATAGCCATATTCCGACATCTAAGTTTATCCATTGTTAAGGTGCCTCCTTCAAGTTAAATGCCTGTTCCTATGACATTAGAGAGTCGGTGGCAATTCAGTGGCATTCCTGTTGGCATAATCACTGATCTTCAGATCATGTCTGTCTATGACAGTAGAGATTTGTTGGCATGCTATATTATGCAATATATTCTTTTTAATTTTCTATCCTCACCCAAATTTCATGGCAATAGCATTTGGTTATTTCTTGGCTTCTAAATGTTTTGTGGTTTTCCTAATGTAAGAATACTGACTAGATGATATCGATCATAGCAGGGAGCAGTATGAAATGTGGAAAGCAGTATGCCAAAAGATGGAGCCAACCATTGGTAGCGGAAGGTTTATAACTAGACCTATCATTACTGAAGATGGCAAACCTGTCGAGGATCCTTCAGCCACCAGTGCTGACTCTTCTGGAGAAAATACAGACTCACCACCTGTTCGCTCCTCAATGTTTGATGATGAAGTGGATTTGGACGAGAGAGTCATTCACTGGAAACTCACCTTGCATCAAATTGGTAAAACTCCCATCACATTTGTTGTGTATCATGTCGTAAAGTCAGTTCCTTGATTGGATTGATAAACCTCTAACTCTTCCATTCCATCAAGTGAAACTCTTTGTTTAGGCCCATTTTTGAGATAAGATGGAAAGTCTTTCAAGATTAACAAATATTCTGATATCAAAATATTCCACTACCTACCGAATACTTTATAATTGGAATATTTGATAAAAACTAATGCCAATATGACAACATCGAATATTTCTTCCTTGGAATATTGCAATGTATTGAAATAATCATTTCATCACACACATACATGCATGTACACACATACACAGGCGCAAATTTTTTTTTAGAAGCAGTCCAGCTGCTTTTACCTTGAAAATGCCCTTTCTGTAGTGATTTTTGGATCCATACCAACAGTTGGATTGTAAATAGCTTCTAATTTACAATTAACAGAATGGGAAATAATAATACTGTCGTCGGTTACATTGGAAATCTAAAAATAAATGGGATGATCAACTGTGGGTCCAATAGATCCAATAATTCTCAAATGCCATTGCCGATTTCCAATGGAATACGCGGCAATTAATGCAACAATTGGTTGCTTGAGTTGAAGATGTGGAAATATATACGTAGAGACTAAGGAGAAAGCTTATAGTGTGGTTGGAAGGTGCTCATTTTTGCAACCATGAGATTGTTGATTCGTCGTGTTACCTATTGAAAACCCAGATTTAGGTTTTCAAACTGTGCCCATTAAGTGAAGCCTACTTGCATTCACGTCAATCATGGGGTAGAGGGATAGAAAGGCCTCTGGTATGATTGAGGGTGGCCCAATAATCATCCCAATCAGATGGCGATCAACATAGATTTAAAGGACACAGTTTAATAGTTTCATAAGTGTGGATTTCTTGTGTTTGAGTCAAGTGGTGAATAACAGTTGGATCAGTTTCAAAATGGAATGCCTGCCAATTCATGAGGGTTCCCATTGATCACAAGTGATCCCCATTATGTGGATTGATATGGGGTTTTTGAAACTAATCAGGGAGTTTTGATCCACAATCTATCATAATCTTTCCTCACATTCATTCAAGGTCTTTATTGGTGCCCTTGTCCTTCTGCCTTAATCTGTTTATTATTTTCTATTGGATCTTGTATATGCATATAATGGTTGGTAAATAAATTTGGACTATAGGTTTGGATGTGGTTCGAACTGATCGAACACTTGTCTTCTATGAGAACAAAAATAATGATGCAAAGCTTTGGGACATTTTATCAATTTATGCATGGGTAGACAAGGACATTGGTTACTGCCAAGGTGAGTAGGCTGTCAATGCTCTGCATTCTACTCTTTGATGGGAGCTTAAAGATTACTGCGAATGTTGATACTAATACATAATTTGTCATGGATATGTCGTCTTCCAAATATCTGTTGTGCAGGAATGAATGATCTTTGCTCTCCAATGATAATTCTTCTTGAAAATGAAGCAGATGCCTTTTGGTGCTTTGAACATTTAATGCGCAGGATGGTATGTAATTTTTAACTGAACCCACTTCAGTTTTGTCCATTGCTGACTTTACAAATAAACACCAAGTGAATGATTCCAGTTAGAACCGTTGTGTTTTGTTTAATTATATCTAGTATTGGCCTGGCCTATTTTATAGCCTCTTCTTATCCTTTTGATTCCAATTTCCATGAATCTTACAATGACTGCCATTTTGAGAATTTCAAAGCGGGAAAACTTTAGATGCACAACGAGTTCCATTGGAGTTCAGTCACAGCTTACTACACTATCATCTATTATCAAAGTCGTTGACCCAAAGCTTCATGAACACCTAGGTATGACTCATTAACGCCAAGAAGGTTTTTTTAGTTATTCTTAATTTTGTTTATGGTTTGTCTTTATGTCTTGTTTGTTAGTATCTGATTCAATAGAAAACCATTATGTTGGAAGCTTCCGAAAGGATGGAAAGAGAATATATTCCAATTTTTTTTTTTTTTTTCTTTTTTCTTTTTCCTACTGTCAGATACGAAAGAAGACATATTGTGGTAGACATTACAAGTGCTAACTGGACTGTTGCATTGATTCTTAGATTCCTAGAACTACCCTGATGCTAGCATAATTAGTAGCTTGAAGGATTGTGAAGTTTCGATGAAGAAAATAAAATTATAGTTGATGAGAAATGTATTTTGAAGAGATAACAGTGCATACCAATGCCAAAAAAGAAGCTTGAACTGCAACTGAATATTTGCTTGCCTTAAGGTATTGTAACAGAATGCCTTAGAGGAAGAGATTTTTGGTATGCAGAATGATATCTTTTGTTAGTTTTCCCTCTTTAATAAAATTTTTATTTTTTACAGTCAAAGAAAAACTAATTGGATTAATAATAAAGAGACAGTCATTTGTAAACATGAATTCTTAGGATGCTGTGGAGTACATGGTACCAAAAAAAAAAAAAAAGATTCACTGAAAATTCAATATGTAGCTACCGGCATTTGTTCTTTTCATTCTGGAAACTCATCAAAAGTCAGAGTTCTTGAATTCTTGTATTCCTTGATAAGTTTCTTCTAATACTGGATCATAAAGGTTCTTGATTTTCTCACATTGGCCTTCTGAAACCATTACATTTGTTCTTCTTGCATTAAAAGAATACCCTTCTTGTTAAAATGTAGTCCTGAATTTTTGATCTCAAATTGTCAATGGCAGAAAACCTGGATGGAGGGGAGTATTTGTTTGCATTCCGCATGTTAATGGTCCTCTTCCGCAGAGAATTCTCATTTGTTGATTCAATGTACCTTTGGGAGGTAAGCAATCAGTTGAGTCTGAATTATTTCTTTCATTTTATGTAAACAATTGCTTTCATACCTTTGAAGTTTTTCAAAACCTTGAAGCATACATTCATACAGCTAGTGTTGATTTTAAAATTTTAGTCATGGTTTATTGTTGGAGTTGTTATTGTTATCCTATTTCTTTCTTCAGTAGAGTCTGAGTGCATAAAAAAGGAAATCATTTTCGTCATTTGA